>JAWNLH010000828.1:0-174002 GCA_035042485.1 Drosophila cyrtoloma | reverse complement strand
CACAGCTCAGTTCAGACAGTGTCTACCAAAAATTTTAAAGTGCTATAAAGTATAAACAAAGAAACAAATGCAAAATATTTAAATGCCAATTTGTTTCATGCTATATAATTAATTAATTAAAATTAGTCAAAAACTGAAAACATGTCCAAAATACATGTCAAAGCTTATTTAAGACAGTCTTAGAAAAGTAACATATTAGGCGTATAAAAACTTAAATAAGGATGTTAATACTTAGTATGATATCCTTTAGCCTTAATAACTTCCCTAAACCTATCATTCGTGGAAAATACCAGCTTCCGGGTAGTTTCTGGACTGATGTTGCTCCACTCATCCAGCAGAGCATTTTTGAGATCGGATCTGTGATTCCGGATGTTATTTTCCAGTAGAGTCTACAAATTTTAAATAACATTTACATCTCGAGACTGGGCGGGTGGAATTATCACGTGGGGGCAGTTCCAGATAAGCCAGGACTGTACTAATCCGGACTTATGCTTGGTTGTTGTCCTGGTCGTTGTCCTGGTAGAACCGGAAAGTACGTCGGATTCCTAGCTTCTCGGCACTTTGGAGTAAATTTTACTTTAATATATTGAGGTACACATTCTTGTCCATTGTTGTTCCAGCGAACACCAAATTTCCGAAGCCGGCTGCCGAGATAGATGCCCATACCATGACACTTCCTCCGTCGTGCTTGACTGTTGATTTTAGGTTTTTGGGATTCAGCTCAGTGTTGGACTGTCGCCACATATGATTCCGTCCGTCCGAGCCAAAAATGTTGAATTTGGACTCATCTGCAAATATGACTGTGTTCCAGAACTCCACATCCTTGTCCAAGTGGGTTTTGGCGAACGTCATCCTAATCCCTTTATTTTTTGTGCTTATAAAGGGCTTCTTCCGTGGTACTCGGGCATTAAAGTCATGTTTGCGCAGAACCCGGCGCACAGTTTCCACACTGCACTTTTTCCCCATTTCATCCTCCACCTGTTGAGTCAGTTTTGGAGCCGATAGCTTGGGATTTTCCCTTATTTTCCCGATGATCCTCCGCTCTTCCTGTTCTGTGAAAATCTTGTTTGGTGCAATTCTGCCCTTGTCCTCTATCCGATTTTCGTCGACGAAGCGACGAATGATGCTGTATACAGTTGACCTGGTTAAATTGACCATTTCAGCTATTTGGCGATGTGAATATCCGATCTTGAAGTGTTCCATGATGAGATTCCGTTGTTCAATGGTAGTCCGTTTGCCCATAGTCCTTATTGGCTGGTTGCACCCGAGATGCAGGATATTACTAAACTGACTACGAAAGATTGGTCTATTTATACCGAAAATAATCAACCTGACGTAAAAAATCCGGGTTTTATGGCACCCAGGTGTCCATAATGCCACTGTCTGAAATAAGTTGTGACCATAAATTAAGGTACTTTTTTACATAACCCGACCTAGCAGGTGGGGAAACCCCTGTTTATGGGGGTCATATAATCATTTAGGTGGTTAATATATGTACCTGCCATCGGTTTTTGGAATTTTTGAAAAATAATGTATAATTAGTTTATGGCAGGCAATTCAAAATTTTGCGAGACACTGTCTGAACTGAGCTGTGAGACACTGTATATATGTATATGAAAAAACACTCTAAACGGAGGAGATAGCTGAGATCCTTGTTTACAAAGATACTGGAATGAACAACAGACAAATTTCAATTAAAATATGTGGATCGGCATCAGCAATTGATGACATGTTAAAATTAAAAGAAAACTACAGCAAATATTGCTAAGAACCCAACATCAAAAAATGATCACACAGGCAGAAATCTGCAATCTTACGGGCTGGACTGGATAAAAATGCTGCAGCATCTAAAATTCTATTTGATTTAAGGTTACAAATATCGAAACACCGTGTTCAGCTAATTTTATCAGATAGTAATCGATTGGTTCGGAAGAAACTGAGGTCAAAGACAGTATTAACGAAGGCACGCCACACAGCCAGATTAAATGTTGCAAAAGAACACATGTCTTGGACCCAGGAGTGGCAAAATGATTTCGATTTTCCAAACTGGTTAAAGCATTACTTGCATGATTTAAAGAAGTCTGAGAGAATTTTCCATACTCGAAGCCGAGGCTGTGCTTCACTCAAGAGCTGAACTGCATTCAGTCATCACAACAGGACCCTGATTTCTAAAATTTCAGGCCGCATGAGCTCGGGGGGTATATAAACCTGTTGGCCAAAGTTTTGGTGAACTTTATGGACCATCACCCAGACCCGAATGCATTGTTCCAGCAGGATAATGCTCCAACACATGTGCCGCGAGCCTGTCGTGGGATTTTAAACTTTTAGAATGACCAGCAAAATTACCCGACCTGAATCCCATAGGGAACATGAGGAGACACCTGCTCCGTCGAGTTTAAGTGGGCAATCGACAGTTTGAGACAGTTGAGCAGCTACGAAAATCCCACGATCTGAGTTCTAAGAAGTTGTCAAATCGATGTCAAATCGAATTTATTTAGTTATGCACAAATCTGGAGGCTGAACACATTATTCATTTTATATTTTCTAACTTTTAGCTAACTTTTACGGAACAAAACAAATGTAAAACATTTTCATTTGAATGGTATAAGGACAAATTAAGTGCCCTTAATCGAATTTCGCGGAACTTCTTTATCCTGGGACTTACATTTGCACAACTTCATAATACACATTTTACGCGCATTTAAATGGTTCTATTGCAAGCCCGAATAGCTTATAAAAATTGACTGTTTTAAATGTGAGAATATGAATACATATGCAATGAAATGAGGTTATGAAAACGATGCTTGCTCAGCCTATATGTATTCATTCGCAAACAGTACAGCGCTGAGAAAATGACTCAATGCGGTTAGTCTATTACATACGTCGCTGAGCAGCAGTGTCCAATCATAGCCCTTTTCAAAATGGAAAAACCATTTAAATCCGGCATCAGCCCAAATCGCCTTACAAAATCGAGCACGTATACACCTTTTAAGCAACTCTCACATCTGACCCCCCACCCAAACCAGCGCCAGGCATCCCTTTCAAAAACGAGAAAATGAATACGCACACACAACAACAATTGCTTGTCGATTTGTGCCGTTGACCCATAAAAACAATAAAGACGGCAGCTTCATATGTCCAGCAAACTGCGCAGGACAGTGCGGTGAGCAATTCCAATGCAAAACTGAACAAACTGTCAGTTGCAATGGCAGCGCCAAAGACCTATACCCCACACAGCAAAACACAACCCAAACATAACACTACACGTCACCAGCAAGCATTTCTTTTGTTCCCGTTCTCCATTCTCCATTCTCCAATCTCCTTTCTAATTCTCCTTGTGCGTATGACGCTCCTCACATCGCCTCCTGGACCTGCCAAAGGACATACATAGCTGAAAAACAAACACGTTACACTCTGCGAATTTGATAACGTTTAAATGATGCACAACAATTTCAAAATATCAAAGATTCGGTAATATAATTTTTATCAAAACAAGCAGAAAATGGTTTATTTAATTCTTTTGATTGTAATTGATAAAATATAATAAGATGGAAGATATACAGATATACAAAGGCAAGTGAAGATCCGATTACACCCCTCTTCAAATTCCGCATAACAACAATATAAGCAATTTTTTAAACTACAATTTTAATAATTTGTGTCTTTTTTTTAGCTTGTGGTCAATTTTTTACATACGAAACAGTCAGATATAAATAAATAAGACAACAGTCCGTATTTATTTAAATAGGCGAAGGTTTATGGAATCAGATTGGCTAGTGATGGTAAGGTTCCAAATAAAACTGAGAATAAAACTCTAGAAATAAGAATGCTATCAATTTGAGCCTATAATTATATATTTCACTTTAAAAATTAATACTGTACTTAAGAAGATATTTATACACACGAATTCGCATTTTTCTTTTAAGAAATACTGTTTATATATTTTTAGGATGTAATCGATCTTTCCTTCAGATTTACACATATTTTCAGTTGCAGTTTCAATATTTCAAGTTAGTCATCAATTTATTTTTGTATCTCAGTCGGATGTGCTCTCAGTGTATGCATAGGCTGTCCAACTGCGGTTTAGCTCCCCGTTGTTTTTGTAACTTTGTTGGCCAACACGCCGATATACATACATGCACCTATACACTCATAGACATATGTAAGCACGGGGACACATGGTGCTGCTGTTGCATGATAATGGGCTTTTGGACGTGGTGTCGACGCTGGACATCATGGGGCTTTTGCCATATGGGTGTATGGTCGTTTGGTTGTATGGCTGTATGGGCATTTGTTTATATGCCTGTGCCTATAAATGTGAACGGAAGTTAATGCGTTTACCTGGGATTTTGCTATACAGCTCACGCAGGTGGCATTGTTTAACGTTTGATGCTTGTGTTGCTATTGTTGCTGTTATTGTTGCCGCGCAAACAGAGAAAATTGAATTGCGCTAATGCGCTTATGGCATACAGCATACATCATATGGCATACAGCACGACTGTTGGCTCCATTGCAGCGCCAAATGATCAAAATAAAAATGCATGTGAATATATGTACATACTCCCGCATCTATAATAAACATAGCCAACAAATTGACTTTAAGTGCACAGGACCTCCGCATATACAGCCAGCCCTGCTCTGTGGCCTGGGACTTATAAATATGTTATAGCATATTGTTCTATGTTGGCTTAAATGTAATTGTTAGATGAAAGTGGGCGGAATAAGAGTGCCAGCACTAAATGGAGTGCCATAAACACATCCCACTATACAACGAGTATACATATTGACTGCGTGTCAGTTGTGATAATCATTTCTTTGAACTGGACAGAAACAGAGGCCGCAGTGGGAGAGAGGGAAAGCCGACCTGCTTCGACACATAATATTAGCCAGGTAAACAACATCGATAGAAAATGGGTTAAGGGTGTATTACAAATTTACTCAAGCAGAACTTCGCTATATTGAGGGGTAACTAAAAGTAACTAAATCTCACTACTTAGTTTTTGACAATAACTAGAAAGAAAAGGCTCTAGACTCAAGAGGTAGAACGTTTCTGAGTAACTAGATTTGGCATATCTACGTAGAATATACAAGAAGTAGTTTAACTACGACAGACGAAAGGTTAATTAAAACAAGTCTACTCAATTTTGATAAGAAAATGTGTACTTATGAAGAGAAATGTAATATAATGTAATGTAAGAAAGTTATCTGAAAATACAATTCGCCGTTACAGAGTCACACAGCATTATATTAAATATTATATAGCATCCACATATCTGATGGCGAAACAAGTATTTAAAACCTAAAAGTTAGTTTGTGACATGCTTGGCTTATAAATGTATATAAATTGAGATTTCCTCAATTCGGAAATGTATTTTTAAAACAAAACAAAAATGCTAACACAATAACTAATATGTTTTGTTATGCTTCAATGCATATACATTTTAATTTTGACTATATGGCTTTTAATATGTTTAAATTAATAATAAAATAAAATAAAATATTGCACAATGCGCGATTTGCTAACAAAGTCCTGAACCTGTAACAGCTGTAATATGATGTTTAATCCTTGAACCCATTAATAATGGGTAAAATGTATACAATATAACTGTGTAAATGTATGTAACACCCGTCCGTCTGTATGAGTAAGACGCATTCTTATTTCATCATCATCGGATTCTGGTCTTTACTTAAGCCAAGTGAGTCCCTTGCTCCTTGTCGTTAGTGTTGCACGTCCTGGCAGGACTGCAGTATTGTGTAATAGAACATCAGGTTGCTGGTTATTTGCTGCAACTGTGTATTTTCTTCGACAATTTTAGACCTTTGCCAATACATTAAAAGCCAAAGCCAGAGGGGAAAGTCGACGTCACATTACCAACGTCGAATGCAGTCAGCGGCGCTTTTCATTTTATTTTTATAATATTTTCACTTTGATTTAATATCTTAATACCTTTAAGTGAACATCCGCTTTGCCGGTTGCCTTCAGCGTTCGCTTCCGTTTCGCATTTCGCGAGTGTGTCTGCGTGTGCGTGTGTGTGTGTGTGCATGAGTGTTTGTGTGTGTGTGTGAGTGTGAGTCTTCTGAGTCTTCCGTTGCGAGTGCCGAGTTCTGTCAGCACTGGCATTATCCCCGCAATCAGCGTAACAGTAAATCACACACACTCACAGACAGTTCACGTGAATGTACATGTACATATATATATATATATATATATATAGTTATATATAACTGCTGGAATAGTTGACACAGACAGCGACTAAAAGTGGCGTAGGAAATGATGCTGTGATGGCTGCCAAGTCCCGTATGCTTTTGTATTATGAATGTAACTGTAACACGCAAGCAAACAACGAACACGCAGTCATCACAGTCGCCAGGACGAGGATGTACAGGCACCGACACACAGAGAGGGAGACAGAGCGCGCGCGAGAGAGAGAGAGAGAGAGAGAGAGGGGGAGGGGATGGTGTTTGTGCAGGACATTTTTCTAAACTGAACTCGACTCGGGGAACTTTCAGTGTCTGCTGGCCGGACTGGCGCATCGTTCGCATCGTCGCCAAACTGACGGATATTCCGGTGCTTCTGTCAAACGCTTGTCATTTTATTTACCATTCACACACTGACACACTCATCCACACCCACACACACACACACACACACCAGCACACACAACACAACGCAGCACCGGTCGAAGGCTCTTGTGTCCTGTTTAGCATCTTATCGGCTTAAAATGCGAAAACTGCAAATAAATGCGAAAAAGTTTCACTCGCCGTTGCCGAGCTTCTAAATTATTTACTTGGATTTTATTTAACGGTAAACGGTCGAGAGTCGCACATCAGCAAGCTGTATGCTCTTGCAGCATGTGGCATGTAGCATGTAGCTTGTATTTCGTATCTTGTATCTGTTAGATTCGTTCGATAGTTGACCCAACGCTTGAGTTGGGTACTAAACGTTATCTTTAACTGGCTACTCAATTTGTACTAGAATTCAACTTGTTCATTTCGTGTTCCTTTCAATTGCTGTTCAAATAATGCCCATCCACAACTCGTCAGATTCTGGCAAGTGGGAATTGATATTTGGATGCTCTGTGTACTAACTGACAGCTACTGTGTGCCTGTCAATATTTGTGTTGGTTGTGTTGCGAAACACACTGATTCAGTTATACTAATTATTGGAGGAGCACAACTACAACACTATTATGCATATATATCTTAAAATATATAATACAGTTGATTTTCACGGTTAACGCGAGGAATTCTCGAATCTCGAAAGAGTCTCATCTGCGAGCTGTAATATTTATTTAGAGAAAGAAATTTATCGGATGATAGTTGTGCTACTTGCGTTGCATATATTGTATAATGCTTGCAGCTCTAATTAGCAGAGACTGCGATTAATTGACTTTATGGAACTAACTCAATTATGTTAAAAAGCTGGGTTCAATTTCACGAACCAGATTTGAAAGACCAGTTGTAATTCATGGGTAGCCAGCAAATCCACAGGGAATTCAACTTACCTGCCCAACTTTAGATAACCCAGCAGAAATTTGCCCAAAAACCATTTGGCAATTTTCCACTTTTTATGCAATTAATCAAACGCAAACAGAAACCTTAGAACAACGTTCAACGTTTCCAACTCATGAATATTACTACAGGTATATACATACATATGTATATATATATTTATATATATATGTGTATATATATATATTTATAGATATGACTGCAAATCGTCTGCCAGCCCCGAACGGGTAGGAACTCAAAAGTAAATTCAATTAACCCTACGGGCCGTTGAGAGCATAATCAAATACACTCAGCCAATATACAAATAAATGTGGACGCTGACGATGGACGGTCTGCAACGTACTAAACCAAAACTAAGCCGGAACCGTACTACGGACTCGCAGACGAAAGGCGCCGAGGAGATGGAGACAATGCCAATGCTGATGGTGATGGTGATGTTGATTTTTACGGAGAGTGAGAGAGGGCAGGGTGGGGAGGGGGGGAAGACAGAACGCTCAAACCACAACGACGCAAAGTAACTAATTATCTCGCCTTATCCCCCACAAACGGGCTCCTTATGTTTACCCAAGTCCACAGCTCTCTCTCTCTCTCTCTCCCTCTCTCTCTCTCTCTCTGTCTGTCTATAAGCACTCGAATAGGCAACATTTGTAATATGTGCGCCGAGTAGTTAGTTCCAGGCCTGAAGATTCTAACCCACAACTACCCTATCTGGCTGGAGAATACAAACACACACGTGGCGCACCACGCAACCACGCAGAAATTGAATGCAAACTCGATGCTTGTATCTATCTATCTAGCTATATATATATATATATATGTGTGTGTGTGAGTGTGTGTGTGTGTTTGTGTTCGCATTTGAGTGGACAATGGACGCATTGCCCCAAGGGGCAGCTGGCCAGTTGGGCTGCTGAGATCTCGAGAAAAACTTCAAATGAAATGTGTCAAATACTCCGACACATTCTGCACTCAACTGGTTACCCCTGGCAACATCGAGCTGCAAATACTCAACTAATGGGTATTCACACATCTACATACTTTCTGAACTATTCTAATATTTTTGTATACCCTTCAGTGGTTATCTAAATTAAATTATGAATTACGACCATCAGCAGCCATATAGTGATGTCTGTTTTGATGCTAACTTCATGAAACTTGAGTAATTTAATATATTTTAGACAACATCCGGATTTTTGTTACTTCTTAGAAGACAAACTTAGTTCTTATGATCAAACTCACGAATTCCGAAAACTATTTATATTATAAGTGATATAATAATATTGATTACAAATAGGAATAAATAAATATTGAGACCAAAGTCTGCTGTGCACATAATTTGAAACATTTTTGAAAACTATCGCTTTTATTTTTCCATCAATGCTATCAATTTTGAAAAGTATAAATAAATCAAATTATTTGGAAATATTGAAGTTAGGCAAAAGTTTTAATTTGTTTTTTAATTATTTGTATTATTATTATTTGTATACTTTTATCCTGAATTTCAGAATAAATTAAATTGTAATTAGATATTTGTTAGAGTGCGATCTTCTTTATCCTAGGCATATTTTTTCAGAGTATATTTTATCCTAGAGCATTCATAGAAATCGCTTGTTAATGATAATAATAATTAATTTTTAAATTTGTATATCAAATAAATGCGCAACTTGACTGATGCTGCTCTGAAAGAGTATCTCGTCATCGGCATGCGAATATTTGATTTTCTTTTTGCGTCTTTTTTTTGTAGGACGGAAAAGCGAAAAATATGAAACAGTTATTGTGAGTAGTTGGCAGTTGTAGCATTGTAGTATTGGCCATTGTTTGTTGGCGGCATAGGGTTGGATTTTAGGGTTCCGTGTTCAGTTTGGTTGTCTGATTGCTGGATTGCGGGATTGCACGGAGCTCGCCACTTCACTCATTCATTTGATTAGTGCGATTTTCTTTTTGAGTTTGTGTGCTGATCGTTGTTTGGGCACCAAGGCTTCGTGCCATGTTTGTCATTTTTTTGCCATGCTCAGGAAATTGCCATTGGCAGCTTGTTGCCAGCGTCTGACAGTGAAGCCAGAACAGACATTTAATTCAGAGTTGTTGGAGAGCCAGGACAGGGTTAGAATGCTACAATAATTGTTCACTCCATTCACATTTTTGTTTTGTGTTCAAATTAAGAAAATATAATCAAAAATAATAAGAGAAAGAAATATTAAGGCCTTGAAAAAGGCATATAAAATGTGATTTTAAATTTTATTTTTAATACTCAGTCTTTGCGCTTTCAGATTTTTGATAGCTTTATTTTCCAATTATTAACGCAAAGTTATTTCAAATACGTTATAAAGTTTATTCAAATGTGTATTGACGCTAGAAGTCAACGCTTAGCTCTTTATTCACAACAATTGTTTATTTGCATGAAGGTTTGAAGCCAATTGCTGAACCCGCTCATGCTGTAGTCGAGTGAGCTCGCCTACGATAAACCCCGAACCCAGCTGTTAAATATATTCTAAAATGAATGGCAAATTTCCATATAAACAGTTTTGCACCCAAATGTGAGCAGGTCTGCAAGTACACCCATTTCTTATAGCAATCACAGGTACAGAAGAGAGCAAGTAAGAGTGCTGTAGTCGAGTGAGCTCGCCTACGATATAACCCGAATCCAGTTATTAAATATATTCTAGTTTTGTTGGAAAATGTCCCTTTCAAAAGTTTTGCACCCAAATGAGAGCAGGTCTGCAAGTGCGCTCTGCCGATAAACTCGTGAATATATACATATGAACTATACGCAATCGTAACGGGGTTCTTATCCGATCTTGATGAAATTTGGCCAGTTGATCAATAATACGCATATGCATATTATGTGTTGATTAGAAGATTTTGCCTTTAAAATTGTAGCATTTATTGCTATCGGAAATCGAAATATATCGATATTCGAGAAACGGAGGCAGTTATCGATAAAGTAAAGCAAACTTTATCTGGGTCGGATATACGAGAACCTATATTCCAAATTTGAAGGCTTTAGCTCTTATAGTCTAAGAGATACGCGTGTTCATACAAACAGACAGACGGACGGACAGACGGACGGACGGACGGACAGACGGACATAGCTATATCAACTCGGCTGTTGACCCTGATCAAGAATATATATATATATACTTTATGGGGTCGGAGATGCTTCCTTCTGCCTGATACATGCATTTGCACAAAACCATTTTATCCTTTTTACACATTTTTAATGGGTTATGGGCGGATCAGCGAACGCCCTTTATCGAGCGGGAGAGAGAGAGAGAGAGAGAGAGAGAGAGAGAGAGAGCAAGAGAGAGAGAGAGGGAGAGAGATAGAGATAGAGAGAGAGCGCTGCTAACGCTGGCTGCTGCAGCTCAAACTGCATTTGACATAATCGGGACATATAGTTAAGACTAACAATAAGCTATTTGTATTAAGCCACGCAGGACTCCAAATTCGAGCAGTTCATAACCCATTCTTAATCGATTAAAAGCTCTTTGCTGCTGCTGCCAACACTCAGAAATATTAATTGCTATTTTTAATAAATTTGTTTTTATGCCAAGCATTTCTCCCCACATTATCCATTTGCGTGTAGTTTTTTTAAAAACACCTAAAAATGTGCTCACTTTGCTCCTCTAAAAAGATAGCAGCAGCCAATCACCAATCAGTCAGTTACTTTAGTTAGTTAGTTATAGTTAAAAAGGCATTCAATAATAATCAGCATTCACCAGGAATCAAATGTTTTGCATTTGTAAGCATTTTTCGAAAGTTGGTTTATTTCTTTAAGGCACTCTCCGGTTTTTATAACAATTAAATTGATGAAACCTTATTTCAGAAATTGGCATGCTATATCCAAAAACATTTTAAGTTGAGCAGAATATGAGTTGTTGGAATATCTTGTATTATAAATTATTACAAGTTTTCAATTCTGAAGGCGACTGCATTATTCAAAGAAAACTTTCAACTTTCAAACTTGCAAGAGATTCTCTTATGGATTACGAAAATGTTTACAATATGTCATCTACTTATCATCTGCTTATGCAGCTGGTCATCAGCATGTTTATAATACTTTCAATTATAATATCTTATTTTCCCCCTTTATAGATATGCGGCGGACAAGTTACCATATTCATTTCTGATCAGCATCAGTTGTCGAGTCGATATAGCCAAGTCGGCCTAGCTCTTTGCAAGCCGGTCTCTCAGTTTAAAAACTCTTTTGTCTATGTTGGAGAACATATTTATTTTTCGTTTTTCCTGCAGAGCATGTTTTCCGGGCTCTGGGTTTTTCCGTACAAATTGTTGTTTGTATTTAAAAAGTGTGCACAATTGAAGCGTTAATTGAAGTCATTTAATTGTGCGTGAGTTAAATCAAAAAAACCAAAGCCAAATAAAAACAGTAGCCACAAGAACAACACAAACAACGAGTCCAAAATTGGTGTTGCCATTTCGCTTTTGGCAGTTTGGTTTGCATTATGGAGTGGAAAAAGTTTTTAATATGCTCTTACAGTATTTTGAGCTTGTTTTTTTTGGTTTTGCTTCTACAGCGCCTCTTTTTTCTGTGTTGTGCATGAAACACAATTTTGTGGCAAATTAAATACACAAACGAAGCGTGCACCCCACACTTATACACACACACACACACACAAGCTCAGCATGCGCCGCACAGCATGCAACGAAAAGTTGTCTAAAGCTGCGTGCGTGAAACATTTTCAGCAGAACTGCTCAGCTGTGTGCAATAATATGAAGAAAATACCTGAATATCATACATTGTATATATATATATATATATATATACAGTGGGGGAAATGTGGAAAGCGACGCTCAGTTCTTGTTACGATTTTGTGGGACTTCATTTAGCTTCATGCTAAAAGTTTCCTTCTTTTTTTTAATAAAATATGCAAAATATTTGGGGAACAAATTGTGTATTTTGAGTATTGATTATGGCATGTAAGCTGTTATGTAACCTGTTGCAATTTTCACGACAAAATTACGTTTGACTTTAGTAATACTAATGCCAAGTAAATCATCATCGGCGCCGTTATTATATTATATTCTTTAGTTGATAAACTCTTTAATAATTGAAAATGGGTAAGAACTTCTTTACAAGTTGCTCGAAAGATTGAAACAGTCAGTCCTCGAGTATGTATATTCTTGATCAGCATCAGCAGCCGAGTTGAGCTAGCCATGTCCGTGAGTCTATCCGGAATATAAGTTTTCGTTTACACATCTTGAAATATCAGTTGTTTGTGACATTGATATTGCCATAACTTGCATAACATCGGTACGAAGTTCCATAAATCATCGCAGAAATAGAAAAAAAAATCGGAGCGAATTTCTTTACAAATGTTTAATGCACAGAATATTGTGCCGTATGAGAAAATGTGAAAATACTGTGGATATAATAGAAAGCAAGATGTGCTGATAGTGGAATCAGACTATAAATTTCTTCCTTTCATTGACGAAGGTCACCGTTTCCCCATATCGATATAAATCGATTAACGATAGCAACACAAGTTGCAATATTAAAGATGCTGTTTTCTAGCTTGGCAGGAGTCATTTTCCGCATGTTGGTTTCACTACCTAGGACTTGTACGACTGTAAGATATTTGGATTATATTTACCTTCGCTTTAACGACCAGGAATGTGCAAATTCAGCTCCACATACCATACCAAAGGTGAAGAATTAGTTCTAACCGTGCAAACCGAAATTGCAGCATTGCCCGAGGGCGATATTTAATATTGTTAAAGCTAACTGAGTTATTATTAAGGCAGATGTATATATGCTTGCCTTCTAGCTTCCGCTTGACATACTTCCCCCCCACCTCTCCCCTTCCCTCTCTCGCTCTACCCACACAGTGGAGGAGGAAACTTTAGCTTTCAATTTACCTAATTAGCAGCAAGTCGCCCCCTGCCGTGGACTCTGCCACTCGTGAGTAAGTTGGTTGCCTAGACACGTGTTTTTTGGGCGCCAGGATATCCCGGATGTGGATCCCAAGTGCGGCCTGCTTATCGCATTATCTGCTTTTGTGTGTGCTCGGATGCTCGGATGCCATTTAAGTTGTGACTGCTGCTAACTTCTTTCGATCTCCATTGTCCAGCACTGGAATACTGGGCGTATTTAAACGAACCCAGCTTTCAGCCAAAACCTTTTCCTTTGTTCCAACTTTAACAGCGTTTTGTCTTTGACCGCTGCTCGTTTCCACAAAAAATTTGCATACTTTGTCGACTTGTATTTAAAGTCAGTGCATATACAATATATATATATATATAGCTTATACACGCACACACACAGACACACATTCAGTTCAGTTTGTCAGTATTTCAATATGGAGGCTGCTGCTGGTCATATTTTAAGAGATAGGCAAAACATTAAGCGGATTAGTTTCTTGAGTACTGTGGAGATTCTTGGGCCGCCTGTGGAAAGCTGTTCACGTTTTGGCAGTCGGTCAGGTGGGCAGCCATTAGTCCTGTGCCGTCCTCATCATCATCGTCATCGACCCTCAGCTCCTGACGGGGATAAGACTGTGTAGCTAAATATTTCCTTGGGCTTGCACCACTCCAGCTAGTTATAAATTGTTGGCTATTAGTTTAATGAACTTGTAGATTCTTTGGCTCCTCTTAAGCACTGTTGGCCATTTCACTTTGCCCGGTTGCGTTGCCAGAGCAGTCCCCACCCCGGCATCAAGTGGTTTCCACAATTGGCTTGGCGCCCTACTCGCTCTGAGGCTGAATTAAATGAGAAAACTATTTGAAATTGGCATAATACGCATCCAACTTGCCTACATATGTCATACGAACTGTTCAAATAATTGCACAAATTTCTTTAGCTCGATAGACAGACAGAGACTGTGTTCGTCCAGGCAAATTAATGGCTATTGAAGCGTTTTTCAATTTATCTCCATAATATTTATGCAGATCAAATCTGCACAAGCAAATTTATGATTATTGAGTATTTCTCAATTTGTTATTTATTTCTATTCCCTATAATATTTATATAAATATGATCTAGAGATCTATTCCTGTATTCAAAATGGTCTATGTCCTGTGACTATTCAGATCATCGTGTGTCCAATTTACAGAGATCCTTGGATCAAGTGGCAAGACTGCATCCATCCGTGGTATTCTGCCACCAATGATTTTCCGAGAGCGCTTTTCAGATTGCCGTCATTTCTGTCAAGACTGCTCGGCTAGGATATACCCCGAGCCCAGTTTATATATGAATAATTATATGCAAACACATATACAGCTGCTCTGATCTTTAACTGAGCTTAATTACTTGCAGACAGTAGATAATTATTCAATCAAGACAACTGAGCCGTAAATTGCCCAAACTGCCTAAAGTGATGGTGGAATACTTGCTAACTCTCTCGTTTGATTTACCCAATTAAAGTCCACATTAACCTCGTATATAATTGATTTATTTAACCTCAGACTTGCTTCAATTTCAGCCAATAAAGGGTTGGCAGCTGTTAAAAAACTGATTAAGCTTTTTAAGTTCGTCGAAATCGATGAATGCAGTTCAATAAATAATTGACGTGTTTACATTGCTGCTGATTATGATTAATTATGAGTTTATAGTCAGCAAACCTGAAGTCCCTTTTGCCGCCTGACTGAGTCCCTGGCACAAAAACAAACAATTCAGCCTGATTACTAAATTTCAAACTGATTATTGGCTAAGTGAATTTTGGCAGCAGACTCAAATTATGTATTTCAGAACAATTGCCAATTTGCGTATTACACATTTTGGATTTTAGATACAATTCCGACTGTCTGTATTTTTCTACAGAGATAAACATATTGATTTGCGCAGACCGCATTTTGTGACAATTGGAGTTGATTCAAAATTCAGCAGGACTTAATTTTCAAAGAGTGTTCTGTCAGAATGTCCCCATCGATCCTGAAGCTCAAATCGCTGTGTGACCCACTTTTCAACACACCTTTCCACCCCCTGCAGTCGGGAAAGCCACATGCATTTAACTTTCGCACACAAATGAAAAGTTATTGGTTGCGAATTTTGTGTATTGAACACAGAAAAAAATATAAAGGTTTTTGTGGCTTTGAAGAGGAACTTGTTCAGTTGTTGACTCGAAGTAAGACATGGTTACTTGTTAAGTCAGGAGTGCTGGCCAGAATGGGAATACATTTAAATGTTAAGTATTCCCAGATACATACATAGTTACTGACCAATTTAACATTACAATTAGCTTTTCATTTCAAGAAATCGTGTTACCAATATTCCATATCAAATTAAACTTTTTATTTATTGTCGACCAGGGAATATTAGCTTGTAATTTGAAATTTGAAATTTGTCATTTTTCTTTGCCAGTGCCCCAAGCTTAAGATTGCCATTTAATTCTACATTTATTTATTCACTTATATAGTTCATGTTAATAATATATAGTCATTAAGGATCGAGGATTCGATTTTAAAATTACTTTCAATCGGTTTAATATACTTGATATTATATGTGTTCTATCCATTCATTTAGTTTGATTTAGTTTAATTTTATTGGGTTTTCTCAATGCTTGCAATAAATATTGATATTTATTTATTGTTTATTATCTGCATTTCATATAATTTAATTCGTAACTTTCATTCTGATTTATATTTAAATTTGTACATGTTAAAACAAAGCAAGTACTTTAACCTGTTACATTATATAAAATAAAAAGATCAATGAACAGTAAAGACTCTTTACAGCCAGCTGGCAGTGTCTTTCTCTGAGTGTACTTATAAGCTCATATATACAATTTACTTTCTATATACTTGTTTATATGTCTGCATCTCCAAAAGGGCTGCCCCCCCAACCACACACAAAATGTGATTAAAATTTCACGAACATGTAAATACAGATTGATGAAAAACTGTGTGTGTGTGTGTGTGTGTGTGTGTGAGTGTGTGTGTGTGTGTTACAATCATTATTCTACCTTGAACCTCCCTTCTAGCCACTCAAATAAGTTTAATTATAATTTAATTAAACCCACGGCCATAATGCACTTCGCTTGTATCACATTTAAGGATATTTATTTTTCGCAGATTTTCGAGCATGTCTCCTGAATGGGGCTGGCAACTTAATTTCTGTTGGTTTTTGCTTTCACTATTATTGATGATGGCAGGCACTCTTTTTGTGGCCGAGATGCTTCCCTCTCGGTCTATGCACTTTGGATGCCATGGCAATTTAATTAAGCTCCACACTTATCGCAGTCCCAGCTGCAAATGTCAACCCTTTCCCCAAATAATATCTTTCGGCAATTCATTTTATATTCGCCGACACCATTAAGAAAGTGTAAAATGTGTAAAATGTGTAAAAAGTGTATAATGACTGAAACTTTTCCGACTGGATAAAGTACATATATATTCTCGATATGCACAATAAACAGAGTCGAACTTGGCTATGCTCGTCTATATACAAATATTGGACTCTATAAGTTTGAAATATAAATTGTTGAATACCAAGTGTATCAAGTGTATTACATTTTATCGATAACTCCCCCAATCGATGAAAATCGATTAACGAATGCAGTAAAAGTGACAATGTTCAAGGTAAAGCTTTAAAATCTTAAAGGAATATAGCTTAGTGTAGCATTAATTAACTGTGCTAATACTATATCTCTCTAATACTATTCTACTCTATAAATTTGAAATATAAATTCTTTTATCAATTTCCGATAGCAAAAAATTCACGAACTTTGATTAACAACCAAATTTCATTAGGATCGACTGAGAATCATGGATCGAAATCATTTATTTATATTTTTAAAGCGCAAATTAAAAAATGCATTCATTCACTACACACAAAGTGTGCACACATAAAATGAGTTTTAAATTTGGGTGTGTCTAGGGTATCTCCTAGTCGGGTTCTCTCTACTGCCGCACTCATATTTGCTTTCGCTTCATCGCGTTGCACTTTTATAATAACTTCACTGCTTCTGTCTCTCTCTCTCTCTCTCTCTCTCTTTCTCTCCGGCTCTCTGGTTGTGTGTGTATTTATGCGTGTGACATTTAAATATGTGCCACGCCCACATACATACACACAGCCCCCAATTAACCCACCGCTGACCAAAGATATTTTGTCCGTCGATTTTTCGCTTGCAATTTTTTGCAATTTTTGTGTGGAGCCCAAATAAATTTGTATTTTTATTTTTATTCAATTAATTGACTTTCGTGTTTATGTTTGTGCACGTCCTGCTGCAAGTAACAAAACGCTGGCGGGACATGTGGCACAGGTGCATACACACACATATACATATATATATATATATATATATATATATATAGTAAAACGACAGATGTGAACGGCATTTAGCGCTTTTGCAATATTTTAATCTGATTTGCACGTAGCAGATGAAATAATATTCCATTTTGGGTTTATTTTGGCTCCTGCACAAACACAAATGTTTTTCTTTTCATTTGTACATACATATTTGAGAGTGTGTAATATTTCTTCTTCTTTTTGTTCCGTTGTTATTTGTGGCAAACAAAGGCGATTATTTTTTTTGGAAAATACCCACACAGAAAAGTTAATTTAATTAGTCGAGGCAGTAAAAACTTTTCATCGTGGTATTGTATTCAGTTAAGATTATTATCTTTCGGCTAGGAGTCAAATTCACTATAGTTAATACACAACATAGTGCTCTCTATGCTTCAGTCTAACAGTATGTCTGTTCACCTACCTGTTTCTAGATCTCTCTTTACTTTGAACATATCTTAATGGTACAAATATAATAGGACTAATACGATATTTTTCCTTACGAAAAACAAAACGTTAGATTTGCAATTTTTCCAAATTTTTATTTTTTAAATATTGTTTAATATTCCCTTATACATTAAAGTTAGTTCTGCTCCTGGAATTCTTTTTAAATTACATATAAATATATTGTTTCCCCCTTAAAGGAAGGAAATAGAAATCGTTTCCTTTTTTTAATTTCCGTAATTAAAAATGCACATTTGAAAAATTGTGATATTATTTTTTCGAACAGGTTCATCGTTTTTCATAATATTTATTTTGTTAATTTTAGTTTTAATTTTAATTAAATTTAAATAAATGGAGGATTAATAAAATTACGGGTTGTTTCTTTCTCCCTTTTTGAAGAGCCTTCTTTCACTTCTCGAAACGTTTTCTCGTTTTAAAATCGACAACTTTGTTAACATTTCTTGTGTGCAGCTATTATTTTCTTCGCAACTGTGTATATCGAATCAATATCAGTATGCAGGTGTATTACTACAAATGTGATTAAATATTCAGATTATTAAGTTCAAAGCAAGACTTTAACCCGGATTGTCTAACGAGTGTTTCCCTCAACTGCCTGTGAGGGGAATGTAATGAAGGGAAACGTCTGAATTCAATATATGCAGTGTGTATATATTCCGATTGGAGCAGGCTAGTTAATTTCTATATTTTTAGTGAATTTTAGCTTTTGCAAATATTTGAACAAATTTGCATTTCTTAACTTTATCAATCATTGCCTTTGCTTGCGTGGAGTACGTAGTGCAAATATATTATATGATTTACTTTCCATGTGCAGGCATATTTTATAGATTCTTTTCTTTTGTCATTTTTCGATCGCGATCGCTTCAGTGATATAAATTTAAATACATTTTCATCAATTTAAATCTTTTACTCATCCTGGCAACGATGTCAGGCTGCGTTTTCCTCTTGAATAAATGTGGCAACGCTGCGCTGAGTGGCTAGCGATCAGCTGATGCATTTCGTTAAGAGTTCTCAACACTGGATTCGTTTTTTTTTTTGCTTGATGCACTTTGTTAAATATTTCTTTGCGTATTTGCTGAGAATCGTTTCAATTTGAAAATGTAAAACACAATTTAGTGTAATAATATTTATTAAGAGACAGGTGGAAGAATAGACCTGCAGCAAGTATTATTTTGATTTCGCATCTAAAATTATAATTTGTAACAGTTCCTGAAACGGAGCGATTTAAAATATAAATTAATTATAATATTAACTTTAAAATCATTTGTTTCCATATTTTTCATAAAAAAAAACACAAAAATACCAAAGCTTTAAATTATAAATAATTTATGCATATTTAATAGCGTCTCTTCATTATATTCAGGCTTTTTGATAAATAGTTTTCTTATTACAAATCACATTTTGTGCTAACAAATTAAATGAAATTCTCTACTTAAACATGTAATATATCCTTAATTTAATATATTTGACATTTTTGCTGTTGATTTTGGCAATACTCAATCAAATTTTCGCTGCTAATGCAATTATTAGAAATTAACTCAATGCAATTAGTCTTACTATGATTTAGTTTTTGAAATATGAATACGATAAATTAAATTAAATTGATTAGTTTATGGAAAATTGTGTGGTTAAGCCCTTTCACAGTTAATCGCGGAGCATTTGTATAGATAGAATGTCAGAGGTATTTTTTAAATTCAATTCAATTTTAATTGAAAATATGTACAAATTAATTGACTTTCATTAATCCTTGTTTAATAAAAACAACATAAAACAAACAAATTTCTTTTAAATGCATTCGAGTTGCACTCAACTTGGCAGCACTTTTTTGTCATGCCACAACACACAGACACACAGCTGCAATTCTTTTAAAATGTGCACACAGAATTACACTCAACACTATCGCGTGCTGTGGGCAACAAGTGCAAGTGGGACAACTATAGTTTTGGCAGACACATAACGCACTCACAGGCTGTGAACAAACACACTCCTGGTTAACAGTCAGCTGTTATGTTAACATAGCGCGCATCCCCAAGAGTATGCAACGTTATTTTGAACCGCCATTACCACACTCAATTTAGCGCTGAGTTAACAGTTTGAGTAGCATGTTAATTAACAGCACTGCGGGTGGCGTTAACACTCCAAAAGAGAGCCACAGAGACAGAAAGCGAGAGAGCGAGTGTTACAGCCCGTTTGGGATGTGTTTGTTCTTATAAGAAATACTGAGCGCCAAACTGAGTCATTTATAAAAATTTAATGGTGGTGTACGGTTCGTTCAGCTCGCAGCGCGTTGCAACGTCTCGATTTGTTGGCCAGTGAAAAAATACAGAAAATTCAGAAAATACATAAGCAAGGCAGAGAGACCCAATAAAATTGTATTATGCATAGCAATTGTTGTCTCGCGTCCCCGTGCAATACACTGTGACTAAAAAATATCAAGAGAGAAAAACAACAAACAAAAATATATCTCAAAAACAGCGCGTCGCGTCTAAAATTGCAAATTGCAATAAAGTCTGAAACGTGAAGAATACAAAGAAGAGGAAGAGCGCAGTGTAAAAAACAGCAATATTTGAAAAAAGCGGCAAAAACACAAATCACAAAACTAAAACAGAAAACAACAAAACATACTACGACAACAACAACAACAACTACAGCTACAATTGAGAAAATAATAAAAAACGTGAGCGCAACTAATTTTTTTCTTCACATTTTGACTGCCCAACGCAATTTTTAACCCGCTTTTTGTTGTCTGCCGCGTTCTTTTAGTTCTCTCTCTCGCTCTCGCTCTCTTTTCTTCTCGCGTGCTGGTGCAAAGGTTTACAACGGTTTATTAAGTTTATTGTTTGTCAGTTTGATTAACAACAAATTAAGCATAATTAAGTGTTCCTTCTCCCTCTCTCTCTCTCTCGCTTTTATCACATATTTGCCTTCTCGTTCTTCTCATCATCAGCCGGCAAAGCCGTCGCGTGTTGCGTGTCTGTGTGAGCATGTGTGTGTGTGTGTGTGTGTGGTGTATACAGTTTTTATGCCCTTTTCACCAGAGTTTTTGGAGTTCAAATCAAATGTTAAAATTTAGTTTGTTTTGCAAATGTCTCAATTTGTATGATTTTAAACCATAAAAAAAGTTGCAACAATTTTAAAAAATTATTAAGTAATTATATTGCAAAAAAAAGATTAATTAATTATATTAAATTGTGCTACAAGTCCATTTTTAATAGTCAATACTTTTGTTGTCATATTTGAATAGCTAGTTTAAATATTAATTATATATATATTAATATATAATATATTAAAAATAATATATATTAATATATAATATATTAAAAATAATATATATTAATTTAAAAAAAAAAATTTAGGGTATTTGAAATTTGGTGTGCAAAGGTTAACTCCACTCTTAGAGTGCAAAAAAAGAAGCACAGCCAGCATCCACAAACCCACACACATATATATATATATATATATATATATGTATATATACATTCACATCCCCACGCCGCTTTAAATTGATTTTTGTATGGCGGCGGCGGCGTCGCATTATTTTCTTATTTGCTTCTCACGTTTTGCGTTTGCTTGAGCGCTCTTTGTTTTTGCTTCTTCTTTTTGTTGTTATTTGCTTCCTTTTGTGCCTTGCATTTACGCGCCTTTGAGTTTGCCTCTTGCGCTCTTGCGCAAGCCGCTCTCTGTTCTCTTTCTCAAATGCTCAATGTATGAGTGTTTTTTCACTGTACAACACTGGCGTTTACCAGTTGGGATTTATGTATATTTTTCTAATTGGCGTGGGCAGCAATGCGCACGATTTTTATTTTTTTTTTAAGAATTAACTTTTGGCAGCCCTTTTGCCTTAATCACTTACGTCTGTTAAACTTTGCGAGGCGTTGCTTGAGCATTATTCTTATCAGGCAGAAATTCATTCACAACACCAACTGCATCAACTTTTGAGTAGTTGTTGCTGTTGTTGTTTTCTCCTTCTGCCCCGCCGCCTATAAAATTCAATTGTGATTACTTTTAAGGCAACGTCGCCGTCGACGTCGTCGTCGTCGCTTCGCTGCACTTGAAAAGAGACAGATTTGAATTTACACCCGTGTCTCTCTCTCCCTTTCTATCTCTCTCTACGTGTCTCACTCTCTCTCTTCTAGTCTGTTGATTTCAAGCTGAGGCGTTTCTTTGTTGTTGGAATTTTTGCTACCTTGTCACTAAAATCATTTACACTTGGCATACCGCTCACCAAATTCGGGTTTGGCTTGCTTAAATACGCAAATAAAAAAAAAAAAAAAACTATCAGCGATATATTTACTCTTGCTCATTTATTGACTTTGACTTTGAAACCAGAAATCTTTAAGTTTGCTATTCGACTTATTTTAGGAATTCTCTACGGCAACAAGCTTTTGCAAATGTATATATATATATATATATATAGATATATAGATATATATGTATATATACATATGTAAATATATATTATATATATATATGTATATATATATATGTAAATATATATTAAATATGAATATATATTATATATATATATGTATATATATATATGTAAATATATATTAAATATGAATATATATTAAATATGAATATATATTATATATATATTTTTAAGCTTGAAAGACGAGTCGCACAAATTGTTCTCTTAATAATAATAATTATAATAATAAAAAAAACGTGTTGTGATTCAGCTCTGTGAAGTAATGTCTATTTATGCAATAAATAGACTTATTATACATGTGAATAATTGTACAAATATATGTGCATATATTCCATTGTATTATTTTATTATATTTGTTTGTGTGTAGGAGGTGCTTAGAGACGCTACAAAGTAAACGACTTAAGATTTTCTGATTCTGATTGGCAAATTGTTTTAATATTTTAAATTAGTAGTTTTTTGCACAAGTTAAAAATATTGTGTAATATTTTACAATTAATGTTTTTCTCAAAAAAAAAAAAATTTTCAAATTCGTAGGTTATTTAAAAATTATGTGAGATTTAAAATTAGTAAGCAATTTAAATTAAAAATTCCAACTTTAACACATTTCTTTATAAAATGATGAAAAAATAAATACAACGTTCTTCTATATTTGATACTTAATGTTTTTCTTGAAAAAAATATTTAAGTTTCACTTTTCAAGTTTTTAAAATTTTTGTGGACAATTTTAATTTTTGCTTTTATAATACTTTTCTAGCTTATAAATTTCTTGACTCAGTTGTTCAATTAAAACAATTTCTATTTTTATATTTAGTTTTTTGCAAAAAATTATATTTTTGGAAGTATTAACTTTTAGATTTATCATAAAATACTTGTGAACAATTTTAATTAAAAATTCTTGATTTTATAAAATTCTCGGCTAAATTTTTATACAATTTGCTTTACAAAAATTTGAGTATCATCCTTCACACATATGTATTTAATAATCTTCAAATATACTCAACAAATTAGTGAGTGAATCTCAAGGAATCTCATTTATTGTGCAGTCACATTTCTGACACAAGTTAGCAGAAAAATATAGGGAAACTAGGTCATTAGTATCTAAACATACATCCTGTCCATTTCTCTGAGTGTATAAATGTAATATAAATAAAGAAAGCTGTTATATACATTCAAGATTCATTATATACAAAATGATAAATAGATTTTAAATCTTTGAATAACCCATTTCTCTAATATAATTTTTTATAATTTTTTGCAATGTGTGTGTGAATGATATGCAGCCACTTGTCTCGCCCAGTCCAGTCGCCTAGCGTACATTTTGAGTCGGGCTGGTGCTGCTGCATTTATTGCTCTTCTTCTTCTTCGTGTGCTTCTTAGCGGTGCATTCAGTTGCAATTGCTTTGGCGTTTGCTTTATGATGCATTTCTACTTTGCTGCTCCTGCTGTTGTTGTTGTTGTTTCTGTTGCCTTTTGCACATTCTTCGCACTGTGCCTATTTTGTGTTTTTGCTTTTTTCTTTTTGTCTGGCCTTTCATTTGTATAGCTGTTGTTGTTGATATTGTTGTGTGCATATTTTCTTTGCTATTTTTTTCCTGCATTTACTTTGCCTTGTCGCTTTGCTCGTTCTGCTGCGTTGAATTTCAACCTGCCAAGCGAGCATAAAACGTTTGAGGGGTGTGTGTGCGTGTGTGTGTGTATGTATCAGATTGGTAGCTGTACTTTGTTGCATTTTTCTGCTGCAATTTCTAACTGGTTGAGCTTGAGCTTAGTCTCGTCTTGGTCTGCCCCCTCCACACCCCATCCTCCCTCTCTATCTGTGATTATTCTTTGTTTTTTTTGTACTTATTGCCCATCGTCTGTAGGCCGTTGACTGCATTGAGTGCCGTTCCTCTCTGTCTGCCCCCCTCTCCATCTACTCCTCCTCCTCATCCTCCTTCTTTCGTATTTTTTATTGTTGACCCTGCGCGCCACTTATTGCAGTTTCCTCTTGCTATTGCATTTCTTTTGCTTCGAAGCCCCACAGCGCAAAGTACTCAACCCGTTTTCAGCTCAGCTCAAAGCTAAAGTGCTGCTGGGGTTTGTGGGTGGGGTTGGGGGAGGGTGGGTGGTGTGCACTCCTCTGCCCGTTTTAGAAGTGGGCGTCGCCTTTTTGCTTATTGTTGCTGCTGCCGCCTTCGAGCACTTAACCGCCTTCCGTCTTTTGTGAGTTTTTTTTTTATTTCGTATGTTTTGTTTGTGCTTGCTGCATTTTTCACACTCTCTCTCTCTCTCTCTCTGTCTCTCTCTCTCTCTATTTCGGGGCAAAGACCACCATCAAACCACCTGACCAAGCCAAGACTTGCCTCCCCCCTCCCCTATTCCGCACTTAAATGTCATTTAGACGGCGGGCAGAAACAAATCTTCGTGCCCCTTTTGGGCTGGTTAAATATGCAGCTCAACTGTAATCATTATTGATTTTGTGCCCAGCCTGCCTACCCAATTGCACCCGGTTTCGAGACCACTTCTACCATTCCCCGCCCCTCCCTCAACCCTTTCAGTCCAATTGCTACCTACACTGAAAGTATTTTGATAAACTTTGCCTATAGCTAAAGATATCGAAATTAAATTTATGTTTTTCCTTGTTGCAAATTTTTTAAAATACTTTCTATTATTTAATAATATTTAAAAAAATCCGAAGTTTTTTTTTATGTATTGAGATTCTTTATACATTCAAATTCTTTATACATAAAATAATCTCTGTTATCTTCTGTTTCCTATTATTTACCTACACTTATCTTCGACTGCAGTTGTCTAATTGCTTTTATAATACTTTTCTAGCTTATAAAGCTTCGCCTACCTTGTTTTACTTATATCACCTTAAGTTTGATTACTTTAGTACAACTCCTCTGAACCAAAAATCACAATTAGAAATCCAAAATTTTTCATAAAATGAAATAAATGAAATAAAACCAATGAAAGATATTACGTTTTATTGATTACACAAAAAAATCGTACATTTTGTTTGTTAATTGAGATTTATTTTTGTTTATTTAGCAAACCTTTATATTTACTTGTAGCAAATTTGTCCAAATATTTTGTATTATTTAATAATTTTGAAAAATTTAAAGTTTATTTATTAATATAATGAGAATTTGCATATATCTTAACTTTACAGCTTCAGCGAGGTCTTTGCTATTTGAAACATTTTCTCTTCATTATTTTTTATGGATAAATAAGAGTCTTTTATATTGGTTTTTCCAATTATTTGACTACATTTAAATTTGACTTATTTTTGTCTTTTACAATACTTTGGTCTATAATCAAAATCTTCGCACATTTTTATTTTTATCTTCTAAATATTTAAATATATATATATTTTTTAAATTTAAATTTAAATGTTACATATTATTTTCAACTGCATTTATTTTCTACTTTGTGCAGTTTTCTCTGTCGGCTGATATTAGTTATTAAATAAATGGATATCTATTTAGCTCACTCCTCTAAACCCAAAACCAAGAATTAAGAAATCAATCCTTTTTTCAAAAACTGAAATAAATGCTGTTCAATAGCAGCACATTTATTTCTCTAGGTGTGCAGTCGCATTCAGTTAAAGTTGAAGTAGACTTCTCCTCAGTCGGTTTCTGTTCCTGGTTCTGGTCACATTACTATGGCAGATTATCATCCAGGCTGTCAGGTCAGGTCGCTGCTGGTTACTTAAATATGCAAAACGTTGCTGCTTGTTGGCTATTTGCGGCCGGAAAAGCAACAACCTTAAACAGGGAGTGGGGTAAGGAGTATGTAAAAGGTCAAAGGGTGTAGAGAAAGCGGCGCTCCGTTTGCTGGGATAAATGCGGGCTCGGCTGACAGGCTGGTTGGCTGCGTGGCTGCCTGGCTGCCTGTCCTGTAATGGTTGTGGTATAGGGGAGAGGGAGGGGTAGTGGGTAGCGAGAGCGTTTCACACAGGACACTCTTGACTCTTGTTGCATACACATTAGAAATTTAACAGGTTAATGTCCAGAGTCGTAAACGAAACCATTTATTTATGCCATTTGCACGACGCCATCTTTCGGCAAGGACTTGATCTGGTTGTTGCTGCTGTTGTTGCTGCTGAACCGAATGTTTTCCATGTGTTCGTAATTTACATAATATGTATGTATGTGTACTCCCCTTCCCCACCCCACCCCCAACCTCAACGCCAACTCCAGCTCCAGCTCCACCTCCACCTCCCCTATCTGCACATCCATCTCTCTTTTTGGTTCCACTTAAAATAAAAATCTCCAAGACAGACGCCGGCTTTCTCTGGGCTGCTGCGAGTGTGAGAGAGACGGAAAAAGGACCTTGAAGGGCTTTGATAATGACTGCCCCCTTTCTTTGGCTACCCCCTACCCCCACCCGCTACTCCTAAGTACGCTGTCGCGAACATCTGATGCGTGCCATAAGCTTAACATTAACATTAATGTATGTTGTGTGTGTGTGTGTGTGTCTGTGTTGGGGAGGGAGTGGGTGTGCTGTGTGACAATGTGGGCTCCACAGCTGTCAGATTTGTCAGTCAGAACTGTATGGGAGCATACGGCGAAAAGAAGTTACTTGCGATCCAAAAGGGCTTACAAGTTAGAAAAAAACAAGAAAACATATGTGCGAGGAATTATTGTAGCAATATTGAAATACACTCAAAATGAATATATTAAGCGAACATAATGGATTGGTGGGTCTGTAGCAAAAGTTAGTTCATGTTCGTGCTTTCCGTAATTTTAATCTAAATCATTCATTTTATTTTTTATTTTTTTTACTTTTTATATTTAATTGTGTCAACATGGAATAAGTAAATAAATTGCGTATGCCCCTGATTGTGTTTTAAATATGTCTTTGGCTGGCTCCACTTCAAGTGTTTTTCCCCCGAGAGAGATTAACAGCTTGCGTCCAATCAGGATGTTTCAAACTCCATTTAAAAACATTTAGTCTCATTTCAGGCTTATGAAATAAAAATGTTCATAAGTCTATTTAAAAAAAATATATTTCTCATTGGTTCAAGGCTTAAGCCCACAGTTTTTTTTAATATGTATATGAATTGAATATCTTCTTTATTTTAGTAATCTCTAATCATTAAAATGTTTTGGTCTGGTTTCGTTGATCTGGATTTTATTAAATGAATTATTTTTAATTGAATTATTTCATTATTTATTTTCTGATTTTTTTAAGTCTTAATCTTTTTAATTTAATGGACTGCATTTAGGCTACATTAAATAAGTTGTATATACTTCAAATTCACTTATTTGATGTTGATTACGCATAGATACTCAAAATAAAATACCATTATTTTTCAGGTTTTAATTTTGTGGATTGCATTTTGTCTAGGTTAAATAAATAAGTGGTATACTTTATTTATATTTATCTCGCCACGAATACTCAAATGCTTTTGGTTCATTGACAACTACAAAAAAAAAAAACAAACAAAAACTAGTATTTTGTATTGATTGTTTTATTAAGTTGAAATTCATTTTAGCTTTACTTGCTCCAAATATTTTGTGTTTACTACTTCCTATCATAAAAATGCGAGTTCCGATTTGAATCAGAATTCTGCTCAGAAACATTAGGAAATGTGCTGGGCAATTTACAACTGGTTAAATGTGCCAGAAAAAAAATTTCAATTGCAACCTGAATTGAAGCTCATTTGTGACTTGCAATCATAATTGCGGCTTATCAAAAAATCGCATCTCTCACAAATTGGCCATAAATGCATTTTGATGAATGCAGCTGCAAAAATTCCAGAAAATTTCCATTAAGTCTTGGACCTATTTGTACATTATTAGCCCAAGCCGCATCCGGCTGTTGCAAACAGTTGCGCCTGCAACATGAGTCTCTGTCTATCTCTCTCTTTCCTTTTCTCTCTCTTCAATTCTTAACCAGTTGCATTGCACGACTATTTCTAGGAGTCTTCTGGCCCAGCCAAGTTATCTACTGCTAATTGCAATGCAACAACAACTGAACCAATCCAAAATTGCCATCGATTTTTCCTTAGCCGCTTAAACAGCTTTTCCAAATTTGTCAGCGACGCCTGCAGCTTGGCCATATTTGGTGTAAAACTCGAAAGATTTTTCTTCCAAAGAAAATCGATTTCGTCTTTACAAGGGTAGCAAAAGCCGTTTTGGGTTATTTATTTTATTTATTTACTTTATTTACTTTATTTATGTATTATATCGATAAATCGTATGCTAGTCAACTCACATTTGGGTGAAACTCTTGTTTTTTTCTACCCTTATAGAGAGATCATTGCGATCGGATCATATAGTTTGCAAAAGTTTGCAAAGAGTGTATAAAAAAACATTTCTGCTTCTTAAGATTGTTAAAGTGTTTCTCATATTTTGAAGAAAAATCTTTGAGCAACATTATTGATTGCTAAATTATTCTAGCCAAGCTCATCAGTTCTGCGTGTTTTTATTTATATTTTAATATATATAATAATAATTTAATATTTATTTATTTAATATTCACTTATATCAGTCGACACATTATTATCAACATCGAATTACTCTGTAAAATAATTTTCATAAGAACAATCGGTTATTTGTTTAAATTTATAATTCGATTTAAATGTCTGCTGATTGTCTTTGCAGGGTATGCAGCCCGCGGCGTTCATAAAATAGCTTTAGTTCTTTCTTGTTTTCAATTCCCAAGCTCCAAAAACTCAAATGTCATCGTTAAAAATTTGATTCGCTTTTTTGTTGTTGCTACGAAAAATGCTTTTACTCAGCAGTTTTTGGTGCGGGCAACCTGTTAATATTTATTACCCTACATTCGCTTTTGCTTATTGTAATTAGCTGACACGCCGATCTTGTTTGTATTTTTATTACAATTTAATTGTATACACAATAATTAGATCGATGTCCAACCTTCAAATAACACGCATCGTATTTATTTCGATTTATGCTGGCACACAGCAGTTTAGCTCCAAAGGGTATTCAAATATTTGGCAAATTACACACATAAATATAGCTATCAGTATATGGAAAAGAATGACTACTGGTTTTGTTTTGGAACTTGAAATATTACAGTTGGGATACTATATCCATTGGGGTGCTGGAAAATCAATAGCATCGATATGGGCAAAGCGATAAAATGTAAAATCTCCCACAATTTTAATGTTGTGAAGTCAACAAGTTTGGAGGGTAGATTGCTGGTGACTTTTTTTTAAATACTGGCATAAGAGTAAATATCAAAGTATTGCAATTGGGTGCTGATGGGTTATCGACAACAGCGATAAGTGCAAATCGATGAAGCCCAATATCTCCCACAATTTAAAAGCTTACCAGCAATATACCTTCAAGCATCAACAGATAAATAAATCAGTTGCTATATATTAAACTAACAGAGTATCGGCTAGTCTACCACTCCTGTTGTTACATAATTATCTCGAGCTTTGAAATGCGTTAAAATATGGCGTATCAGTTTGTTAGCTTAACAACTTGCTGGGTAAGTGAGTGACCTGATAGCCACAAAGAGCTCTTCACACTTTAGCTAAAAAAAACTATCAACTTTAAACAACGAATTTATTGTTGGACAGAAATAATCATTACTAATGTTATACAAGAGTATACAAGAGATAACTGTACTGATTTAAAACCACAACCACGACTATACACAAAAGTAAACAAAGATCTGCGCAAATATATAGTGATGTAGAAATTTAGCACTTTGAGTGAGAGTTTCGAAATTCGATTAAGATACATTGACGGCTTGTTGGCTTATTAAATTATAATTGCTCTAATCTGTAAATAGATTGATATAAATAACTTAAATTACTGCAACAGCGTTCAATCAACTAAATTCGATATTTGCTCTGAGTGAGTCTTTAATGTTTTTTCTCCTCCTTAATTTAAACATTTATTTTCCAATGAATTATCCAAAATGTGCAAGCTGCTGACGCACTGAGAGAAATCATTTAGCCATTCTGCTACCCACATAGACCCATTCTCTCTCTCTCTCTCTCTCTCTCTTTCGCTGTTAATCTCATTATTTCTAATACAATGGCTCTCTGAGTACTCCAGCATTCTTTCTCTCTCTCTTTTGCTCTTGCTCTTGCTCTCTGTTTATATGGCTTTAACGATACAATTTTTTGTATGTGTTTTTCTTCTTCTTTTTTAAGTTTGATTAAACCAAATCGTGCCTCGGTGTTTGTGCAGTTGTTGTTTTTGTTCTTGTTATTGTTGTTGTGGTTAGCCGCGGTGTAGGCATTTTCATTCATAGCCAAATGCTTTTCGTTGTTGCCGTCGCTTTTTTTTGTGTACATTTGTATATGTGTTATATTATTATCATTAGCTGGTGTTGTTTGCTTGCTCGCACTCTCTGCTCCCGCTCTGGCTGGCTAGCTGACTGGCCGACAAGTTCATTAACTTTTGTTTGGAGCAGCCTACAGCAGCAGCAGTAGAAGCAGCAGCAGTAGAAGCATCCAGCAGCGGGAGCAACAATTTGTCAAAATTTTTTGTTAGACATGCGATTTTAAAATTATGCTTGTGTTTTGATATTTCAATTTTGCAGCGGTAAAAAAGGTGTTGTCGACTCTTCTCCTCTGTTCTCCTCTACTCTCCTCTCCTCTCCACTGTGTGCGCGCTTCTCTTGGCTATATTAACCTACTTGGGTATATCATTTTGTATTGTTTGTTATATTTGGAGGCGAAATGCGTCCGGTTGCCAAGCGGCGCAACGTTTGTTGAATTCGCTTCTGTACACGTGTAAGCCGTAAGCCTTGTTTTATTTTGATTAGCACTCAAAAGTCGATCTCCACCCAAGTTGTGGACGAACTGATTACCTGTTGTGCCGGTTTACTTATTTTGGGGCTAGCAGCGGTTCCAGTTCCAGTTCCATTTCAGCATCGTTGAATAGTGTCTGACGTCAAAATGTCTCTTTCGAAGTGACACTGAACGGACAAAAATTGTACCGGTTTAATAACATTTGTCTTGCCTAGATATCGTATCGACCGACTTATGCGATTCTATTTCCTTATTGAGGGGGGAGTGTCTTCAGCACAGTGTGTAATTTTCAATTTCCTTGAGATTTTTCCAATCAAAGTAAAATGTGTGCAAAACAAATGTTTATAGTAAATATACAGATTTTATAAGTAGTTTTTGGCGCTTTTATTCACTTGTCTTGCCACAATCATAATAAACAAACAAACAAAAAATACTTTGAGCTATTCGAATTGTGAAATAAGCTAAACATCTGTTGATTTATGTATGAGTGAATATTTCAATTTATATGCTTTATTCTATGCATTCGTTTTTAATTTTATTGAGTGCGTGCATTCAGTGAATGAATTTAATATGCATTTATTCACGTGACGAGAAGTTTGCCAAAAAAAAGAAGCCAAACCTGTTCCAACTTTTTATGCAAAATAGTTGGAATATCTGCTTCCGTCATGATTTATTCCGGGGCTTGGCTTAAATCACTCAAACGCTCAAGATAATAAAATAATATTGATTTTTTAACTAATGCTGTGTGCATTTATTTTCTTCTGTTTGCAGGTACGTGTTCCATGCATTGATTTCTCAACCCCATTAAGCAAGCTCACAACAAATATTTTTGCGTAAGTCTAAACAGAAATATATATTTATTTTTTGGCACATAAAACTAGCTTAATAGCCTAGCCCTGCTGGGTGAATCCATTTTCAGGTAGCGATAAATATGTAAAAAGTGTATTTCGCTGTCGAACAGATGTTTCAGTAATTAAACATTCATCAATCTGCTCGCTGGCTGGCTAACTAACTCACTTACTGGCTGGCTGCATTAAGTTATCAACAAGTCTTTTAATTATTCTTTCATACTCATCTGGGGAAGGGGAGGTGAGTGGGGAGAGGAGAGCAACAAAGAGAGATCGACCTGAATAAAGCTAATGATGCTGATCGGCATTTGAGCCCTGCCAACATCAAACTGGCATTAATCACACATCTCACTTTAATTCTGTACTTATCTACAAGTATGGGGTCTATGGGGGGTATGTGGGTTGGTTATTGGAAACTGGAAATACATTGGCTTGAGTGGCATCCAAAGATTCAGGAGAGATCTATCAAGCAATATTAAATCACATGATCTGGGTGTAATTGCCACTTAGAAGAGGAGTCGCCGCTGGTGATAATCACGTCGTAGAACTGGTTGTGCAACCAACAACCACGTTGAAGCATGTTGCGCTTCAGTTCTTGTGCCAATCGAATATTGCCGTATTCTCTCTGCGAAATAACGTCAATTTTTTTAAAACTAGTTTTATTTTTTTTTTGTCTTTGTCGACTTATATAGGTGGAATTGAAATAAATGTAAAAAAATACTTCAAACTTATATGAAACTATTGACAAAAAATGAGGTGTTGTATAAACATGTTTAAATTGGCACTCCATTAGTAGATAGTGGTCTTTATCAAACTATAATATTTTCAGTTCAGCGAACTCATGCTCAAATCAATTCTGAAAAGCACACAAAAAGAATAATCTATCTCGAATTTTGATTTTCAAATGTGGTGCAAGATTGAAATTGTTCACAATGAAATGATAAACCTTTTCGAGTAATCTGTATTAATTACAATAGACTATATCATGCAATCAATTCAGAGCCCTCTATTTCTATGGTTATTTTTGTATGCATTTGTGGTTGGGGATCTAAAGTAACTCTTTCACTAGCACTTTTTTTACTAACACTCTTTAATTGTACGTCTGATTGGGCTTTCTCCAATTTATGCCACAAATGTTGGACCAGTTTTGCAACTAAAACCCCCATACATTTTAGAAACATTTTCTAATTAAAATTAAAAAATTGTAAATGTTGTCTTTGTGTCTTTCTATTTGAATAGAATTTGAATGGACTAATAACTAATTAAAATATATATTGGTAATAAATAAAGTAATAAAATGGCAACAGAATATCTTTAGAAATATATGTGTGTTGTAGACCTAACTTTAAATTTGCACTCCATTAGCAGACAATGGTCTGCGTCACAGAGTAATATTGTAGTAGACTAGTTTTCAGTTTTCGGTTCAATGAACCTCAAGCTCAATTCAATTCTAGGCCATTCAGTCAATTTGAACAGCTATCAAGCCTAAAAATAATAACTAGTTGCTGTAGCTACTAACAATTTCCGTTAAACGCGTTCGAGTCGATGCCACTTGTAAAAGTGCTGCTGCTGTCAAGGAAGTTGCCTATTTTCAGTTATCCGCCCTCCTTTTCTCTCTGTCTCTCTGTTTTTTATTTAGTTTATTTTTAATTCAATCAGTGGACTGCCCTTAGCTGTGTGGTCTGCCATTTGAAAGCGTATAAATTGTATCTGCAGCAAATAAAAAAAAAAAAAACTATTAAACGTTGATAAGGCTTTAGAGTAACGCAAAATTCATCTGGTGACTTTCTTTTCAGCACACAGCTGAGCAAAGCAAGTCGAATACAATGGCAATAGCAAAGAGCAGAAACTAGTTTTCGATATTTTCCAATAGTTACTGCAACATACTTGGGCCAAAAAAACTTTTGCTACTCTGCCGCTGCGGTTTGTGTCCAACACCAGCATCATCATCAGCACGGACCAAAACCAGGCAAACTCTCATATCATCGTCAGTCAGTCAGTCAGTCTAAAAGTTTTCCATCATAATCTACTTAACTTTTGCTGCAATCAATTGCAGCCTTGTGTTGCAGTTGTTGTCGTTGTTGTTGCATGTGTCGCCTCATTGCATTTGAGTTGCACAGCCTCTTCTCAGACTGTGGCTCTGCGGCTGCTTTCGTTCTGCTCTCATCCCATATTTATGCCACCTCTTTGTGTGTAGATACAGATACAATAGTCAAGAGCCCACAGTGATACTGATTCTCTCTGCGTTAATAGAAAAGTTGTCAATGTTTTTCAGTTGATGCTGCGAAAGCGGATGCGAATGCGAGTTCTTGTCTTTTCTATATATATATATATATATATATATATATATATTCGCATGGAAGAAGAGGAAAAGATGTTGCATCTTGTCTGTCTGTCAGCTTGCCGTTTGCATAGATGTGTCTGTCTGTCCGTCCAGCTGACAAGCTGTACCACTGTCAATCAGCTACAGCAGCAGACTTCAATACAAGTTTTGCTTTTCTATTTTCTAAACCAGACACACTCACAATACACACACAGAGAGACAATCTCAAATACAGCAATACAGATACAATATCTTATGGATGCATTGAAGCGTAATTGCACTTGCCTCTCAAATCTCTTTCTCGCTTGTTCGCTGGCTCTCTCTTTTTTTTTTATTTTTTTTTTTAGTTTAGCTGTGCCTTTATCTCAGATTTTTGCTCTCATCGAGCTCATTTTTGAACTATGTGTATGTATATATATGTATATGTTTATGTATCTACATTATGTATCTACAATTGCGAAAAAAATAATAGCACCACTCTCACAAGAAATGTTTTCAAATGTGACTATTACATTTGTAAGTTTACTGAAATGGTTGAAGTCTATTAAAAAAAAAGGGAGAAAGAAAAAATAATTTTTTTTTAAATATATAATTATATATTTAAGTAAATTAAAAATTACATTTGATGAAAAACGAAGAAAATGCACGAAAAAATAGCGTCACTTCTCAAATGTGCACTTAAAATTATGAAAACTAGAAATAAACCGTCGATCTCCATAAAGTGCGTAAGTGTAGCTATTATTATTATATATATTGAAAAGAATTGCAGGAACAGTACTACCCTCAATTTATATGTTGCATACTAAAAAATATATTAAAAATCCATATTTGAAAAAATTGCAAAACGAATGCTTTGTTTTTTCATTCCTAAGGAAAAATGTCGTAGTGGTGCTATTATTGTTTTTCGCAACTTTGTAGGTCGTTGAAAATGCAGCGAGCATTCTTTACCCTTTGAAATGAATCTTGCTGTGGTCTGAGCAACTTTTAAGCTCAAATTGTAAGTAAATATTAATTAGCATTGCCTTTTCTTTAAGTTTAAGTACAACAAGCTTCACAGTTCATATTTCATTATGACTCAACATTGTTTTGATTTATTTCCTAAACATCGTCGATATACACTCTCAATGTGCAACTTGTTTATTTTTGTGGTGCATTTACGAGTTGATTTTTAGTCAAGCTTAGCTTGAATTGGGCCTGGGCCATTGTAGCTTGGATTATGCCTTGTATTTTTTTTTATTTTTTTTTGCTGAGCCGTGGGACGAAGTGACCCGCTTTGCACTCACCTATTTGGCTATGTGTGTATATAGATATTTATCCGTATATGCAGCTGTAAATCTATGTGTGTGTGCTTTGCACATCTCGTTTCTCCAAATTGGCGAATGCTCTCTCTCTCCGTGTTTCTCTCGTTCTCTCTGTCTGTCTCTCTAGTTCGTTGGATGTATCTCAAAGTGTACACGTTGAGATTTAGTATTGTGTTTGAGGCTTTGTCGTTTGCTTTGCCGCTTCAGCTAATTGTTTTGTATAGTCATAGTCATATCGAGAGCTGGTGAATATAACTCTATGTGTCTCTCTTGTGCACATAATCGTAATTGATAGTTTGACTTTTACACACAGACACACACACACACACACACACACACACAGACACACACACACACACACACACACACACACAGCACACACACACACACACACACACACACACACACACACACACACACAGACACACACACACACACACACACACACACAGACACACACACACACACACTCAAAGTTGCCAATCGAGTACAATGTGCATAAGTTAAGGGCTTGTTTACGTGTCGCTGTTATTGATGCTGTTTGCTGCCTGCTGTTTGTTGTTGCCTTTTGTAATTTGATACTTAAAATGCGGCAGGCCAAGCCAAGACCTTCCTGCAAAATGTACACACACTTTTATGTGTGCATATGCATGTAACTGTGTGTGTGTGTGTGTGTGTGTGTGTGTGTGTGTGTGTGTGTGTGTGTGTGTGTGTGTGGCTTGAACTCTGATATTTTTGGTATTATAGGGCAAAGCCAGTTCACTGGAGGTAATGCGCATACGTATACGTAATATCCGCCTTACATTACTCATACGTCAAGTGATATCAACTACCAAATACGAAATACGAAATTATGCGCATCTCAAATAAGTGTAAATTTGTCCAAAAGTACGTGAAAAGTTCATTGTGCGTTTTTGTTGTTGTTGTTCCTTTTGTTGTTGTTGTTGTCTTTGCTTGTTTCTATCGTTAACTCAATCAAATGTGTTTCACTTTTCTTCTCTCTCTCTCTCTCTCTCTCTCTCTCTCTCCGGTGTCTCTGTTTCTATGTGTGTGCGAGCGAGCGTGCACCAGGAGCAGCAGCAGCGACGTCGCAGTCAACAGCTGCGTTGGCAGATTGCGTGTGCTTTTCGTTTCGTCGGCTACTTATTTTTTCTTTTTTTATGTTCTGCTTTTTGCTGCTTCGTTCGTTTTTTTTTTGCCTTTGCATTTTGCGTGTATCAAGCGTTCATTGCCTCTTCTCTGCGCCGCTGTTTTACAGCTGTGCTTCTTCTTTGGTTGCATTTTAATTTTGTTTTATTTTTAACGCGTCGCATACAAATGTTTAATCGCTTATTTTCGTGCTTTGATTCGCTTGGCATTTTGTGTTTGTTTTTTTTGTGCGAAATGATTTGCCCGCTTTTTCTTTCTTTCTCTTTGCGTGGGCGATTGCACTGTGAACTCTGGATCAGCTGTATGTGTGTGCTTGTGTGTGTGTATCTGTGACTCAAGGTCAAATAAAATGACCTTTCAGTGATTTATGTTTTGTTTTGTATGCTGTAAGCTAATGTTTGATGTGATCCTATTTCAGTGCAAATCAAACACGTGCTAAGCGAAAAATGTCTAGTTAATTTTATGTATAAACTCATTCGCTTATTGTATATATTTAGATAAGCACTGAGGCGCTCGAGTTCTTTGTTCTACATCTTATATCGATTGTTGGCTTATCGAAGCAGTGAGTATTGACTCAGATAAGGCGTACAATGCAGAGTACATTTTTAGTGTCATTCTGTAAATATGGATTTTAAATAAATCGTATTTCACTTGAATTTCATTTAAATGAAATTAAACTTAAATTTTTATAATTTGCTAGTAAGCTTTACTTATTTCCTGTTGCTGATATCTAGAGTATCCATAATACTTGCTATTGCCACACTTACGGTATGTGACTAATATATAATAATCATATAATAAATCACTTTCTTTTTGCTGACCTTTACCTTTAATCGGCTGTCAGTCAACAACGTAATTAGACACAAACAAATAAATTCATATGTGAAATATTAATACGAATTTATCGCAGCGTTAATCAGACTGTTAAGTATTTTTACTCAAGCGCTTAACTCGTAACAATCTCGTTTGTTGTTGTTTGCCATATAATATAACATTTAACGTAACTTCAACAGCCCTCCCTCCCCCTCCCCTGCCCCACTCCCTCTCTCTATCTCTTTGCCGCCCTCTGTATCTGTCTTTGTTAATCGAGTGAGCAGATTACTTATCAATATTATGGGCCTAGTCAAAGCAGTTGTTGTTGTTGTTGTTACTCATTGGCAATCGCAATGCATGCCATGCATTTATTCAGTTTAAAACCATGCTATAAAGCGTATGTGTGTGTGTGTGTGTAGGGCCATGCCCGCCCATGCATACATATACACACACACACACACACGCTTAGTGTAAATACTTATGCACAGGCAGCGACACAGTGCTGCATTTAAGCAGCTTTAATTTCGTTTCAACTGGCCCAGCAATAATAATAACAACAACAACAACAACTAGAAAAAGCTGTTTCACATTTTATTTTGCGCTATTTTTATTTACTTGTGCCTTGCATTTCGCTTTGCCTTTGCTTTGCTTTGGCTTTTGCCTTTGCCTTTGCCTTTGCCATTCTCATTGTTTCTCGCCTTGCTGCTGTTGTGCAGCCTGCTGTCTTTGTTGTCTTTTTGCATATTTTTACTTTGGCTTGCAAACTATTTTTGTTTACTATTTACTTTCGCGTCGCCGGCGGTTGGTTGTGTTGCGTCTAGGGGGGGGTTGGAGGGAAATTCTTTGCGCTTAGTGCGTTGATTTCCCGACCTAGCCGGCGACAATATTTGTTGTGCACTCAACAACAACGCAATGCCAACACAGGAAAAGCAGGCAGCTCACAGCTCACAGCTCACAGTTCGCAGTTACAAGAGACAAAGGCCAATGGGGAAAGGCGCTACTCAATTCGCTCTCTCTCTCTCTCGCTCATTCTCTGGGGTGCAGCCCCCCTTGCCAACGCCACTGCTGCCTAACTGCACAGCGCAATGCTGCCTAGGCATTTTGCGGCTATTGCACAGTGGAGTATGAATTTATTTATGAAATAACAAAAACTAGCATAAACCAAAAACAGGAAATTATGAGATTACATTTGGGTTATTTATATATATTTCAAATTTCAAATGGAATTTTCTAGCAATATAAATTTGTTTTAAAACGAAACTGTTTGTTTATTTACCTTTGAGATATTTAGTGGTCTCGTTTAAATGTTACTTGAAAATATGGCCTTGGTTCAGAATGTTTTTTCTTTCACTATTTAAAAAGTGAGAAACGTATTTTAATTGTTGATTAGCTCTTTTAAAAGGTTTCTTTACTTTACTTTATTGTTAATGCTTTTCGTTTAGTTGACTACCAAACAGATAAAGTTTTTTTTTTGTTTTTCGTTCTGATTTTTTTTATTACAAACTTTCCCACGCTGTTTTTTATGAATGTTGTCCCCCCCAACGAGACCACTGTGCCATGTTTCGCTAGCTTTTGTGTGCTTCCTCTCCTTCACACTCTCCCCCTCTCTCTTACTCTCACTGTATGTCTGCGTGCAGTGCCTCGCAGATAAGTTGTTGTTGATGTCGTTGCATGCCACACTCGCAATGGCGCAAAAGTTCCTAGACCACTCAAAAAACATAAAAAAAAGAACACAAAATTTATATGCGCCGTCGCGCATGCAGTCGCCGTCGCTGGCAGCGCAGCCGGCGTCGAATGTTGACACGTACAGCGGCAGCGTCGACGTCGCCGTCGTCATTGCCGTCGTCGCGCCTTGTATGGCTTTCAATGGCAGCAGATTATTAATATTGCAAATGTGTGTGTGTGTGTGTGAGAGAGAGAGAGGGATAGGGAGAGGGAGAGAGTGAAGTGCAGCGGCGAGCCTATAAATATGTTTTTGGCATTAGGCCTAGGCCCAGGCTTCAGTTTATCTTATGCTCTGCTCTTTTTTACACTCTTCGCAAAGAAATATTTGAAATATTTATCTTAGTTGAATGCGGTTTACAGTTAGTCATATCTTCGAGATGTATATTTTTATATTTAGATATGTTTATAAATGCATATTGTACATATATATCCGAGCGATCTACATTTTTAATAACATAACATAACATTTTTAATTCAAATTTCCGCAAAATCCAAATCTTATAACTATTTCAGATTTGTATACTCTGATGCCGCCATGCTGTCTATTCGTGTGTTCGTCCGTCCGTCTTTATAAACGTAACTTTTTTCGATACCTTTAAGCTATAGCCTTGAAACTTGGAACATATATTAGTCTGTGCCCAGGACAGTGTAGTGCTACGTCCACTAGGAGGCTCGGAAATCAATTAAATCGATAGTCGCAAATCTAAAAAGCCACATATCGACCCAATTTTAAGGCTACAGTCACCAAATTTGGTAAGTTGTTGGCGATGTCATTCAAGGATCGTCATATGCAGCGCCCACCTCCGCCGTACCCATAATCACCAAAGCTGATATTTCGGAAAATGTTAATCGATAAAACCAAAAATGGATACACTTGTTAGTGTAAATCGATAAAACCATATGTCTCACACACTTTGATAAATATACTCATCAAAATTCTCAAAAGCTTGGAAGGAAGATTACTAGGAACCTTCTCTAATAATTTTTTTCAGCCACGCCCATTACTGCCTTTTAAATTCCAAAAAAAACATATCTCCCGTAATTTAGGAGCTACAGTTTCCAAACTTGGAAGCAAGCTTATTAGGAAACTCTTCCAACATTTTACTAAAAATCTATTGAAAGATCGGTTCTGTGCCCCGTTCTGTGGCACCTGTTATCAGATGGTATTACTTATGGTATCAGAGCATTTTAACGTTGTTACTTATTTTTAATTTGTAATATAATCTTAAATTCTAAATTTAATTGAATCTATTTTTTACATTTTGTATTATTTTTGTGTTGGAAGATTTTAGTTGACTTTAAATAAATTATTAAAAATAAAAATATATATAAATACTCTAGCAGACTAGTTTCTTGTCCAAACTTTAACTGAAATATTTATATTGGAAACCTGAAACTTATTCATACAATACCATTTTGCATTTCGTGGCTAAAGCTAAAGCTGTTCAAGAGTCGATCTATGCAGATCGTTCAGAAACATATACATTATCCAAATTGTTTAAATGAGTATTCAAACGTCGGCTTGGCGAGTTCAACTTTTCTTCTTCTTTGTCTTTGGGGGGAAATGTTTTTTTTTGTGGAAAAAAAATCTGTGTTGCCGTTGACTACTTGAAATAATTGCGAAAAACTGCGGCGGTTGTGTGGCAGCTGCTTACTCTCTAGCAAGCAACCTGTCTGGCTGCCGCAGGGCGGCAACATCATTATCAAACTTAATTATCATTGGTCTGTGAGGCAGCAGCAGCAACGCACATTGCACATTGCACTTTTCTCTGCCTATCAACATCATCATCATCCCAACAACATCAACATCATCAACATCATCATCATCATCATCATCATCATCGTCATCATCATCATCATCATCATCATCATCATCATTGTGGTTGTCGGTTGCTCGACATGCGCGCTTTGTCTGTTGACTTCCACAGTGTGTGGATGCGACCATATCGTATGCTGACTATATATATATAAGTATATAATATATGTTTATGTGTGTGAGTGTATATAACATGCTCCGTGCACACTCCACTTGGTGCTGCATTTGCTTCGATGTATGTGTGTGTGTAAATGTATGTATGTGCAGTCTGTGTATAGCAATTGAATATTTGCAAGAGATTTCCGTTCATTAAACCCGACAGCGAAAAGCAGAAAAACAGCTACAACAACATCAACAACAACAGCAACAACAACAACAACAACAACGAATGAACGTCGGCACAGAGCAACGACTGTAGGCGGCCTTTGAGTACCGATCCCCCGTCTCCCCTCTCCCATCCCTTTGTGTGTTGCGTTCCTGGTCTGGCCCTCTGTCGGACCGGGCTAGCTTCTGGCTGCACTGCTGATGATGATTTGTACTACGACGAGTGCTTCGCATTTAATTTTCTATTTTTTTTGGTTTTTTTCTTTGTGATTTTTGTTTTGGGAGCTTCGCTATAATTAAATTCCTCTTTAAAGCTGCGAATCGCCTGCCTATCGTTGTTTTAAGCATACCCTGTACCTGCTAGGAATGGTTAAATCGGGTATCACGAAAGTTGCGCTAATATACTCATAAAGTATTTACACATATGCTTACTAGATCAGCACCAACAGCTCATTTATTACAGATAATATAGAAGATATAGACACCATAACTTCCCTACATTTTGTTAAGCAATAACGATATTTTTCGCATATTTTTATAGATTGTAATAGCCACATGCTCCTAAAATATCTACAAATATTTGGAGCTCTATTTATGATATCTCATAGTCATGTGCTTTAAACTGTTTCACTCCTTGTGATTTTGTGCGCTAGTGAAAATTTTATTATTGTGGGCGCTGAATTTGGTGGCAGAAGAGTCTCAGCTGCCTACGCGTTGCGAAAAAAAGTGTGCAAGTTTGTCTTATAAAGTGCAAACAAAGTTTGCTTGGAGTGGAATGAGTACTTATAAAGTTGATGTGGGTCGTAGCAGTCAATTTGAAAGTGATTGCAGGATTTGAATACTTTAAACTTCTTAAACATCGACCGGCAACAAATTAAAAGACTTGCAAAAATATAGTTTCTGACGCCCAAAGTAATTTTTTTTAAATAGGTAGCCGCATTGATTTAACGCGCAAAATCATTTTTTTTTTAGTAGTCGAAAATTCAAGTTAAGACAACGAATAACTTCAAAGATACATAATTCATGGTGAAATCTCTAATAGCCAAATTAAAGTTAAAATTGGATCCAAATTTTCTTTAATGTCCCCAATTGAATTGTCTTTGTTGTTCGCCCATGTTCAAATGTCGTTTACTCTAAGCCCCTTCTAAGGAGAGGGAGTATTTTCGTAGAAAATTGTAAAACCTGCCAGCGAATGTTTTTGAGTTCGAAGTTTCAACATTGAAGTTTATTGAATTTTACAAAGTTAATTGAATCTGTTATGTGTGAATATTTAAAATCATAAACTATTATGTTATTTAATAATTTCTCATAATTATTAGCGAAGCCAACCTTTTGAATAAACTTGATATCAACTGAGATCTCAATCTCTAGTAGACTTCTACTTATTATTTTTCCCTCATTAATTAGCCGTGTCTTCAAACATAACATTTATTTATAGTACTTTATTTATTTAATGTGGACTGTAATAAGTCCACAATTTTAAAAAAGGTTTCAAAAATGTAAAATTAACATTACAATTAAAGTGGGAGGTTAAAGAAATAAATTAAATTATATAGTCAAAAGAAAATAAAAGGATAATGAAATGAATTAGGCATCAGCATTCAATACAAGGATTGGTGAAACCCAAAGCAGACCTAAACTTTTAAATCCTTAGTAGTAAAACGTTGAGAAGTGACAAAAAATTAGTGAGAACTTAAAGTGAAGATCCCCAAACCCTTTTTTCTATTAGGTCATCTTATCTTTTCTGGTCCTAGGACAGTATTCTCTAAGTCAGGAAAGACTCTGACCGTGCTTAACTTTGCTGATTTTATCTTACAGCCACAGGTTCCGAGCATTTCCTATTTCTATTTGTTCTCTTTCTTTGTATCACTCTTCCTTACGTTTAACTTCCTGTGCATACCTAAGTCCATTACTAAGTTTCGGGTTGAACATTTTAATAACCCAGATATCTAATATTTTACATCTAAAAGCTTTATGTCTATTAGTTTGTTATTTTTCAAATTTCTTTTTAAACTTTTATTGTTTATTGCTTGGTGACCGCTTGCTATAATTTAAATGTGTTTTTTGCTCGCTTCAGGTGAAGTATTATTTATTTTGTATATTTCGATTCCCGACGGCGTTTTTGATTTGAGACTTTCGTTGACATTTGCCTGGGACTCCCGCTTGTTCCACTTGAAGTCTATAATTCGATTAAGCATTCGATGAGAGCACAGGTGAGATCAATGTAACCACAGCGTTTCATTGAATCTCTCTTGGGCTTTTCTTGCTGCTTATCTAACAATAAGTTCTTTCGCTTTTTGCCGCTTGCTTTGTGGCCCCTTTTTTGTTGTTGTTATTTGTTTTGTTATTTGCTCAACGTTTTGTGGTGCATTTTGGCAAAACTTGAGTCTCGAAGCTCGCCCACAGCTAAGCTGGTCATGTGTGTGTTGGGAGCGGCTTAAGCCTAATACAACTACTATTATACGTGTCTACATGGTTGAGAATTCCTTGCACTCCGTCCTCTCTCTCTCTCCCTCTCTCTCCCTCTCTCTCCCTCTCTATCTCTCTCTCCCTCTCCATCTCTCTCTTTCTCTGTTGACCTGTGGCAAAATGCTTGCTGTTTCTAATTGCCGTATTATTGTGTGTGAGTGTGTGTGCTCCAAGGGGCATGTGCATCATATGCTGCACGTAAGAAATTTGCCCTGACTCGTAGTTTAATGTGCTCTCTTGGCTCTTAGCTCTTGGCTGAGTTTATCATAATACCTTTGAAGATATTTGCGGCAGGCAACGAAGCAACTTCTAAGCAGACTTAAACGAATGACAGACTGACTAACTGAGTGAGTGAGTGAGTGAGCGACTGGCTGACTGACTGGCGTGTGGTCGGTCCAAACGGTGGATTGTGTATGTACGCTTCTTTTTGGCTTGGTTTCGTTTCGTATTTGGCCATGTAAAATTTGCAGTGCTGAAAAACATGTTTCCCTGTCGCTCAATCCATGATGCGGCAGTGAAAAACTGTTGAAGAAAAAACTACAAACTACAAGATGCATGCAGCATGCAGCAGTTCCCTTCACAGATGTTCATAATGATGATGATGATGCTGATGATGATGAAGATTGCAAGCAAGCACGCCAAGTTTTCTGCTTTTGTTACCGCTACCCGCTGCCACCCGATGCCCCTCCGACCATGCTGCTGATGTTGCCTGGGTCGTCGTCGTTATTCATAGAACATAGCGAACATGTTTGGCCATTTTCTTTTCTGTCGACTGGCTGGCGGCCTGTTTGTCCGCTTTTCTTTCTCTGTGTTTCTCATGTCTCGTGTCTCTTGCTGTCTTTGCCTTTTCCATTTTTCCTTTCGCAGCAGCAGCAGCAGCAGAAGCAGCATTCATGCATTTTTCCTGCTAACAACCAGATGAGACAGCCGAGTTGAGCCATAAGCCATAGGATGCAGTTGCTGCTGGCCGGTTTTTGGGCTGGTTTTAAGAGTTTTACTTACCTGCCTGTGCACTAAATATGCACTAAATGCTGTTTATTTCGCTATGCGAACTCATATGTGCATTCAGTTGTTGTTTGGTCGGTTTCTTGCATTCTTCTTGCGACTCTAGCTGATGAAAGTGGCACTTCAGCTTAACTTGCTCTCTTGCCAGATGAGTACACGGCAATAAATAAATGTCTCTTGCCTCGAATACAAATGCTAGGTGTCACACACTCTGTACTCAATAAGTGCTTGCTTCAGTTTTTTCGTATGGCCCATAAAATGTAATCTTCGCTTAAGCTCTACCTCTGCCTCTGCCTCTACCTCTGCCTCTGCCTCTGCCTCAATTCCATTTGCAGCAGCTAATGCCACCTGCTTGTGGCAGTTAAACTACAAAGTAGCGCCAAAAACAACGTGCAACAACACTCGCAGGGCACTTTTCTCCCACTTTGTACGAATTTGTTAGTTTCCCGAAATGCTTTTTTTGCTGCGTAGTAATTTTCGAAATTCCGAGAGATTTGTTTTGCCAATGATTTGAAAGAAAAAAATCTAATTTTTATGTTTATTTTTCCTTTCCCCAACTGAATCACTCTTTTCCGCTTACTCGCAAATAGTTTGGCTGTCAATTTTGTTTGTTTGTTTTGTTCTTTTTTTTACTGCTTTCTGTTGCAGTTAAAAATAGCCGTCTTATGCCGTGTTTCTTTTGTTTTACAAGTTTCGGGAGAAGATTTTGCAATAAAGCTGCCAAAAATTGATTTATGTGCTTTAAACTGTGTACAATTTAAGAAATGTTGTTTAGTAATCTTTCGGAATTGCAATAAAAGTACTACTGAAAGTACATTGTAGTATGTATTGATAGAAGCCGGTACATCCTAGGGATGAAATGGCAGCTGAACACATGTTTTATCAAATTTTCGCAGCTCAAATGTGTTGCAAGAGTGATGATTTTCAAGCAGCATTAAATACGCTTATCAGTATGAAAATAACTCCTGAGTAGTTCGTGAGGCAAGGACCAAGCTAGACCAACTTGGATCCCGAACGAAGAAAGACATTGGAGGCACCAGGACTCAGACAAGTCAAACAAGTAATAACCAAGGGGAAGAACAGAGTAAGAATACTTGCCGGTCTCTGGGCAGGACATTATAGACTAAGATGCAGATTTGCTGATCTTGAGGAAGAATTCTGAAAGCACATCATAGCAGATTGTGGCACCACAGCCAGGAAAGGATGTATCATCTTGGGGAAACGTGTTTTACATTCCGAGGATATCGAACTTCTCATCCCGACAAAGATTCTCGCATTCGTGCAGGAATTAAGGTTGGTGGATGGAAGAAGTATAGGCTCAGAAGGGGGCAATAATTTATGTAACAGATATAACAATAATGAAAATACATTGCTAAATTATTAATAGAATAGGAAAGAATAGAAAGTAGCTTAGAATTTAATTGTGCTGAAAATCGATTTTGTCCAACCCCCTCTGGGATTGTCAGTGAAGCTAAATTTATTTTCTAAATATATTTCGTATTCATTGTATTCGTTAAGTGTTTCCTACCATCATTTTAGATTATGCGGCAAGAAGACCATTAAAGAGGTCATTGCGACGGCATTTGGCATATTCGACTTCCACTTTTGGCCATCATCGACTTTGCTGCGTATGCGTTCTTCATTCTTATTTCGAGTTGTTTGCCATTTTGCAAGCAATTCATCAATCACACATTCAAGTTGAGCATCTTTCCCCCTCCCCCAGAAGTATCTTTCACTCGGCGAACGCATCTCTGCTGTCTCTGGACAGCTTCGGAAGCTTTTTCCAAAAGTGAAGTTCGCCCTCAGCTGAACCCAAACATGAAACAGGAAAGTAATATAAAAAGAAGAGAAAAAATAGAATAGAATGCGGCGCGCCGGTCTCTTGTGTAGTTTGAACAAAGGCATTTCGTTAAGCGCTCGCTCAAGTTTCATTAACCAAAAGCAAACTTTTAACTGGCTAAAAGCAAGAGCAAAAATAGGCCTCCCACGGCTATGCTTGCTGAACAAAAGTACAAGTCCAAAGAGTCCCAAAAGGCTTGTCCAGGCAAAAGGAAACGCGAAAGCGACGGCACCCGTGCGGCTTTTCATTATGACGTGGTAAAGGGAAAGGGATGGGGAAGGGGGGAAGGGGAAGGGCGCCTAAATTTGTGCTTTATTAAAATCTAATTTCTTATTTATGCAGCCAATTCCTGATGTTGTTGTTGCTGCCGCTTTTGTTGTCGCCGCTGCTGCTGCTGCTCTGCTGCATGTAGCTAAATGCCCTGCTTTTTAATTAAATTTTTAAAAATTTATTTCAAGCCGCAAATGTTGAGCACAAACACAAAATTCTATTTTATACCTTTTGCATTGCACTTTATGATTCCGACTTATTAGATGGCATTTAAAATTCATATTGTTGGCCATTTAATTGGAATTCCTCTGCTTGGCCTTTTCCTAATTATATTTCTGGCCCCGCACAAATCCAATAAGCATTATGACTTCTTCCTCTGTGCCTTGCCAAAAATGTAATGTACTTGCTATATTTTCTAAACACACACACACACACGCACGCACACACACACACACGCACACCATTTTGTTGACTCCCTTAAACTTTATGGCCCTAACGACTGTCGCGCTAAATATGCCCCCGAAAACGCCTCCATCCAGCCCTCTCACCCTTGGGCGTCAGCTGCCCGCGCAGAGTGCCTTCAATAGGCAACAATTTTTGTTGCTTTATTGAATTAAAAATTGAAACTGACTGGCAGGCAGGCAGGCGGGGAGGAGCAGGAGGAGGAGGGGGAGGAGGAGTCGACAGAGAGTCCTGCGGCAGCGCCGGTGCTGGCCTTTTGAGCGCACATTAAATTAATAAATTAAAATGGAAAGCACTTTGTTTTAGCACTCAGAGCTGCTCCTGGCTCTTGCGCCCTCCCACACCACTTGCCGCCCTTCCGCCTCTAGATTCACTTCATTCATCGACTCGGCTGAAATTATGAATTTATGTCATTTAAGAATGTCATTTTACTTTGCTTATGAACATTTTTAAATTAGCCCTCGCACATTCGATAAAAATGAAGTAAGTCCCGCCATAAGAAAGGCGATTTCCAACGCCTCATAATTGCACAAGGACTGGGACAGACAGACAGAGAGAGAGAGAGAGAGAGAGAGAGGGAGAAGGAGAGAGACTCTCCGGATCCAGTTAAGTGGCATGCGCGTCACAATGCAAAAACTTTGTTGATCAAATTATTTGAGTTTATCACTGTGTGGCCAACTTGTAAAAAGTTGCCTTTTTTATGGGTGATCATATTTTATATGATATTGCTGTCTTAACTTAATGTTGTTTTGAGTATGAAATAAACATTTTATGGGAATATAAGTGCGAAAGCTCGAATCTTACACGTATTTCGCTCAACCTGAGAATGTGGATTTCTTAGATGCAAATAACAACAAATGAAATCACTGCGCCGAGCGTAAAGTGTGATTCTGAAATTGAAACCAGTGGATTTGGATTTTCTTAAATTGAGAATAGTATTGTTTTTATGTTGTTGGTCTGATTTTGGGTTTTTCGCTAGGTTTTCGCCAATCCGTTCAAGAAATGTTGGACCAATTTGGCAATTAAATACCCTCAAAAATGATATAAAATTGATTACTCTTTTGTTATTATTTTAATTTAAATATAAAATACATAAACATATCTTATTATTAATTTTATTTAATTAATTAATTTTTGTTTCTTGATTTTTTGTTACTCGACATTAAATAAATAAAAATGAAAATATTTGTATAATTATACAAATAAAAAACTAAAGCCGTTCAATTCGAATGTATTGTATGTAGAATCTTATTTGTCACCCACTGTGCAAGTCTAAAAAGTACCTTTGGGCAGAGTTTTTGTCATCATCTTGTTCGTTCTGCGTTGGCTGCTTCCTAATAGATTTTATATTTTGATTGATTGCCTCGCTTATTCAATTGTTGTACCACGCAAAATTTCCGCTTCGCTCTATTTAAGTTTCCTTGAATGTCTGCTCTGCCTGCTGTCAACTCAGCCCCGCCTCGTCTTCTTCCTGTTCCCCACCCATCGCCTGTGGGCTGGGTTTATGTAGCGTGTGATTGTTTTACTTTGGGCTGCTTATAACTTGGCTCACCCACCCATCCCCCATCCCCCATCCAGCATTATGTTCGCGCTCAGCTGTTCAGACGGGATTTAACTGCATTATTAGGTAAATCCGTAGCATAAATTTCAATATCGATGCGGCTCCGCAGCGAGACAACCCAAATGAATTTTAATGCAATTTAAGGCAAGTCTCATATGCTGACACCTTTCTTATTGTTGTTGCTGTTGCTGTTGTTGTTGTTCGCGTTTTATATTTTTGCTTTTGTTGCTCTGACGCGAAGCCATACGATTGTGTGGAGGAGACTGTGTACAGTCGTCAATTACTATTGATGCGCACTGTTGCATAAAAGCCGATCCGATCCATGTGTGCCCCAGAATGAGAAAGCCAAGCCATATCACTTCCTCTTCTCTCGCTTTCGCTCTCTCTATCTGCCTCTCTCTCTCTCTCTCTCTCTCTCTATCTGCCTCTCTCTCTCTCTCTCTCTACACGCAGCTGACATGTAAACTAATATGCCAAAGTTTAAACACGTGCCACGCCCACCAAGCAACGCCGCCCATCACACATGCATATACACACACATACGAACAGTTGCGAAGAAAATAATATCACTTTTCTCACACGAAATGTTCTCAAAATTTCTAAATTTGAGGAACTTGTTAATATGTTTTTAGAAGGAGAAGAAGAAAAATCATAAGTTTATTCACAGTTTTTAACTTTTTAAATTTAAATATTAATTAAATTTAAATACTGGCACAATTTCTCAAATGTGCACTTCCAACTACGAAAACTGGACATGAATAAAAGAATTCCATAAAGTACTTGACTATTGCCATTCTTTTTTTCGCTACTTTTTGGCACTATTCCCTTCTAAGGAGTAACAAGTATATATGTATTGAAGAGAATTCCATTTTATAATTAAAATTTGAAAAGATTGCAAAACAAATGGTTTGTTTTTTGTCGTAGATGTGCTATTATTTTATTTGCAATATATATATATACACATATGCATATATACATATATACACGTGTTTGGGAATATTTGGTCAGGTAAATGTGGTTAGATACATTGTGAAACTGTGGCTTTCGCCGGTTGCTGCCAATTGCAGCTTGATGCGAATTTAACGTTAGAGGTTATAGCTTAGGTTACTAATTAAAGGAACCTTTATACATTTTTTTTTTGTGTTAGGCTTCATGACCAATTTAATTATACCTAATTAACAAGAGCTTGACCCAGCAGCTATGCAAAAAGATGGAAACTTTTTGTTGCGTAGCTAATTTAATGCATGTAGGCCATAAAAAATAGAGGAAATAATACGATTTATAAGAAATTGTAAGCGACTTGGCCTATGCTATAATTATTTATTGTTATACCTTTGCAGAGTTGTTATACATAATTAATTTACTCATTCGTAACTCATTGTCGAAAATTATAATGCATCTAAATAATTCATTAGTAAATAACGGAAATCGTGCCATAATTAACTGTACAACATATGCCAAGCGGTAAACTTGTTATTTGTTTATTTATTATCGCAATGGAACTATGTAATATAATTAAGATAATTATATTTATGCCCTTCAATTCGCATTGTATGCAATGTAATGTTTTTCCATCACACTTCACAGAAAGTATTGAGGGATATGCCAACACAGCCCAGCTTCAATGCTTACTTGCTTACTGGTTGTTGCTGGTTGGTGTCGTATCTTAACAACCTGTCTCCGAAATTAACGCCTAACAACTGCCGCGGTGGGCGTTGGCGGGGAGGGACGGGGCGTATAGTTTTGATGATGATGTTGATGGCAATGCCTCGGCATATCGCATTTCATGCTTCGGCTTCAGCAGCGCTGGGTGCTAAAAGGCGAATGCCCGCCAACTAGAGAAGCGAATAGGCATTAGGTGAAAAAAGGTGAGAATGGAGAGAACGATGGATGAGTGGGAGCGGGGAGAGGAGTGGCGTGGAGTGGGGGATAGACGCTTGCTGGCCGTAATTTATGCGATTGCAACGGTGACTGCCGCTACTGCAGCAACAACAACAACAACAGCAACAACGAGAAGAAGCAGAAGCAAAGAACAACAAACAAACATGTCCGACCATATTTTCACTCAGTGTGTATTTTTTAATAAGATTTCTTCAAGCAGACAACAACGATGACGACGACGTCTCAAGACAGATGTGTGTGTGTGTGTGTGAGTGTGTGTGCATCAACATTTGTAATGTTTCGTTGCAGTGTTTGCAACGCGTCGTTGATGTCGGTGTTAATAAAGATTCACCCAGCTGCTAACCAGGCGGGGGGTGCTTGAGGGGGTGGGGGGCCAACCCACTGGGCTGCTGCTGCAACTGCACCTGTACTAGTGGGTGGGGGAAGAGGGGGGTGCACCGGTGTCTGTCTATGGGTGGCCTACTTAATTTATGAGACGCGAGAATTTGCAGTGCTGGCTGCAAACTGGCGAGCAGCAGCACAAAGACGGTGCAGGAGGCGTGGAGGGGGTATGGGGGTAGGGGGGCAATAGCAAGTGTAGCATAGCGCAATTTGTAATTAGTGTTGGAACACGGCACAAAATCTGCTGCTTCTGCTTCGGCTTCTGCCTGTGAAGCAAATGCATCCAACAGATACTTAACGCTCTAAGGCGGCAATGACGCTGCCAACAACAACAGCAACAACAGCAGAATAACAACAACGACAACAGTTGGCGTAATTATGGCGTCGCCAGGCGACATCGTGTGATTGACCGCATTAATAGGAGAGACAAAAACAAAGACGGAGACCATCTGCAGATGTAATTAGTGAGCGAAAAAAATATGCAAATTGAAATGGAAATGGAAATCGAAAGAGTGAAACGTTTGACTTTTTCAACTTGTCAGAGGTGTTAGATTGCTTATTAATAATATCTTGATTACTTTATTTGAGTAAAGTAAGTTGCTGCTAACGCTGTTATTTATGCTGCCTGGTTATTTATTGTTTTATTTAATTCAGCCGCATCAAATTTGACAGGTTTTGCATTTACTTTAGTGTCGCAGCTACAATTCTACAATTCAAATCTTGGCCCACCAAACAATTCCCATTTAATTTGCAATTACTTCTGGCTTAGGCTCTGTCATTTCAAAGTTTAATCCCTGGTATTATATTAGAGACGGATTCTCATCCCAAATACACACAAACAAGGAAGGCAGCCCCAAAAATGTGGGCACATCGTGTGCTTAATACCAAATTTATTGGATTATTAATAAATGAAGTTCTCTGTGTGTGTGTGTGTGAATTATAAACGAGGTACAGGCCACAAAGAAAACAAAACTAAAACTCTAGTTAGATAACTGGAATTTTGGTACAGAACGGGCTAGTGTTAAATTTTAATTTGATGCCTATTTGCACACACACACAAACACACACATACATGTACAAATATATAGATACATAATTCATATTATAAGTTGCAAATTGAAGAGGCTACAAGAGCACGTGCTCAAATGTATGAGCCTCATTTGGATGGTTGCCTTGGTCATCAGATGACTTTTGTGAGTTTTCTAATTAAATGTCGCTTCATGTTTTTTGTGCCTGTGACATTTAGGCATCAAAATATTTTGCATAGTTTGTCCTCTGGCTATGGCATCATCATAATCATCCTTTAATACACATGTGTATGAGTGTGTGTGTGTGTGTGTGTGTGTGTGTGTGTGTGTGTGTGTAATCTATTCAGGGCATTAAATGTCCACGTCATCATATGAAATGTGACATAGATGTGAGCATAAAAGAATGAAATAGAATGGAATGGAAAACCTGTGCCAACATTTTGTCACTTTTTTGTTTGTTTTTTTTTGTTGGTTTGCTCGCCATTTCTTCTGTGTCATCTTCTGTATGTTCATTGCATTGTCTATGCCAGTTGTGACATGTTTGTATTGTCCCCTCTCCCGCTCTCTTGTGCTGTGTTATAATCCTTAATCCTTCTGCTTTATTGTGCATTTACATGTCAGTCTGGCTGGGCATGAAGATATGCAGATATGCAGATAGAGAAAGCAATGACTCTCATTTGGGACCATTTTTGACACTGCAACTCTGCAGATGCTGGTGGTTGTCTTGATTTCCCTTTGTGGCGACTATTCTATGGCAGTTTTTTATGCGGGGTTATCGCTTTTATCTAGCCACAAAGGACAATGAACGAATTCTCATCAAAATAGCCGAAACTACAAACTACAGCAAAGCAATCAAAGTCATGCAAATGTTTCTGTTTCTGTTCATTTTGAACACTCAGCATATCGATACAGCCAAGCAGCCAAAGTCTCTGCAATCGCTTGTAGTTGCATCAATAAATAAAATATAAAAGTAGCCATTTAGTGGGGATGCATGTTATGAGTTTCACAGACATAGAAGCCCCCAACCCAACAAAGATTCTCACATTCGGATGGAGGCGCTATAAGTTAATAAGGGGGCACAATGGATCCAGTAGGTCGCAGTGCAGGTTTGCTTGTCAAATTCACTCCATTTCATCGACAACTGACCCCGTTTCGCAAATATCGATTCATATCGATTTCAGATAGTAATATAAGCCACAATAGTGAAGGCAGCTTGATATATTATCGATGTTGTATTCGTTACACGTATGTGTGTATGCGAATGTTTCAACCCGCTGATTTCAGTTCGGTCTAGTGAATAAGTAAATGCGCTGCCTTTGTATTTTTTGTATTCGTTAGTACCTCTGTCGGCTTTAAGAAATGAGAGCAATTCCGCGCAATACTTTTAAAGAGAAGTTTGTCAAAATAAGAAGTAGAATTTATTTAACTGCTGGGTGGCAGGGTATTATCGAAGTCGAGCTGACGCACGACTACAGCATTCTTACTTGTTTAATATTCGTTTTTTCTGCGTAATGCTTGCCATTAGCAATAAGTACAGAAGATCCAACTGCCACAAGCGCACAATAATTGCTTCATCATTGTTGAGAATTATGTTGCCCAACCCAATCAATGGCGATGGCGAGAGTCGGGACTCATTTTGGCTCTGTGGTGGTTATCGACTAAAGTAACTTTCAATCTATTTGCCTTGCCCTGTGTATGGTCCACCATATTCCAGTGCTCTCAGAGTCTATATATAGCTGTATAGTAATATGTAATAGGCAATTTCGGCGCACACACACGCACACACACAAGAATAGCGAAAAATATTGTTTATACATATATATTTATTTCGGTTATTACACAAACAAAGCCGGGCCAGGCTGCTACGATTCGGAGTTGTCACTCCCTCTCAAAGGATGCTGTTATAGTTTCGCTTTTGTTGCCATTGTCGCGAGCAGCGAACATCATTTTAATAGGTCATCATATTAAGGGATTTTGTGCAATTTGTCTGAATAGGTTGCCACACCCACACACACTCGCATGAGGGCTTAGTTGCTATTGTTATAGTTTATTTGTTGTGGAAATGAATCGAGTGTAGGCTTCAGTTCTGTTTGTATTGATTGCTGCTAGGCTGCTAGGCTGCTAGGGAGGCTGTGCAGCCTCTCTCTTTCTCCCTCTCTCTCTCCCCCTCTCTGTCTCTCTCAAAATCTCCAAGTCCCTGTCTGCATTTCTCATTCCCTCACATTAAGTGAGGCCTTATTTCGGTTATTGGCCATTTGCCACAAGCTGACATGTGCGTTTAATTGCGTTTCACTTATTTGACACAAAATTAATATGGCACTCGGCAATTGTGTGTGTGCGAGTATGCGGATGTTTGTGTGTGCGTGTGTGTGTGTGTGTGCGTGTGTGTGTGTGTGTGTAGGTAGAGGTGTGTTCCAGTTGCAGCCCTTCTGCTCCTTTTGCTGTTGTTGCTGTTGCCCACATAAGTATACTATAATTTTGGGCACATGCCTATTGTTTCAGCAACAGCAGTTATTATGTAAGCAGCCCCTAATTCCCACTTTGTATGAATGTGTGCATAATTAAATATTTCTGCAACATTGCGTTTTGCTAGGGATAGCGTTGGGGGCGGGGGAAATGGAATAGAAGAAGCACAACGCCTTATCAGAGAGGGCTTCCTGAATTGTGTAAAGTTTTGATTGTATTTGCATTGCAATTAAATTTTGGTTTCGAGCCCACACAAAAGTCAACAGCTAACTGCCAATTAATTAATGTTTTGGGGCTACCTAGTTTAATGTTAATAATTGATTGCATGTCAGATTGCTATATACACATGTTATGCTAAGATATGGCGCGCAACTTCAGCCCAGGGATATCTAACTTATTTATTTACTTTATATAATAAAAACAATAGATTAAATTCAATTTTAATAGCACCTGTACAAAGCTGCTAATTCGCATTGAGTTAAAGCCAAGCATTTTTGGCTTTCAAGCATAGCAAATTTGGTGGTTGGCAGTTGCTTTCGTTCAAGTGCTGTAATACGATAAGTTCTTAAAATGCTGCTTTATTTTTCAGCTCTCAAGTCTTGTGCTTTGCAGCCGTGTTATTATTACTACTGCCGTTGGGCGGAAGTTTGATTCAAGTTTCAACCCGCCCCCAACCAGCAACAAAATATGTACGCTTTGTGGACCCCTCAAAGTGCCAAGGCAAACATAAATCAAATTATGTGCACGGCAAAACGGCTCGGCTATAAAATCTGCCCAAATGTTATTAAGTGCGGCCCAGGGACATTCATCAGTCCGAGGAATGCTGGTCGTTGACTATTTTTGGGTTTGCAGTCAAGTATTTTATGTTATTAATATTAATATTATTATGTGCATAAAGCTGTTGTTCTTTTCTCTTCGCTTCTCTGCGTGTGTGCGGTCGCAATTATGCACTTTAATGAGTTTTCCCTCTGACCCCTGCCCCCGCCTCCGGTCCCGCCCCCGCCCTTCCCGGGTAGCAAACTGTGCTCTGGTCCAGTGGCAGCTGCAAATGTGTCAGGTGTCGCCTGTTTGGCTTATGAAAATTGCCCACTCAGGAAAACACACAGCAGCCAGCCAACTGAGTCGCACATGTGCATAATTAATCCTTGAAAAAAAGTCTATATATATATTAATGCCCATCATACAAACTTGTACCTAGAACTGTACTCTATCTGTGTGGTTGGTTTAAGTAATAATGTATAATATCTTTAAGTGAGCTTTTAATATGATTTATTTAGTTTAAAGTCTACAAATGTGTAAAACTTTTGCTCAAACTCTTTGGTGTTTTCCCATATATATTTAACACTCCACTTTTGTTTATTGGCACTTGATGAGTTCACTAGGAAGTTTCATTGACTTCATAACTTTACCATTCACATATTTCTTTCATGTGATTTACAGCAAATAACAAAGCGAAAAGTAGCTCCAAAGTTGCATCTATTTTCCTTTTGGGCAATTAAAGTAAAGTTAATGAGAATTTCTCGCTCACATGTTGTGTACGCTAAGTAATCTGACTGATTGTGTTTTTGAGAAATGCCACACACAGAGAGACACTCACACTTAACTTAACCAAAAATTCAAAAGGTTATTGCTTTTCTTAAGAAAGAAGATGAAAAAACACTGCTTTGTTTGTGTTGCTCAAGATTGAATACACTGACAGACATTAATTAAAGTTGTTCTTTGCATTTTGCTATCAAGCGCTTGCTATAATTAAAAATCATATGTGTATATAAGAGAAAGGTAGTCCATGCGGTTCGTTCAAAGCTAGACCTACTCGGGACTCACAACAGACGTACCCTGCGATGGGTCCCGGCCCACAGGGACATAGCGGGAAACGAGCCGGCTGACAAGCAAGCAAGAATGGGGGCAGAAAGGCCCCTAACAGGACCAGAACCGTATTGTGCATAGGGAGACACACTATACGACTGGAACTTAGAAACGCGGAGAGACAGAGACGGCAACAGAGCTGGTCAGGGGCAGTGGGACTCCGGCAAGTCTCCTAGGTGGTTATAATCTTGTACGATTTAAACAAATTATAACCATGGGAAAGAACAGCCTTAGGATACTTACTGGTCTATTGACAGGACACTGTAGTCTAAGAAGTCACCTAACTAAACTAGGTATATATATAGTAGCGATCTTTGTAGGTTTTGTGAAAGAGAGGAGGAATCCTCGATGCATATCCTAGCATTCTACTGTTATTGACAGCACAGAATTTACGAAGAAAATAAGAAAAACATAACACAATAATAATAAAGCACACCTTTTTCCAAAAGAAATGAATAAGGATGAATTTTATCCTTCGTCAAAACACTTTCTTGATATCCTAAATTTTTAAGCACGCAATGCTAAATGTTAGTCTCATATTAAGCCCTAAATCGACTTGCTCATTAAATAACTTGGCAGCACTTTCATTTTTTCATTCACTCCTAGCACTCGACACAAGAATAGTGTAATGTGTGAGCAATGATGAGGCTGGTTGGTTCCGCAGAAGCCAACACCTGACTCGGGATTTCAGTTTTACTTTGCTGCTGATGATGATAATGGAAGCGTTTGGCGGTGCTGGTGGAAGAAGTGGTGCATGTGGTAATGGAGGTGGTGGTTTGCAGACGACAACTTGACATGAGAGTGTTGTTGTGCTGCTGACTAGAAAATGGCATTTTGGTTCAGAGTGAAAGCAACAACCACCACCCAAAAACAGCGCCGCCGACTGTGGCCATAGTCGTCTGCACTTGATGTTTGTTTTTCCTAACCTCCTCCTACCAAAAGCGGGAAAAACTCCGCCCGTCTCTCGCCCTCTGTGTGTGACTACGACGAAAATTGACGTATAAAGTCAACGCTGCCGTCAACAAAAGTCTCTCAACGCATGACAACATTTTCAAGGCAGAGATGGCGCCGTTTCTCCATCCATCCATCCATCCAACCATCCAACCATTCAACCGTTCATCCAGCCAGCCAGCCATCCAGCATCGTGTATATGACCCCGTGTGCGTGTATGTGTGTGTGGCACGTACAGCATTTAGTATTTATTGTGCCGCTTCATGAGTTTCTTTCTTTTTTTTTTTTTTCGTTTTGGAGACCGAAAAAAAATTCAATTGTTTTTTCTTTTCTTCATCTTCTGGGGCCTAGACAATTTGTGGCAACAACAAACAGCAGCTTATACAAAAGGTGCAATATCAAATGGCAACAACTGTTGGCAACCCAAATTATGATAAAACACAATGTTGTGCGCCACAAAGCGGGCAACAGTTTTTGAAAGTGACACAACTTTATTAGGAGACTCTGAGATGAGCATTACATAATAAACGCTAGAGCAAAAGTTGTGCTTACAATTGAATAAACTAAAGCTGCTGCCACCTGTCAGAAAGTTTACCCATCGACATTTTTGTCATATTGTTAGAAATGATTTTTTAATTTAAATCCCGCTTCGTTAAACATTTTTAATTATCCTCGTTCTAAGACAAATGTCATACATTTCCGTACAGAATGCAGTTCTGCTTGCCATCTTGATGAGAAAAGAAATTGCGAAAGAAACAAAAAAAAATTAAACCGAGCAGCTCTTTCATTATATATCTTGGTGATTTGTGGCACTGTTTTTCCCATTGCAAGGAAATTAGAGAATTGGCACATGCACACACACACACACTTATACATACTGCTCGAACCATTGTGTGTGGAAAGCTGAAGAAATTAGAAAGCAAACCGGTTGCCGGCAGAGTTGGCATTTAGATGCGAGTTAATTAAAAGAAAACTAGTTACGACTGCGTATGCCTTTTAAAGTTTGCCACCACCAAGAAAAGTCATTAAGAGCTGTTGCCAAGTGCAACCGCCGCATACACTGCGTATGATTGATAATGAGTCTGCAGCAGGAGTTTTGCAGAGTCAGAGTCAGAGCCAGAGTCGATTCCAATGCGGCGATGTCTTCTTGGCAACGCTTCCCTCGGCATGCAATGCAAACAATTTACAATGCATGTAACGGAACTTATTATTTCATTGCCCTTCCCACTGACTGTCTGCCTCTGTCCGTCCGTCCGTCCGTCCGTCTGTCAGTCTGTCAGTCTATCTGCCTGTCTGCTGCCAGCTGTGGTCTCACAGCAGGCAACCTCCCCTGGCGACAGCTTCAGGCTTGGCTGGCTGTCGTCCGTCTTTGGCGTATTCTGGTCATGTGTCGTGTGTGCTGCCTCAATGCCACCTCCGGTTCACACTACTCCCAGAGCTTGATATTTAGACTTGTACAGTGTGCGCTCTGACTCTGATTCTCTGACTCTGACTACACTCAGAAAAAGAATCGAACTAAAAATTAGTAAAGCTCCCTAAAATGAAAATGAAAATGTTTAATTAAGAAAAAAACATTAAAACATTTCTAAAAGTGGTAAAGTACATCATAATTTTTCGAAAAAATCATTTATAAAATGCAATACATTTTAGGGATTTACTTTCTGAATAATAGGTAATTGGCGCCAAAAGGAGGGCGTTTTGTTACAATTTAGGGTGACTTTTTTCCGAGTGTACGAGTCGAAATCAAACCATCTCTTTTGGGTATTTCTTTTTCATTTCAAACAATTGTCATACCTGTGCCGCAATTCACATTTTTATGGCTTGTATGCCAGCATTCTATGGGCAAAAATTTAAGTTCAAATGTGAAATATTCAAGCAATTGGTTTAGTTTGACATTCGTAATTTGCTTTATTTGTGATTGCAACCGGAACTGGAACTGACAGTGGCAGTGGCCTTATGATGAATTCACAAAGTTGTGACATTCTGCCAAAAAGTTGACTCAAGTTTTTCTTGAATGAAGAAGACGAATGTTCTATGTATGTGTATGGTGCAGAATAAATTATGAAAACCTACCCAGCCGAACGAGGAGAGCATATTAAACGTGTATGCACTTTCCAGCAGGTGAGACGACGGAGGAATACAATATGAATGCCTGGGCTGAAAAGTACGCCCAAAAATGACATTGTCCAGCAAATGATCTCTTGAAGAAGAAGCTGCAAATACAAAAATAACTTGGAATTATGCTATCCTTGCCAGCAAAAGTTGTTTTAAAGTTTGTGGCATGGCGTCCAGCAGACTTTGCATTCATCGGGCACCTTTGTGTTGAATTAACAACGCCAGCTGACTTAAAATGAATTGTGAGCTTGTCTTACTTGCCACACAAAGATTACTGAAATACAGAGTTTAAACCATGTAAATATTTCCATTGCCAGATAGATATTAATGTTTCTATGTAATCAATAAATGGTAATTGTTAAAAAAAGCAATGCAATTTAATTCCGGCTGATTGAATAATTGTGTTTTCATTTGTAAACTCCGTCGTTAAAGTAGGGAATCAACTAAAAATTGGTTGGCTGGCATTTGGTGCTTATTTCAGTTGCCTCGTTGTCTTGTTGCTGAAAGTGCCGCAAGCTGGGGCACTAGTTATTGTCACACCTGGACAGCACTGCCGATTTGCATATTTGTTCAGAAACATGGAAATATTCATGTAAATAATTGGGCGTGGCAGCTGTTGCTGTTGTTGGGACTGTCTGTTGGCTCTGGCTATCATTGACTCCCTTGTTGTAGTTGTAGTTGTTGTTGTTGTTGCAGTTGGAGGAGTTGACTAGCAGTCATGTCAAAGTAAAGTGCACGCGGGCAGCCAAATTATGCGCATTTATTTATACGCTAATGCTTTTTACAGTTGCGACCCGCATAAGTTTCGCTACAAGCTGTGTGTGTGTGCGTGTGTGTGTGTGTGTGTGTATAGACTTTATTCTATCTCTAGGCAGACCGAGTTGCCGTTACATGGGGAATTAGTGTGCATAATTTCATAAGCAACAGCGACAACAACATCAGCTGAGCAAGTCGCTGCTGCAGCAGCCATCGCGTTGGCCTGTGCAAATATTTTGGAGCAGTGCCTCCCCCCTGAACCAGAACAGGCAGGCCCAGAAGCTCCTTGGGGAAATGTATTCGCTGCTGCTGTCTCTGCCAGCGGCAAACATTCAGAATCATATGCGAAGTCTGCATGTAAAGTTATGCTGGGAATTTGCTTCGCTTACACGAAAAAAGTAAGCGAATAAATAAAAAAAAATATTTAAAAAAGCGCAGCAAGAAAAAAATAAACTGAAATATCGTTGTGTGTTGCTGTGTGTAATGTGTATATGTTTTATATCTGTACTAAATTGCACATGATGTGATTTCAAGCGTAAGAAATGCCTTCGCGGCGGCAGGGGGCAGACCATCGATACTATATTCACATGCATGTGTGTGTATTTATGGGTGTGCGTGTGTGTGTGTGTGTGTGTGTGTGTGTGTGTGTGTGTGTGTGTGTGTGTGTGTGTGTGTGTGTGTACTCTTGTTTGTCCCATCCGCACTGTGGAATATGCATATAAAAACTTGGCGCAGTTTCAAAGTTGTGTTCCGAGCAAAAAAAAAAAGAACAGCAAAAACAAAATTTCATATCAAAATTACAACAACGCTCACGAGACTTTTGTTGTTGTTGTTGTTGCTGTTGTTGCTGTTGGGATTACTCGGTGAGCCAAATGCCGGAAGCCAGAAAAATGCCTGGCAAGTTGACTCGACTCGACTCAACTTAAGTGGACTGAGCGGCAATTTGATTAAATGCATTGCGCGAATCTTACAAAATAAATTACCTAATTTCAAAATATGTGTATATGAAATACCCACAGATTCCAAATGCATACAAATAATTTATGAATTCCGTTTCTCTTTGTCTCTTTGCAGTGCGACAACTAAATACAACCGCTAAGCAACAGTATTTTCGCTCAACATTAAAGTAATATTACTAATCATACAATACTAATAATTTAATGCAAAATCTATTTAGCAGTGATTATATGTTGCATTTTTGAAATAATAAAAAAAAACCAAAAAACAATAATCAAGACAAACCACAAGAGACGAAGATTTGAAAAGAACGCAGCGAGCTTAAGCCAACAAAATAAACGTAGTACGATTAGTAAAAGACACCACCAATTTAATTTGAACAGAGATTAAGCAAACACAACAAATACAGAAGAAAGACATGCAAATATATATGTATTAGCCAAAAACTCGAATTGATGTCTGTGTGCATTATATTTTAATCATACATGTACAATATACTCTACAAACAAGTATATTTACAACACAAGCCATCAAATTGCAGCTAAAAGACAAGTAGTAGGAAAAAGAGATCAAAACGACCGCTAAATCGGTCAACATTTTGCCGACGAGCATATTCATATAAAAAGACAAAAGTCAAACAAAACATAAAGAAAATGGAGGACAATAACACAAGCGGCAGTGCGAGCGGTGCGCCCATCAAACTCGAGGATCCATCGGTGACACTCACAATAAGGCTGATTATGCAAGGAAAGGTAAGTCACCTGCCTGTCAACATAATTTTTTTGTTTCATTATAATTTAATCATGTTTTTCGCTGTCTCCATTTGAAGTAGTTGTTTTTTTTTGTTTTGTATATATACTCCGACACATTTCAAATCCCACTGGGAGAGATTCTCAGCGCCCGTCCAGGCAGCTGTGATTTTCAAACTCCTGGCGGGGTGCGAAAAATTTGGAATTATATTAAGAAAATAAATAAATAATAATAGAAAAAAAGGCCACTTAACTTGAGTCAGCTAAAAAATATTTTAATTATAAAAAGGAGTCACCCAACAGGATACAAATATTTCAATATAATTTCTTGCCAGCACCCAATACAAAATGCAGTAATTTTCATGATATTTATTTACATATCAAAATCGATTCCCAAGAATAATATTAGCTAAGGCAGTTTTTCGTCGGTTTCAAATGAGCTGTTGATCCTGGGAGTTTTTATGACATATATGTAAACAAGACAGGAAACTGTTGCCAGTATGTTCGCAATAAATTATTAAATATTTATTATTTTTATATTACACACCAGTTGGGCTTTTGGGAATTTTTTTTACACAGGAAGAAAGCAAACTTTTTTAGACATATTAGTTTCAATTGAGCTAACACTACAGTCGAGAGAGCAAATTGCATTACTATTTTCAGACTTTCATAAAGATTTTTTATATTAAGGCTTGCATTTCTACTGTTCAGAAACATTTTCTATTATTAAAATATATATTTCTCAGAAATAGAAATAACGGCTTTCTATTTTTAAGAACATTTTCTTTCGTGTTTATAGTCATTATTTTGTACAAAAACAAGAAATGCTTTATAATTTTCAGGGAATTTTGCATTTTTTGGCGATTTTTTTATGAGTGTATGTTAAATATTTATTTATTATTCCGTAAGACTTGAGATGTTTAAATTTCTTTTATAATAATCTCAAGTGTGGCGCAAGTGTGGCTCTTAAGTGAGTTGGGAGCTTTAAAAGTAAATACAGACACTGCCTAACTGAGGACATACTAATGTTGTTTTTGACAGACTTGCCAATCAGTTTAAGCACCAGACGCCCTCCGGCCAGCCCCACGCCCAAATAGAGACACAATTTGTTTGAGAACTTCTTAGCTTTGGGGCTCTTTGTGAAATGTAAATGTAAATTTTGAAGCCCACCTGTATTAAACGTGTAAGCCGTAATGCTTGCCATCGAATTATGTCATTTTAAATATTAATGGGAATTTTCCCAAACCATTCCTTATCAATAAAATGTAATACAGTGTGGGAGAAAAAGAGAGAGAGAGTGAGAGAGAGAGAGACAGAGATAACATAAAAGGTTGCCGGTAAAAAAGTAATTAATATTAAAAATGAATGCGTGCATTTTTTATGTAAATTAAAATTAAACACGCCACACTTCACGCGTTATTGCGAAGTGGAGAAAAACAGACAGAACCAAAAAAAAAAGAAAAGGAAGGAAATTACTGTACAGCTCAATATATGTAAATAAGCAAAAACCAAAAATATAATATTTAAGTCATAAAATGCAAAGCATGCATTGGCTATTAAATAATCATTACAGCTCGCAGATATGAGCAATAAAAACAGAAACGCACCAGTAACTGGCATAAACATAAAAACCGCAGCTCATCAGTATCGAAACACATGTGGATATTTCAAGACACACACACACACACTCACAAGAATATTTATGTATATTTTAAACATTTCGACTAGTTGGAGGAATACAAAAATATAGATAGTACAAAACACTTCCTCATCATGCACAATTAACTATATTGAATCTGACATACAGAGGGAAATACGTAATTAATGCTATTAAGATATGTAATAAAAAAAATAAATATTTGAGGAATATTATTAATTAGCTGCATAAAGTGTGACAAAAGGAAATTTACTGCATTTTTTTCTGAGTTAGAGGGAAATGCAAACAAGCTAAATGAACTTAACTGCAATATGTATAATAAATGTATTCAGCAACATAATTCAATATAATTCTAATTGACAGCAAAATAATGTAAAGCAAAACAGTTTTATAAATTACATATTTTGCAGTCAGAGATAAATGTAAATTGCTGAAAGTAATCAACTAGATTTTATGCTGACTGGAAGCTCTTTAAAGTCTATCAGCCATAATGAACTCAGCTGACATTAATAAGACATATATCTCATAGCCATGTGTCAAATTCCCAAAAAAAAACTATAAATTTAAGCACAAATCCGCGCTTAAATACCTGCTTATTTATTTAAGCACAGTCGCTTAAAACAACTATTCGGGCAGAATTAGCTACAATGGGCAAAAAGAGACAGCATTCAAAAGCTGTCTGGCGACTCTGAGCTGTCGGCGGAGCCAGCTCAGCCCAATGTGGGGAATCTCGTGTCGTTAATCTCGCTTCACATTACTTAAAATCCGATTTGTGGCGACGACGACTCTTGAGTGCAAACTGCGCATTTGAAGAGTGTGACCTGTCTTTCATTTAAATATAAGTACGAGCATGTTATTGGCTGCTGCTGTTGTTGCCAACTTATGTGTGTTGCACTGAAAGGCAGCGACAGGTGCAACACCCGTCGCAGATAAGCCGACAGAGCAACACAGGGCGCCAAGAGAAAGAGAGAGAGAGAAAGAGAGAGAGAGAAAGAGAGAGAGAGAGAGGGGAGAGAGAAAGCGAGACACAGAGATCTACACATTACATGATGTGTAGTTGAAAATTGGCAAAATTGCAAAAAAAAACATACAAAAAAAACGAAAAAATTTGCAGACAATTTATAGCAAAAATAGCAACAGACAGACGGCATTTCTTTGGGTTAGGGGGTAGTGGGGGATTGTAGGAGGTTCGATCACCGACAGTACCCGTGAATAATTGCACACTTCTCGGCCCCAGCTAAATAGCAGCGCCAAAAACTAAAATTAAGTGTGCAAATATGTAAATATATACAAGTGTTTTTACTCATTTTGCATTACATACGTTTTGGGCTTTTCGATTTTGATTTTATTTACGCTGCTCTGCACAAGGATTCAGGCAATAAATTCTCAAGGCGCTTTGAAAAGCGCCGACTTGCCCCTTTGCCTCTTTGCCTCTTGTGCCTGCCACCCATCTCTGTGTGTGTTGCTCTCTTGATCGATAGTTATAGATTAGCGTGATTTATGAGCTGCCGCCAACATCGTTGTCTGCTGTTGGCCAAGTTGACAAATCCACACTCACTCACACACACACACACATACATGCAAAATATGTAAATATATTTTTAGCGCAGTGCAAATCAACTGGCAAATAACAAAAAAAGAAAAGCAAACCTGAGTGGAAATAAAGTAAATTTGCAATTGACAAGAGCTTTGAGCATATAGCGTTGAGTTTACACAAGCAACATCCGTGTTGACTTGTGTAATTGAGCATGCAACGAACGTAATTGTCTGTGTCTATCTGTTTATAACTCTGGCAATATCTGCGACCCTTTCAGGATAAACATTCGGAATAAACTGCTTATTTGGTAGATATGAGATTATTAATGACATGGGAAAAAAATTCATAATGGGCAAATAGGAAAATGTGGCCAGAGTATTTTAACAAACCTGTTTGTATAAGTATAAAGAGCATTGATGATGTGTCGGGTTGAAATAATATGTGTTTGCCAACAAGAGTTGAGGTAGGTCTCAAGTTACTCAGTAGAAGCGGACATGTCAACTCACAATGAATAATTCAACTCGTTTGAAGCACATTCATTTTAATAAATCATCATTCATTTGTTGACTGCCCGGCTCTTTTCGAAGTAATTGTCTATTTAACAAGCACAATCACAATCACAAGCAATATGCGCAATAACTGGACATAAATATTTCAACCTTAAATAATATGCAATGCATTCTCTAAATATGTTTATATGTGTTTCGTTAACAGACTTTTAAGTTCAGCAATCATAACAGAAATAGGTGCAAATTTATTGTGCAATAAAGCAATAAAGCTGTTCTCACGATTGCTTAAGTAAAGCAAAGTAAATTACACATATTCATGTATTCATATAAAAGTGTCGGTATGAACAACATTTCATTTGGAGTGCATAAATAAATCAGTTAATTATAATTAGACAAGTGGCTGTCAAGTATGGCGCACCGACCACAAAATTCGCATTCAGATGCCGTATTCTACTGCTCTATGCCAATTTCACTAATTAAAAATGCATGATTCAAACAGAAACAAAAGCAGCAGCACAGATTCGCAGACAGACATCCGACAATTGCAAAATACTCGATAATTCTCTGCGAGAGTGCAACCCACTTTTGGCTAGTGTTTCTATGCAATTTACGTCTGGCTGCCAACAAGCAATAGCAACAGAAAAACAAATGCGACAACGAAACTTAGCCGAAGAAGGCAAAATACCAAAGCCTAAACAACCCAAAAGGTGCAGGCAGGTTTTTTGCGCTTTATATTATCTGGTACAGTAGAGTCGACTACAGGTTGCAGCTTATATTTGAGGCAATTCCGGAAATTTATTTAACAAAATATTTGAAATAGCTACTAATTTTCATTGGTGCAGTCTTCAGTTCATTAAATTCAGATGTTGTACAAATTCATTACACTTGTGCTGCTTAATGCACACATTTTTTATTTATTTAATGGGTACTTGTTGGGAATCGTTGTTTTAAGTTTAAAAATATTTTTGCATAATTTTTGACTGCACAAAATTGTTCAACCGTTTGGAACACTTAAATCCAAGGCTAGATCGTTGTCATCATCTTTGAAATATTCATAAATGAGAATGAATCCCACCTGAAACTCAACTTAAATACAAAATAATGAATTGTTTAAAGTTTACTAAGCTCCAAGCTAGAATAGTGTACTTTGCTCAAACAATTGTAAATCATTGTTATATCCAGCAGTGCCCAACCCATATTGATTTATCTCTCTAGATTTGCTGATCTTTTTCTTACAACATATTTTCTGTTCTCTACTTCGATTTAGCTTATTATTTCAAGGTCCGCTTAGCCTCCCCTCCTTTTAATGTAGGTAAAATATTTACTCATTTAACTAAAGCCACAAAATGATCAATTCCTTCGAATTCCGGTTTTTTTCTGACATAAAGTTGATCAGAATGTTATTTTAAACTGAGTTACTTTTAAATAGCTATATTTTACGATTTTGATTTTTCATTATAGTTCCTGTTATTCAAAATATCAAAGTAATTGCGATCACTTTTATTTTATTAGCCTGTGATCTTTAAGTCAAAAATCTTAACTTAAGATTGGTCCGTTTTTAAGAGTTTCAATTAATTCTAGTTTTTGTTAATTAGTTTGTCCTCAAGGAGCGGAGTTTGTCCATTTGGCAAATATAATATTATATAATATTTATTTAGTAAATATGCAGGAAAAATGAAATTCAATTCTTCCCTACCGGATTATTGAAATGTTGCGCAAGTAGCTCCGCAACGTGCAACAAATCATATTATACTGAATTGTAAAATTCACGTTGACGCTTGACTGGGTTTTCTTTTTGTTAGTTTTGTCGTTAATTAATTACTTGCGTCACAACTTTGAGTTCAACACCGGCTTGACTCATTTGACGCCTTGCGCTGACTTTCACACAAAACTGCAAACAATTGAAAGCCAACTATGGAAAACAATACTAAAGAAACATGAAGGAAGAAACATCGTTGGCAATCCGAATATTACTTTCCCTTTTGGACTGGAATGCACCTGCTCAGGTCTTAAAATTGGCATCGGAATATTTTGGTAAAGGTACAAGTTTTTCGTAAAGAGCTCATCAGTTTATCGAATACTTTTAAGAAAGATTTAAAGCACAGTAGTCCGATTAGTCTGATTATGATTTTATACATACATATGTATACTCATAATATATATATATATATATATGTGGGGATAAATCTTTGAAAGGCGGCACCAGCTTAATCTAAGCTGAAATATGTCTACTAATTTTGTCCTTGGCAAATAAACCTGAATATTGGCAGCTGAGTTTATTCTGCTGTCAGTTTGTATTTATATTTATAATTAAATGGGTATTGTTTATAATTTCAAGGCATCATTAATGTCAAGGTGAAATGTATTGTCAAAATCCGAATCTGACAGAAATTTATGGAGAAAGCGTGCATATTTACTCATTCGTGAGAGAATATCCAGATTGTGTGTTTATGAATTTGAAATGTATTTCTTTTGAACTGCTTAAAAATAAGTATCACTTAAAAAAAGTTTAATGCATAAAATTTACATATCGAATTATTTAATTTAGACTAAAAACCGTACACAAATTTAAAAAGTGTTTAAACAATATAAATGATATAATAATATAAATGATATACAATTAGAAATTAATAAAATAAAATAAGGATATACCGCTGCTTGGAGGTATTAACATTTATAAGGGTTAACCATTTATTGCTAGCAATTGGGAAATGCAGAAAAATTAACGGTTTAAAATTGTAATAAATTAGTGAAAAGAAAGGTGAACATTGAAGAGACAGAGATAATAAAGAGGAGATTGGCAAATCTCTGAACCTGTATAGTAAAGTAAATTATTCACAGCTATGCACGCTCAGAGATTTCCCGGATTTATGTTGTGTAGTCATAGAGTTCAAAAGCTTTATGAATCGTTTTAGATCGCTCTTCTTGGGCATTTCTCTGAAATGTCTCTTAACGATCTAACTGTGCTATTTAGTTTGCAAAACACATTTCCAAACAACCAACTAAACTTTGGTCACCTGCCAGAGACACCGTCTAATTATCAGCACATTAAAAATCTGCGGCTTTAGGGGGCAGAGAGCCAGACCAGACGTAGAAAACTTGAACAGATTGTCTAATATCTCAAGCGAGCGCAACATTTTGATAGCCCATTTATCACACGACCAACTCGCAAAGCATGTGGCCAACAAACAGCAAAATAAAAAACTCTATAATAACTTAGAAGAAGAATTATCAACAACAAACAACAACAACGAGAACAAGCGTAAAACGCATTAAGAGGTCCACAGAATGGACGGTGCTAATTGTGCCGCAACAAAAGAAACAAAAAGAACCACACACACACACTTGCACACACATTTTTGATGTTAGTAGACCACCGGCACGAAGAAGAAGAAGAAGAAGAAGAAGACGAATTGGTGGCAGCTTAGCGCAGACAACACGAAAAAAAACAGCAACAAAAACTCATGCTGGGCGTGCAATTTTCAGCGGCTGCTGCGTTGGTGGAAACTGTTGGGTTTTTTGTGTTTTGCCTTTGTATCTTTGTGTTAATGTTAATGCGACGGCGTTGAAAATTCTCGAAAGCAAAATAATGCTACAAAAAAGCCCAAATAAATGCAATGCATGTAACAGCAAAATAAAAAAAATGTATGAAAAAAAAACATTGCCAAACCGTGAGAACCATTTATGGAAACCGTTTCAGTCACCCAAGAAAAACTTTGCAACAAAATGTTGGAAAATGCAATGTGACAAATGTTCGTGCCTTGGGAGGGGGGGGAGACGCGATGGGCGCTGCTACACGACATATGTATGCCGCTTGTTGCACGAACTGCTGCTGCTGCTGCACACATGTGTGTTCAATGCGTTGGTCCACTGCAGAGCCCCCCTTCACCTGCAAACTTTTGCACTTCTCGTACCCTTTTAATAAATCATGCTACACGTTTGTTGCACTGCATTTTTCTGTTGTGCGAGTGTGCGTGTGTGTGTGTGAGTGTGTGCATGTGCATTTGTTACTGCTGCCGCTGCTGCTGCTGCTGTTCCTGGCACTCGAAGTGAAAACAGAAAAGTGCAAACTGTACAATTAAATAATTTACAATTTGCCCCAGCAAAACAAAAGCAATTACAATTCTCCACAAGTCGCAGCGAGTGGCATTTTTAATTTGATTAAATACAAGTAAAAAGAAGAGAAAGAAAGAAAAACAAACAATTCAACAAGAAATAAGACACACTGGAAAAAATGTCGTCTCTTTGCAGCGTTCTTAATTGGTTTGAACTTACACAGCAATTCCAACATATCGTTGAATATTAAAACTATCTCATAAACTATATTCTATATACAAATATTGTGTAATAATTTAATCAACATTCCGTTTACAAGGCCACCTATTTTGTCATATTTTAAGTAAAATGCATTCCTCTCCAAAAATTATTGATCTTCTATCGTTCGCTGGCCAAAAGCTTTTAAGCAATTTCAGACCCCAATTTGTTTACATTGAAGCCAGCCACAGAAATGCTCGGCTTATACTGTCCACATCCACCGCTTCCACTACTCCCATGCATATTTTCGAGCCACAATTTCAAATGACATGCACAACCGCAAAAGTGAATTTTTGCATAGAAATCGATGCATGATGTTGGAAGTTGGCAAGTTGGAAGTGCAAAAATTTTGCATTTAATTGCTGGCATGTAAAATAGCCAAAGCCGGTTTGCTGGCTGGCTGGCTGACTAGCTGGCTGGCTAGCTGGCCTGCATGGGCGGGGGGAGAGCTGTGTGTGGGGTGTTGTCAAAGTAATTTTTTAGCAAAATGGTCTCTTCAGAGACGTTTGTCAGGCATTTAGCAAAAGGAGCAGCTGCAACAGCAACAGCAGCAGCAACAGCAACAAAATGCAATCAAGTGAAAGTCCAAAAATTGTGTATACCATTATGCGTAGCATTCGAATATTCAATGAGTTTGGTGGCTTATCGCTTGACCCACACAGACTTATGCAAATTGTGTAAGCTTCTGAAGCTGCCAATGCCAATTGTACGGGGGCAGCCAAGTGGGTTGAGAGAGATGGGATGATTTTGGGCGCTGACCACGTTGTATATATTATAATGATGATGAGCGTTCCTCGCTAATGAGCAGCACATCAAACTTAATAGCCATTGGTCTAGGCCGTTTCAAATAGGCATCTGAGTGTGTGTTTGTGTTTCGTTTTCTGTTTGGGTGTGTGTTTGCCTAAGTACTTATCCCAGAGAGACAGCGAGAGAGAGAGAGAGAGAGCGCATATAAATTATGGAGTGCTGTCAAAATTTGTCTTGGGTGCAGACAAGAACGTAATTCATAGACGCGTAGACCGTGCTCTTCCTAATAATTATGGCAATTCTTTCAGACATTTGTGTGTAATAAATATTTCGGCCATTTAGATCGGGCACCATCACCATAAATATCATAGAAAATGACCCATAATGCACAATCGACTCACAGAAGCAGACAAAAACCCAGCAGAGACAGAGACACGTAATATTTTTGCACTGGTTTAGAGGAGGATGTACAATTTTAAACTAATATTGTTTTGTACGGTTCTGCATTTTCTGACAGACTGGCAAAATGCCCAAATTCTATACACCTTGCATTGTCTCTCTGTGTGATTGTGTGTGAGTGTGTGTGTGTGACAATGGATGGGTGCTTAGAAATTAAGATAAACATGGCGACAGAGATGAGAAGTGCATTTCGCGAAGGTTACAAACGATTTTTGTACTAAATTCATAAATGTCAAGCTTTAAAATTATTACCGATTCCGGGAAACAGTAAATTTTCCACTAATGAAATCATTAACGACGAAGGCTCCGATACAAAAAGGCTTAAATATTTAAATAACAAAACAAATACCTAAATATATATTTGCATACACGAATGTTTTGCAGTCAATCACAAATTTTGTAGTTTGTGCAATCATATTTTAGCTTAGCAAGTTTCGCAAAATTACAATATTTAATACCTAGAAATATATAATACACATCTGTAAACGCAAAATATTTTTGCAGTGATAAGTATTCAATATCCTTGAAATGTTTACGTTTAATTTGTGGAATTATGGGCATTATTACGTAAATTTATAATCCGTTATTGAACAGTCTAAAATGTGATTAATTAGGCTTGGGCATTTTTAATGGTGCCTCAAGCTTGGCTCTTTTTCTCGATATTTCTTCGTTTAAAGATACAAATTCTGCGTAAAATGCAGCTTTTCACGAATGCCGCCAACAAAACGTAGTTTTCGATTGCACAACATAAAAAACGAATATTCTGCAAAAGAATTTTGACAACAATTTGACAGAAATTTCATCACATTCTAACAGCTACAACGCGAGTGCTGCTGTCGGCTGCTGTGCAATTAATGTGATTTATTTATCTAAATATTTTTTATTGATGTGCTGCTTCGCGAAACTTGTTCAAGTTTTAGTGAGTATCAAAAATGGTGTCTATCGTTTTGCAGGACTGCCAATAATGAATGTCCACACATGCATACACACATATAAATACTTTTGTATGTATTTTCCTCCATGGAGATATTTACCATCAATTAAAACGCATTAAACGCGCTGCCCGCAAATTTCATTACAAAATATTCATGCGGCTTGCGTCACAAAGGGAGGGGGTTTTTAGTTGGTTCTGGCTTTGGTTTGAATGTGAATCGCATTCTGTGTCGCTTAAATATGCAAAAGTAGTTATACACCCACGCACACACTCGCACGCAAACACACACATATGGCACAAAATCACTTAATATTTAATCGAATTTGCACATCTATGGCGACGCTTGTAAATGGCAGAAAGAAAGCTGAAAACGGATGCAATTAGAACGATATATTTTGCTGGAATGGCAGATGCTCTATATGGGTAAGAGTATAGAGTATATATAAATATTCTTCTATTCCCATGTTTCAATGAAACTATGGTTTTTTCCTAACCAGACTATATTTTGATGACTCATTTTGATACTTTTTAAAATCACAGTCAAACCTTTATTATTAGCTGCGAAAAGCGAAAAAATTACGATAAGTTAATCAATTTGTAGTGGGCAGAACACCATTTCGACTGAATGTGATAACTTTTTGCAGTTTACGAAAAATAAAATAAATAATACAAATATAAAAGATCGCTGCAGATCAATTGCATCTTCCAAACTATATTTTCTATTTCATAATTATCATTCAAATAGATAATACTAATTAAAAGTAATTTTTCTTGTTGTGTCTTTACAGGAAGTTGGTAGTATTATTGGGAAAAAGGGTGAAATTGTCAACAGATTTCGTGAAGAGGTAAGTACATTGCGTAAATCGCGTAGAAGCGACATACATATTCGGAATTTTGTACATATGTAAATATGTAATTATGCGCCTTAAAATCGTTACAGTCTGGTGCCAAAATTAACATTTCGGATGGCTCATGCCCGGAACGCATTGTAACGGTATCTGGCACAACAAGCGCAATCTTCGCGGCATTTACGCTAATTACAAAGAAATTTGAAGAGGTATGTGTGCGCTAGATCGAAACGGATGCGAGTCCAAGCAAGATTGCATAACACAGTAATTGATACAAAACAAAAAAATGCAAAAAAATCCAAAAAAATACAAATAAACATAAAAACAAAAACACAATCGAGCACGCATAAATAAAAAAAATATAAAAGAAACAATAGCACTCCATTACCAGACTAGAGAAAGTCTTGGCTCGAGAACTAAAAGCTCTGGTGTTTATTGTACTCAATTCTCAATTGTTGAATTAGATCACGCTTCACATTACTAACTTGAAACCCGTTTCAGTGGTGCTCGCAGTTCAATGATGTTGGCAAAGTTGGTAAAACTCAAATACCCATTCGATTGATTGTGCCGGCCAGTCAATGTGGATCGTTAATTGGTGTGTACACAAGCCAAAAAATAATAAATAGATAGACAAAACCTGTAGAAACCTCATTAACCTGCTCTTTCAATATATCTAATTTGATTCTCTTGCATTCGACAGGCAAGAGTGGCTCAAAGATTAAGGAAATACGCCAAAATACAGGCTGCTCCATACAAGTGGCCAGCGAAATGTTGCCAAACTCCACGGAGCGTGCAGTTACCTTGAGTGGCAGCGCTGAGCAGATCACCCAATGTATCTATCAGATATGTCTTGTCATGTTGGAGGTAAACGCAATCTGTCTATTGAAATCAACATATTGCATTCAAAAGTAAACAGTAAACGTTTTTGGAGCCAGCTATTTTTAGGTAGAGACATAAAAATAATGCCCAACATTTGGACAGCCTTAGTTTAGTTTTCGTGCTTTTTCGCTTTAAATTTTTCGTTTTTCGAATTTTTGTATTTTGTATATTTTGAAAAATGCCAAAAATTGGAAATGTTGCTGATGTTCAGATTAGCTGTCACACAAAATACTCATGTGAATTTGAAAATTTGTGAAAATCGCAGAAAACAATTATTTTAAAAGTAGTGTGAACTTCAAAATAATAAAAATTATATTAAAAGTAGTCGCAGTCGTTGAAAACAAATTTGTCTCGTCAAAATAAAAATGGATGCAACAGAAAGATATTTTTGAACGTTTTACAAGCTAAGCTAATAAGCGAGAATATAAACTTATCCCATCCAAAGGCAGTCTAGGGCACTCTAGAGAGTATATCTAATTTATGAGCTAATTTAAATATTTGCATTACTTTCTCGTATTTTACAATCCCGAATGAGCTCAACTTGTTCCAGTTCTGTTTACTTTTGAATGCATCTTTTATATTAAATGCATAACCAATGAGTGTTTTGTTTTATACAGTCTCCGCCACGCGGTGCTACCATACCATATCGACCAAAGCCGCAAGTAACTGGGCCAGTTATCTTGGCCAATGGACAGGCCTTTACCATACAGGGCAACTATGCGGTGCCCACACAAGAGGTACGTGTGCACAGTGTGTGCAAATTGTATATGTATGTCTAGTCTAAGCAGTGTGTGTTTTAAGACGTCAATTGAAAGATCATGTATAACGCCGCATTTATATATCTAGTTACTGTCGGATCTTTCTCTCAATTTCTATCTCTTCTTTTTTAACCCATCCCCAAAACATCGTTCTATAATTACATTATCCTTTATTTTACTTTATTTTGTTTACCATTTACATAAGCTAAATAACATTTGGTTGTTTATACTATATGATTTTGCCTATAATAATAATATTTTATTATTTTTTTGGTTTACCTCCATGCGCGTCTAGCAACATCCTGTTTGCCTCTACTTCTTATAACAGTTTATTGATAATTTAACTTCTTGAGTTTCATGTCACTTCTCTATCTGCCTATCTGCCTATCTGTGTGTATAAATGCCATAATAAAATATGAGTCTTTAGTTTTGTGTATCCGCTCTAATTAAAATTATATCCAATGCTCGTTTAGAATTATCCAGTTATGATTTGCACCTCTCTCTTTCTCTATCTCTCTCTCTCTCTCTCTATCTATCTCTATCTCTCCTCTTTCTCTATCTATGTAGTCCACAACCACAATTATCAAACCCCCTTTGAACCTCGACAATTGTTTAGAGCCGACCCGACTTGCGACCCCCGTTTTGAAGTTTTGCAATGTCCCAAAGAGCCGCCTTCAGTTAGGTTCAGTTTGCGCATTGTGCATTGGGCCTAGCTGTTGCAGCTTCTTCTCCACTTACCACCAAGTCTTTTACCGTTTCTTTGCGCTCGTACTTCACATATATCTTGTACCGTTGAACCAACCCAGCCCGTTTTCAAATGTCCAAAAGGTGGCCCAACCCCAAAAGCAAACAACTAATGTTAATCACCTACAGAAAATCAACTAATTGATTGATCAAATACAAATATATATTTACAATATTTTAAAATAAAATTCTTACATATTTTTTTGTTTTGTGTTTTTTTTATAGTTTCTTTCGTACTCTTTTCTCTCAGGTTAAGAGCTTGTCATACAAGAGTGAGTGCTCTCTCTCTCTCTCTCTGACTCTCTCTCTGTCTGGCTTTCGTCCAGTGCGTCGTGTCTGTTTTTGGGGGCGGTCGCACTTTTGGGATCGGTTGCATTAGGGTTCTACATTGCGCGGCTGCTCACCGAATAATAAAGCGAGTCGAGTGAGTTTGTGCGGGGGCTTTGCTACTCTGTCACTCCACATAAAAGGGCCTTCTCTCATCTCTCTGTTTTAATCGAACCGAGGGCTCGCGTGCAGCGTGTGGAGAAGTATGTTTAACTACAACACTAGCTCTATAATATAATCCAAAAATAATTTATACCTCTCATAAACAACACACAGCAAACAACCAAACAACCGATCTAAACTCCTTGAGTGCCATCAAAAATATCCACAAACATAAACTAATTGTACTCGATATTAAATATTAAATATTAAATTTTAAAAACAGCCCTCGATTAAACAAGAAACAACAGCAACAACTTTGCCATTATCTATCCAACGTTTATTGGTACACATACTTAATACTCTTCATTTTGTGTAGTATGTACTTCAATTTGAAATGTTTTGTTCATTTGCCAAACAACAAATCCGACAACAACAACAACAACAACAACAGCAGCAGCAACATCAGCAACACCAACAACAAAAATCAACAGAAATTCAGATACTTTAGAAAAGCCATACGTACCTACATGTGTATATACATATGTGTATGTATGTATGTATGTGTAATCGTATATTACCCACCATCTACCATATAACAGCAACAACAATAACAGAAACAACAACAAAAATGCAATTAGCAACTGCAACAACATACTGTTCAAAATATCGTCCTGCCCGAGCCCTCACATCTACTCTACTCTGTCCGTTTATAATCGTATATAAATACATATGCAATCTGCACAAGAATATCAAGATATATACAACAACAACAACGACAAATAGTCCTTTAAGCCCCTGCCAGCCATTTCGCTCCAAACAAAAGTTTTGAAAACTCTATCAAAAGTTTATGTTGTCACATCATATTCAATTAATGTCCGCAAACAAAAACAATAATTCAAAATAGTTATAACATCAATTCCGCTTTTCTTCCCAACAAGAACAAAACAAGCTCTCTCTCTCTCTCTCCCTTTCTCTTTCTCTTTCTCTCTCTCTCACATCAGTCCCTGGTTATTGTCGGTGTTGGTTTATAGCATAATGCGGCGTGCAGTGTATAATGAGTAAACCCAAATCACTTGTCGCTATATCCACCAGTTGTCAGTTGTCAATTAGGTACACATTGTGTGCAATTGGCTAACTTTCTACCTAAATGTCCTAATTGATGAGGATTGCGGATAACTGCTATTTGAAGATTTACCAGACTGCGCACAATTTGGGTACTGTTTGACAACTATGTCTCTGTATCTGTGGCTATGCGCTAGTCTTGTGGACCTTCTCTCTAAAGTATTTCTGTAGTCTCTAACCTTGGTTTGTGTACCCATCGATCCCATCCACAAGTGCATTGGTACCCATTACCCAAGATCTCAATCTTTTGCCCTTTCCGTAGTCAGTTCGTTCTCTTAGTTGTTATTACCACATATCATTTATCAAAATCCAGCCTCGTCAGTCAGCCTCGTTTATTACACAAAAACTCTGCACACTTTGTTTTTTTTCTCTCTCTCTCGCTTCCTGCAAAAGCTTTTTCGACGTCCCGATCGATCGATAACTATATGCAAGCTTCCAATCAAACAATACTATAGCGAAATGTATATTTAATAAGCTTACTATTTCAATTATATGCAAATTATCTAGCTCAAAATTTATTTTTGGTAAATCATTTTTGTTCTTCTACTTTTTTCTTCTTTGGAAACTTTTGCAAAACACCAATCAATCAATCAAAAAAAAAAAAAAAAAAAAACAATTAAACTCCCATAATCACAAAACAATCAAAAATTAATACCAAACCTTACAAACCACAATAAAAAATAAAAATAAAAACAAAAAAATCTATTAGACTTGTCCAGTATTTCCACTGGCCCTGGCTACCGGTGGTCTACATGCTGGTATTTCAGGCTTAGCGGATCCTTTGTTAAAGGGGGCACATTTACAAGGAGCGGTACCAGCACACCACCATCACCTACAGCAAATGCCCGATGTGAGTTTTAATTGATCCACAAAAAAAAATAGAAAATTTAAACACAAAAATAATAAATACCAATCAAAAATCATCAGAAACACAAAAAAAAAAAGAAAGAAAAAAAGAAATCCTCCACAAGTCGAGCCTAAGACCCGAGACAGCATTCGATTCTTTATGGCATGTGTTGCTGTATTTGAACGCAACCCTGTAGCTCTAGCCGTATGAATCCACTGACCGACGCCACTCCACCCCACCCCCCTCTGTTTGCCCCACCCCCCGTACCCCAAGCTAGTTATATTTGTGCATTGCTGTTTGTTGTTACTCGTATCGCAATATCCCCCAGCCAGACACCCGTAGTCGTTTCTCCTGTTGTTGTTACCACCCCCACCCCATCCAACGTATCTGTCTGTGTTTTGTAGTTTGTGTTCTTGCAGTAGTTACCTTTACTACCTCTGGCATTTCTTTTACGATCCCCACGTTGCAACTGTGGTCGGGCCACATTTCAATAACATTAACGTCACCTTGTTCCCCAAGCAACTGCTGGACCACAAAGTTGTGCCATTTTTCTTTCTGTGTGTGTGTGTTTGTTTTGTTTTTGTTTCCCTTTATTTTTCTTCTGTTAAGCCACAGACTAAAAATCCGGCATCTCGGTGGAAAACCAGAAAACTGGAAAACCCATCAAATGCATTTTTATGTCGCGAAGTTGCAGCATATAATTTGTGAATTGTTTCAACTTGCTGTTGTTTGTGTACCCTAAGATATGTTTATTTAATATGCCCAAAACGCGACTTTCTATGACGAGTTTGTGTTTGTTGAGCATTCGTCGTGCCCCACCCACCCCATCCGCCACAATTGTTATTGAGTTGCAAGTTTCATTTCCATTTGTAAGCGAACTGCATAGAGAAATATATATGTTTTCATACGCAAAGCAGGGCGCATGTTTATTTATTTATGAACTGGATAAATATTTGATTTCAAGTTCTACAAAAAATCAAAAACAAAACAAACAGAAAAGAAAACTCCCACACATAGATACACCTACACATTCAAATTAAATATTATATTTTTTGTCCCTCATTTCAACAAATGTACATACATACATATATATATATATATATATATATATACATATATATGTGTGTGTGTCTGTGTGTGTGTATGTTTGTCAGTATAGCATTTTACATATGTAGTTGTGTGTGCAGCATTCGTTCAAAAGGCTTTTGCAAATATTTCACTCGATTTGATTAATTAATAAAGTATATGACCGGGTTTCCAATGATTTTATATTGCACCCCCCTCTTTCTCCATTTCCCCATGTTTTGATAGCTTTTGTATAATGCATACACATGTACACATACCTATACAAATACATATACATATACATATATGTATGTGACTGTGATGTATATATGCGTGTGTGTTTTTTGCTGTAGGTGTTGTGGGTGAAAAACTTTCAATCGCTATGAATATGCAAGTCCTTGAATCGGTCACAACCTTTTTTTTGGGTTAGAGACAGAGGGGGGTTCTTCGCATATGTTGGTAACTGATTTAAACATAACTTGAATGTGGAATAAGTTGAAGAATTGTAGAGCAGCATAGCCAAATGTAAAAAATATCAATTTGCGTAGAGATGTAACAATCACATTTGCAAGAATGACCGCTTTAAACCTGACTAAATTTTGACATTTACACATGAATCAGTTTAAGCCAACGCAAATTAGTCGCCCAGGTTGGAACCATCAATTTGAATTACTATTACAATTACACACTGCCAACCACTTGATATCCCCTTTCTTTTTGATAAACCACATTATAAATTACCAAGATAGAGTTAGATGAGTTGCATATTCACATTCATATAAAACTAGTTAATTGTCGAAAGGATTTCCCAATATACGAAATATATACTCACATTTACATGATGTTGACAATTCCCTGAAACGCCAAAAGAGATCCTCTAAAGCCTTAACTCTTAATTATAATTGTAATTTTATTCTCAGTGTCTAGTTGCTAAATGTATGAAATATTCCTTATACAGATATATACAACTTTATGTTAATCTAAAAGTAATTTCAAAATAGACTCGTAGACAGAAGGACACAAACGGCAAAACAAGAAGCAATTGTTGTAACACTTGCCAACACACCAGCATAAATACCACAAAATACTCTTGTACACTTTCATGAGTCAATTCTACACACACACACACACACACCCACACACACAAACGCATTTTGTATTAATGTATTTTCTAACCTGTACAAAATGTGAATAAATTTGTTTGTCTGTTATGTAAGCAAAATTATTTTTGTTTTCGCTTCGCTTATTGTATTTTCTATTTTTTATGTACTAATTTTAAGGCTTTGTGTTTGTTATGTTTGCCATTTGAGAGTTGATTGTTGGTTTTATTTCTATTTTTAATTCGGTCCTTCTGCGTTATATTCTTTCTTGAAAACTGTACGCGCGTTGTGTTGTAATATCCCCTCCTATCCGAAAAATAAAATGAAAATAATATATATGTCTACTTATACTTATATCTATTCCAAATCCAAACCAGACTTGACAGACTCTAACGACTGAATGACTAATATGTGCCCATGTACTACTTACCTTCTCTCGAGAACATAATCACAATAACAACTATTATATATATATATAAACATATATATATATATATGTATATATATATATATATATGTGTATATATACATTATCAATATAAATAAAGTGTTAATCTCAATGATGCTCAATGTTTCAACAGGTTTCTAAGAATCCATTGGCCAGTTTGGCCGCCTTGGGCCTTGCCGGCATGACGCCAGCCAGCACTGGTGGCATAAATCACACAGGTAAGTCCCCGAACTCTCTCTCTCTCTCTCTCACACTCTCTCTGTGTGTGTGTGCGTGTTTGCGGGGGATTATGCAGAGAAATCTATATATGCATGTACTAAAAATCGATGTTTTGACCTGGGCCCATTTACAGCTCTGGCTGCCTTGGCAGGGTCACAGCTGCGCACGGCCAATGCGAATCGGGCACAGCAGCAGCAGCACGAGATGACAGTATCGAATGATTTGATTGGCTGCATCATTGGCAAGGGCGGCACCAAAATAGCGGAAATACGTCAGATCTCCGGCGCCATGATACGCATCTCCAACTGCGAGGAGCGCGAGGGCGGCAACACTGATCGCACCATTACCATCAGTGGTAATCCGGATTCGGTGGCATTGGCCCAATACTTAATCAACATGAGGTGAGTCACTAAACACTATCCATATTTATCTGTGTGTGTGTGTGTGTGCATGTGTGTGCGTGTGTGTGTGTGTCTGTGTATATGTGTTGTCTAACAAATTTTGTCGAATTGATTTGCAAATTGACAAAGTAAGAAAGAAGGTCTAAGGAGGTCGTCGGTCGTCGGTCGTCGGTCGTATCGGTCTCTCAGTACATTTAAGCACTCGATTATCGATATTAGAGTCTGGGCCCAGCGCGTTCAAAAGAAAAACTTAAAAGTTGATACTTAATACTTGGTACTTGGAACTTGTAATTTTAAGCTTAAGATCAAGCTCTTGTCTAGTGTATAAGTCGCAAGCCCGCATTTAGCAAAGAAATGCTTTTTTCATATGTAGTTCTGAAACGTACTGAAATGTAAAGCACTTTTTCATGCATATAGAGAAAACTTAGCACCAGCAAACTCTTAACTCTAGCATTATACATCTATAATTAATTCTATATATAAATATATAAACCTAGCTTCTAGTCTACTACTACCTATGCTTGTATATGTCCAAATATACAAAAGTCTCAGCTCAGCAGGCATTTTGGAGGAGGAGGAGCAGGAGCAAAATGGACAGCACCAACTAAAACTACGTCACGCGTCGCACTCTCGCACACACGAGCAAAAAAAACGCAACTGGAACTGAAACTGAAACTGAAACAATTGGTACTTCACAAGAAACTGCAGTTCAACTTGTCATCAATAAAAAAATACAAAAAAAAAATCAACAACAAAATAAATTCCAAATAAAAACTATGCTCCTCTCTCCCCAACCCGCAACAAAACTAAACTTAACCAAATATCCCAACAACAAAAAAGTTCAATCCCTAGAAACTTTTCAAAACTGTTTCGGTCAAGTCCAACAACTAGAAAATCAATAAGATTTCTACTCCTACCATTCAAAAAAAAAAAAATTAAATTTTGAACGACGCTCCCACCAATAAACAACAAACCAAAAATTGCGCCCAAAGGTTCTCTCCAGAACTTTGCTATCTATCCGTTTACTCCGTACCGTTCCTCCACACAAACACCTCCTTAACCTTTTTTGCATAACAAAACACTAAAGCAATTCAAAAGAAATGACCAACTCAATTCCACAAAATCACAAAACCAAAAAAAAAAAAAAAATACAAACAATTTAAAAAAATACCTAAAGAGCAAAAAAAAAAAAAAAAAAAAAAAAAAATCAATATCCCATAAGTTCCTTTCTCTTTCTTTCTGTCTCTATCTATCTCTCTGTGTACCTCATCCACAGCGTTGAACTGCAGAAGGCCAATCTTCAGGATCAGGCAGCTCAAAATGGCAATGCAGCCATATCAACTGTTGGTGGTGTTGCCGGTGGTGCCACAACAGCAGCAGTGGCAGCAGCGGCAGCAGCAGCTGCTGCTGCTGGTGGTAGTGGTGTGAATGGCAGCAGCTGTTTGACGGTGTCGCTCACTGGCAACTGCAGCACCAGCAGCAACAACAGCAGCAGCTCGGCCAGCAGCAATGGCAGCAGCAGCGCCACCAACTATGCCACCAATGGCGGCAGCCAGAGCAACAGCAGCAGCAGCAACCATAACGGCAACAGCAGCAGCAATGGCTCCTCCACTCTGGGCATCAATTCGACAGGAGCCGGAGCTGCTGCTTTGGGCGGCAGTCCATTGGCCTCGGCCCTACAACTGCTGACCAAACCCGGCGCGATCACCGCCCTATCCAATCTGAGCGCATTGGACTTGCTCAGCCTGACGTCGTTGGGCAACAATGGGAACAGCACACCCGGCGGACCGCCAGTGCAGACTACGGGCGTGAATCGTGCCAAGGGCCACTATGCGACATCGCGTTTCCGCCAACATCAGACCGAGACTGGTGGCGAATCGGAGAAGGCGCGCAACAAGTTTAACCCGTACTAGGGGCACGCCACATATCTGCAGAACAGACGGCGCAAAAGTATACCCAAGAAAAAAAAGAGATCATCATTTGCTTATAGTCGAGTTAGAAGTAGCTTTTTCTAGTTGTTAACAAGTTTATACCGTTGCGACAGCTTTAGAGTTTACGATTCTTCAAGAATAATGCTCTAATCACAAAAAAAAAACAAGAAAAATGCAAAAAAAAAAAAATTAATTTCTTAGGTGTAAAATTTGTAAAAGTATTTGAAATTTGAAGACAATTTTTACACACACAAGTTGAAAGCCCAGTTGCTGCTAACTGCAACAGACAACAGTATCCAAATTAGTTTATAGCTGAGGTAATATTGCTTATGTTTTTAAATGCAGGAATATCTATGATTTTGGAAAAAAATAAGTAAATAAAAAAAGAAAACGGTGGCAGACTGTCAAAGACGAGATCCATTATAAACGTACGTAGATACATATATACCGAATTGAATTGGATCAAACTTGAAGCACTTGAATAATATTGAGTATCGAATATAGCAAGAAAAGAGAAAAAAGGAAAAAATACAAATAAAACGTGGAATTAGCCCAAGTATTGTAATCAAACTTTGACCAAGTGAAACGCAGCATAAGGACCCTTCTCCTAGTAGGTGTTGTAGATTTTTGCCCTTATCCCTTTCTAAAGTTACACACAAGATTAACACACAACTATCGTACATTATAGAATTTGCCAAATTTTAGCGCATCCTTAGAAAGAGGGAGTGAACGTAGCAAGTATAGTTTGTGAATTGCTTACTATCGAATACCGATATAACAGCAGCTGTAGCTGTCTACAAAATACATGTATTCAAAAATAATTTAATTAATCACATTATTATATGTGGTCTCCCCCCCCCACACATTCACTGTAACATATTATAACATCATCTAACCCCTTACCTTACTAGTAATCGGTCATATTTCCTCTAATTAGCGAATAAGCACTAAATGTATTTTATGCTCTAGCCTCTAAGTATAAAGGCCTCCCCTCAGCCATGTGTCGAGTAAGCAAAAAAAAAAAAAAAACAAAAAAAAAAGACTTCTTAAAGAAGTTGAAAGAAAATTAAGATACAAAAGGAAATTCCAATGCATTGTGCTCAAAAGAATTTGGCACAACGACTTTTATGGACCAATTCGCTCTAATTGACACAATCCACGCAAATGAGCGTACAAAAGAAAACAAAAAATAGAAAGATAAAAAAAAGTGAAAAATTAAATAAGGAACCAGAAATAAACATTAATAAAAAGCCAACTGAAGGCAAAGAGAGAAGCCTACATAACAAAATATGTGTACAACATGGCATGTTTGTACTCGAATGTAGAGATGTATGTTGTTAAGCAAGGAGCAAACTCGTTATTATGTATTGGACTTGAAGTCACGAATTGTTTTTAAATCATAATTGGATTAGTTGTACCCTATTAATTTACTACTTTCTAAATTATTGTATTGTATTTATTATTAACGATTGTACATTTGTTATTATTTTGTATTGTATAACCAAGCGAAACAAATAAAACCAAACTATTTTTGAATTGGTAAAAAAGATTGTTGAAATGCAAAAGAAAAGTATTTGGAAATTGAAATTTCTCCCCTCTTTACACAATACATACGGCTAAGAATTTGTATTATTTCTTAAGGAAAATGACACACATTGTAATAGTTTTAGTTAGTTAAGCTAAGCGGGCTTACGATTTTATAACCAAATCATATACATACATACATACATACATACATACGAACAAACATACATATACTTACAATACATACTCGTATATGCTACATTTATACAACGTAGATTGAGAAAAGCATAACTCTAAAAATTCTTGTAATGAATGTATGTACTACTTATTACTTTAAATTAATAGACACACTGAGAACAATTACCAATTGTAAAAGAATCGCTTTTTACCTTTAGTCGCGATTCTTAGCTGCGCCTACAAGCAGATCAACAAACAAGCAAACATATTTATATGCAATCAAACAAAATTATAATGAAAACTGCGTTTGTAATAAAGTGAAGAAATACCACAAAAATAAAACGACACTGAAACAACATTTTATTCTAGCCTTTAGCCCCTTATCGTTTGATTTAAATGTATACACCAGAGAAAAAAATCGAGGAAATTTTTTTTTAGTGATCTTGAAAACACATTCAGTATTTAAGATTTATGAGGATCTAGCCTACCCAAGACCTGTCGTAGAGTTAAAGCACAGCCTGGGCAAAAAATATAACTCAATTTGTATTAATAAAATTCACATTTGCCAATTTGCCAATTTATCGTTAAACTTGAATCAGAACTGAACTAAATCGTGTTTTTCATATTTCAACTTTGCAGAATATCAATGGAGACCGCTGGACTGCCCATACCTGGTTATCATTATATCGCACCAAGTGCAATTGTTAAAACGCCCATACACTAAGTGCAACTACAACAAAGAACAAAACAAAAAACAAACAGCAAACAACAAACAGCAAAAGCAACAACAGCAACATCAACATCAACAAATCGAATGCAGCGAGTGACTGGAGCCGACAAACTGAATCAACCGACAACAGATAGCAGATAACAGATAGTATGATCGAATGATCGTCAAATGTTAAGTTATAAGCAATAAGTAAAGAGTAAAGAGTAACGAGTAAAGAGTAAAGAAAAGCATAAACACAGAAAGCAAAAAATCATATGACAAGGCCAAATCACAAGAAGATGAGCATAAGGCATCTGTAGACGTCATATACACAACGTTCACACACAGACATGTAAGAATACATACACGTTATATTTATTCATTGATTCTTATTAATTATGATATTTTTATTAAGTTTAAAAGGAAAAACAAAAACAAAAAACCAGAGAAATAAAAAAACTTTATGTTAAAACCGTTTTCGGGTGCGCTACTTAAATGTATGCGCTCCCTCACCGTAAGAACAGAACAGCAATTAATTGTAAGCTTAGTCAAAATGAAGACAAATGCAACAAAGCAGAAAACAAAACAAACAAAAAACTAAAAACAATAATATTAACCAACAATACAGCAAAGTAAATGAAAATTTCGAAATGCAGTTAAATATTAAGCCAAGCAATTGTGCATGCGCATAACCAAAAAAACAAAAAATAAAAAACAAATAAAACAAAACAAAACAAAACAAATAAATAAAATAAAGTACATCAAGTTAAGGCATTAAAAAACAAACACAAAATTAACAACGGCATATAAATAAATAATATTAAACCAAGCCAAGCCAGGCCAGACAGCAAGCAAAGCAAAGAGACAGAGACAAACAGTTTCCTTAAACAAAGATACGAACAGTTAATTTCCACTTTGTTAGGCGACGAAAATGTTGTGTTTGTTGTTTATGTTTATATTTATATTTATATGCATACAAACAAACAAACAAACAAACAAAACATACATATAAATATGGCGGTACACAAACATATATATTAATTGATATAATAATTTTTAATTTTATTATTTTTATTATTGTAATTGTTATCGAAATTGTATTTGTGATTTTTGAATATGTTTAGACTGAAGGACAAAATTAATTCTGTTTATTGATTAAACTACATAATAACTATGATCTAATTAAATTAAATTAAATACGACTTGATTTTTCAATTTTCGAAATTAGTTATAATTTGTTAAACGAGAACGAAAACAAAAACAACAACTGATCGTAACATTTGAAGCCAAATTTATTTTTGTTAGATAAACTTTTTGCAATGTTTTCGGTTTTTAGCAAAAATGTTAAGCTAGGTGACAAAATTCAAATTACAATAATAATATTTAAGCACATTTGCGGCGTTAAAAAAGACTTTCTATTGCGTGGAAAATGAGAAAAATGGATTTAATTTTATTTAATATTGCAATAATGCTTAAATTAAAGTATAATTTTATTTTCTTAGCTGTTAAATTTATACGCAAAACAACAAAACATCAAAAAATAAAAAGATTTTCAATGTTAAACTTACAAACTTAAATTAATTTCATTTTAAATTTAGTTTTAGGCTGGGCAGCAAGAAGCAAAAAATAACTGTGGCTTGTTAAAAAAATAAGTAAATTAAATATAGAGCCACAATAGTAACAACATGTAGTTACACACACTAACAAACTGAAGTTACAAAGCACACACACACACACACACTACAAGATACACACACCCACAGATACAACTGTAGGAGCAGAATACAAATAAAGACAAATTTTAATATGTGTTAGGTTAGGCTCCAGCCGAGATATCAAACCGTAAGCTAGTTAAGGAATTTGTTGCTAATACTTTGTGTGCAGGCAGCTCAGCCCGCATCACAGTCGGCAATATGTGTCAAATTTTGATTATACAAATTAATTATACAATAAGAGACATTTACAAAAGAAATTACCCAAACATATCCACAACACAAATAAACCAATTTAAATGCAACCCTATTATTGTAATCATCAGCAAGTTAAAGTACTCAAAACTACAAAACATATAATGGTAAACATATCCCAAAAATGCATATATTATTTAATTGAAATATAAAATTATATATTTATTTGCAACAGTTCTGGTAGAACAAATGTTGGCAAAGGGTCGGTGGACATTGAAAGATTTTCAAAACAGTAGAAGTCTAAGTTGCCACCAAATAAAATATTCACATTTGTTATTTTCCTTTATTTACTGTCTTGCATAATAATAATAATAATAATAAAAACACTTATGAAGCAAAACTTGATTACAGGAAATTGTTAATAGTATAAAAAATCAATTATAATAATGATAAATGCATTACTGTTAACTTAGACACACTCTCTAATAATAATTGAATAAAAATTAACGCTAAAATTAAAAAAAAAACAGAAACAAAAACAAAAAAATGAGGATCAAGCAAAATGTGCAACACAGGCAGCAAAATATCAAGCGAAACTATTTCGTGATTTTAGTGACAAATATTTCGCTGATGACAATTTGAAGCAATCATTTTTGAAACAAGAAGGGATAAAAACAAACAAAGAATGAACGTTAAATGGAAGTAAATCCGTATATCTATATATAAATAAATTATATATATATATATATCTATATATAAATATACATACATTAAATAAATTATTATGTACACTTGTATTTAATTGTATTTGAAATATTTAGTAAATTTTTTGCGCAAGTTACAACCAACTAAATAAAAAAACCAAAACAAAAAAAAGGAAGAAAATAATGAAAAGAACGCACGTTGACGGGTTGACAGCGGATAGTGATTGGGACTATTTGTAACATAAATAAAACAAAAGGGATAAATTAATTATGTGCATGTGTATGTATAAAGAAACTACATTTAAAATAGCTCAAAAGAAAAAACAAAAACAAAACAATTTCAATTGAATTTTTACTAAATATTGTGTATTTGTATGTAAATTATTAAAACAATTTGTTGAAAACTTGTAAATTTGCAAAGGAAAAATACGTGTAAGAAAAGCAATTTTAATGGTGCCTTAAAAACCAAACCAAGCAAATTTCTTCTTGCCCCACATACTTACACACAAAAACACTACCAACAATAACACAGCGTTGTGTAAACGATATGGCATGTGAGTTTTTCTACCTTTCCACCGCGTTTCTCTCAACATTTCCTCTCAATTTCCCTGCTTCTTTGCCGCATTGCGTGCTGCACCATAGCCCGCAATGTGTGTGTGTATAAATATTTAGTTAAATGTGTATGTGTGCGAACATGCATTAGCCTCTTTCCATAAGGAACTTATCCCTTTTAGCGACATTTGACCCACGATTGCTCTAAGCTATTCGAGTTTCAACAACCAAAATAACAAGAACAACATCCAGTGTGTAGAGTTGCCCGTTATAGTACTTGAAAATAATAAAGAAAATTTAAATGCAAAAAAAAAATATATAAAAAAATTAATGAAAAACCAACAAAAAAAACGTATTTACATGGTAAATTTATTTAATAAACGTAGCTGCAAATAGTATTTGAACAAAAAATTAAACACCGAAGCCCGATGCATTAACCGGAAATATAAACAATTAGTCAGCAATATAACAATATAAAATATACACACACAATTATAAACACAAACACACATAAATGTTTCTCTCAGTGTAATTACAAATCAACTTGAATGTATTTGCTCACAATTTTACAATACATGTCGGAAAAAAACGTAAACAAACAATTCTGCACAATATGTGGAAAAACAAAAGCATTTAAGGCACTTGACATAAGGAACGATGAATGGCTATAAAATTATTGTTAAAAGACAATGTAGGACAAAACATATTTATATACATATACATAAAAGAAGACGGAATGAAAAAAAAAACAAAAAACAATATAATTATTAAGGTATTTTAGATATTCTTATTTAATATCCAGAAAAAAATGAAAAGTGAGAAAAATATACGAGGAGAATTTTTAATTTAGAAGTCATATTAAACGGAAACGTGTTAGGAACCACAGCGGTAAATTCGGGTTGAAGTATGAAATATGCAAAATTATAAACTAAATATTGGTGTTAGAAAGTGTTAAACAGAACTTTAACTGAAAAATCATGTAATTTGCCATGGAGCAGGCAAAACAGAAACGTACTCAATTTAACTAGCTGAAACTGGCACCTAAACATATTATTATTTGCAAATATAGAAAATTTATATAGGAATAGGTAGAAAGCGAGCGGAGAGAGGATAGTGATAAATTGTAGCCAGCTCTCAGCTTAAGCGCGTCTATTTTCATTTACCAAATATATTCAATTCAATTTTCAAAACTTTAATGTGCTTCAGCTATTTAGGCTATTTTCTAGTGTTGAAACGAGGGGATTAGGGGACATTCAGTGTGAAACAAGAGTAGAAAAATGAACTGTTTTTGAAGGTTGTCTGATTTGCAAGATTAATCGTATGTTTGTGTGCAATTTTCAGCTGGTCTCATTGGGACTTAAGCTAAGTCTACGAACATGACATAGAAAAACGGATTTGTTAATGCTACTACATATGGTGAATTGGAATGCCCAATGCTCGATTCCCATATAGTTCAGTGATTTTCAAGCCTTGTGCGCAGACAGTGTAAGCAAAAAATAATACAAACGGTATAACTATATACATACATACATATACATACAATACATAACTTATTCGTATACCATTTTGTTGCGGCATTATCTCGAATGGTTCAACACCAGCAAAAGAAAAACTAACTACGTGTATTCCAATTCATCAAAGCAATTGAAAGGGGAAAATAGAAGGCATGCGTATTGCCAGTAAATACATATTCGAAACAGCTAAGGTTTCTCAGACATTAGAATGACAAAACAACATATAACCAATAAATGATATACAGCAAAGAATTAACTACATACATAAATACGTATTTACACAAATACATACATACATACATACATATATGACAGGAAAACAGAACACATCGGATGCACACTCTCTAACATGATCAGTAGACACACAATATCTCTAGAGATTGTTTACGGGCTGGCAGAATTGGAATTGTAATTGCCGAATGTAAATGAAATTAGCACATTGCATATATATAAAAATAGATGAAACATACAAACTGTTTTCAACAAAATTAACACTCGACATATTAGGTGTTTTTGTATATGTGTAAAGACTATTTAAACAAAATGAAAAGCAACTCTAGCTAATAATTGAAAGAAACAAAGTCTTAAGAGCAATCACTATTAAGACAATTGCATTTCCGATGTAACAAATTTGAAGTACTCGTAAAGTAGCAAATTAGTTGTTAAGTGTCTCTATCTCTGTTTTATTTGAAAGTAAAATAAAAGAATGAAATGCAGCGTAAAATTGATAAAACTGAACAATTGGGATCAACTTATATTTAAAATATAAGATTAAATTATAATAACAAAAAAATACACAAGCGTTAATAAATCAGCCCCAGAGTTGTTGGTAGTTGCTACCCAACTAAGTATATGAAAAGTATTGCATAATTGTGCCAAAAGCGAACAACAGCTCAACAGAAATCAACTAAAACAAAAAACAAGCAACCAACAACTGGCCAAATGTTCGACACAACAGTTTTAGTTCAAGCAACATCCAAAATAATAACAAGAACAACAACAACAACAACACAAAGTGAATTTGCTTTTTTGGGGGAACAACACATAGGAATTATACGAATTTCAACAATACGCAAATTTATGTGAATTCATTTGTAAGCCAATAACATTGACAGCTATTTAAAGTTCATATTGCGCAAAATGAGCTTATTTAAAACATAAAAAAATAAATAAAAGTACCACAACCAAACAAACCCAAAAAGAAAACAATACTTACTATTTGTAAAAACCTATCAGAGAAGCTGCAAATAATGCTGGCTTTAATTTACAACAATATTCAAGTGGCTGTATTTTCAGTTTAAACTATGTATATATATTTCATATACAGATATTTCAAAATGCGTGCCAAATCGAAAGCTAATACACTTATTACATATTTTATTTGGAATGTTGATTGCCCCACATTTATTTGAACGATTTTATTGAAGATGCAAATTCAAATTCGAATATTCTCGCTATATACAAAGTATTTCAAAATGAATAAGGCTCTTTGGGAAAATCGTTGCATACTTTTGAGAAAATTTATTTATACGTGTTGTATACATATAATATATATACATATGTATGTATTCTTTCATATCTTCATCGATTATGATATGTCGTGCATTGAATTTGAAAAGCATTCTTAATATTTATACCACAAATATTTTGAAAAAAAAAACCAAAACAAAAAAAATTAAAAGTCGTATAATATAGAAAAGGCAACTTAATGCGCATTAAATAACAAGAAAATATTTGAAAGATGTATTTACAAGTTGTAGAAATCTGCAAGGCAATCATAAAACTAGAGCTTCAATAAATGAAATGAACAGTGTCATATAACAAATTGGACACAACTTTAAATATTTGTATGAATGGCTAAACAAATAAATAGTTAAAAAATGCCTAAGAATGTTTTTGGAAAATATATATTTAAGCCAGAGAATATTTGCGTTATTAATGAGTAATAAATGACAAAACTAAAAGATAGTGCCAATTTGTAGTGCAAATTTTTGTTTGCCGAATTGTTTCACGGTCTTATAATTATTTGTTAAAATCGTATTTAAAGTACACACAAAACAGTTGGTTTCAGAACCACCAATTTTTGGAAATTTTCAAACCAATAAAAACGATAATAGTGGATAATGTCAAATACTTAACACACAGCACCGCTTCGTTTTTGATGTGTATAGGAACTATACGATGAATAATCAATTCAATTGGAGAGCTGAACTAACCCACAAAAAGTAGTTGATGAGCTCTAGAGCTCCAGAATACTTTTTTGATCGTTGCACAGCCCACGCAGCCCAAAAAATGATAATGTAAATCTATAGATGATACTTTTTGTATATGGCAACAAAAGAAGAATAGAAATGACAACATCAGATCCACGATTAAAATGAAAATAAATTGTATTTGAAAGCAGCACTGAACAACTTTTAGATTACAATAAACAATAATGGAAGTAAAATGGAACATTGAAAAATAAGAAGGGCATTCAAATGAAGAATAAAACCATAAGGAAATTAAAACTTGTTTATTTGTGTAAAACAATAATATTTAAAATACTTCTTAAATGTGTACTATCACTCTATACAAAAAGGTAAAAAAACAAAATACATAAAAATTACATTGCATAGATACAAAAGCAAAAAACACACACAACACATACTCGAACAAGATCGAGCTGATCTTTGGGACTGTGCTGGCTGCGAGGCACAAAATGTTGAAAATAATTTGATATTTTTACAATCCGAACAGTAATTTATAGAATTGGGAATTAATCGAATTGTTTTGAAAACTCAGCCTAGCGAGTTTACAAAATGATCACTAAAGTTCGGAAAGAATATGGTTTTTCTCATGCCCAGCTAGAGTCCCAAATGGAGAGGCTGTTAAGGACACAGAAGCATACAAGAATACTTACACATATATAAGCTACCGAAACACAACATAATCACAACAAAGTTTAAACAAATACAACCATTAAACTACATACAATAAGCAACGGTAAAAAGCGGTATTAATTCATCATTGTAAACATAATGGCGAAATGTACAACAAAAATGGTAAAAAGTTGAAAAACAAAAAGGAAACAAAAAAAAAAACGAAAAAACAATACAAAAAGCAAACATTATTTACAATATATTTACAATTCTATAAAAATTATATTTAAAAATATTTACATATATATACTATATATGGACAAAACCAAATCATGATGTGTTTGTACTTATGCACGAGTTTTTGCAAAACAACAGACACAAACATGCCATGCAACACATACACATTAACAAAATCCATATACAGACAGACATCGTACATATGTTCAACAAAAGTTATACACATACTTACATATACAAATACATGTGCAATAAAAAAAATGAAAAGAAATGGAGATACACACAAAGTTAAGTGCATTATAATTGAATTTATAGATTTAAAAACAAACAAAACAAAAAAAAAGAAAAAAAATGGAATAAAAATGATCAAGCTATTAAGTGAGTTATTTAAACGGACTACTGTAACGATTAATGCCAGTGCATATGTATTTATTCACTACTCATATATACATCATATATACAAGTCATACCTATACATACAGCAACATATAATTTCGATGAAATCAATCATGTATCAAATTTAAGTCAGTTACTCAGCATACCATCGTCACATCAATATTATTATCATCATTATCATCATCATCATCATCATCATCGATACACACAAACAAACACACGAACATGTATTGCAAATTTAGCCAAGTCAAGAATGAATTTAAAAAAGAAAGAAACAAAATACAATGCTAATGTATTGCGTTCTCGAACTAAATGTGTTTTGTGTCAAATTTTTACTTCAAATACCAAAATACCAAAAAAAGAAGAAAACAAAAGTGAATAGCAAACTAAAACACAAAATCATAAGAACATTGGAATATTTGATGATACTTTCTATATGTATTGGGTGTGAAGTAAATTGAAATGTACCACAAATAGGGAAAGAAATATGAAAATGATAATGAAAACAAAACCAAAAGTAAAACAGAATTTAACACAATTTTTGAATTCATTAAATAAAGGTATGTGTTTAGATATATTCAAACAAAATAAAACGAACGTCTTATTTATTTATATGGTCTAACGAAAGTAAGTACATCATTCTTGGAAGGGGAATGAAAAATGGCTAAACAAATTGAAATATCAGTTTTTTTTTGTCGAACAAAATTGGTAGCTGATTGATCTTATGCTCTTTATGGTCCATTTACTTCTGTTGTCTAGACCGTTATTGAGGGAAAGATAAAAACACATATGCGCTCACGAATATTGTACGAAACTTTTGAGACCACCAATACTGTGCCGAGTTTTCATCAGTTGACAGCTGATTATTTATAAGTGAATATACCAACACTGTGATAAGTAGTAGGAGGAGCTGTTACAAAACAGCTACGAATGATTGAGTGATGGGAATGGGGGTTAGTTGATCTGAGTGACATTTTTTAAATCTTCTAGGCATAAAAATGCATCTAAATTAATTGAATTTACTTGTTGTTCAAATCAGAGTTGAGCAATGCGTGGAGTAGCTTTGAGGAGGAGTCTTTAAAGTAGCAGGTTGAACGTATCAAATACTTGAATCGCTCTTTGGCACCGTATTTGGGAGTGCAGCTGCTGCTTGTGGAGGGGGAGGAGACAGATCTTGTTATCTGTCATGAAGTGCGATTTGGATGTTAATATAATTGATGTAAAGAACCCGTTTTCAACTGGTTTCGAATACTTATTGAAGCATTCGTTTCAATTCTAAACAGTGTTTTGAAGTCATTCACCTCCAGCGCGCAATTGATCATTCATGAACGCTTACATTCAGATCGACGTCAGCAACGCAATTCTCAAGCTCCAAATCTAGCAAAAGGGGCTCAAGTAGCCGCCTAATGTGATCGAAACACAAAAATTTAAAACAGTCCTAAATCAATGACAAGTGAAAAATAGTCGCCAACAGAATGATATGCTTTAATATTCTATTTCATTTTACTTCTTGGCTTTACAGGTTACATCAATTATTTGGTCAGTTTTAATCAAGGGACATTTTTTACTTGAGGGATTGCTGCTCTTACAAAATAAATGAAGTTTGCACACTTAAGAAGCACAATTCAAAAATGATTTGTAATTTCTAAAACTGTTCATCGTATACACACATATCTACAACAAAAAAGGGATAAGTTAGCCCCTTCTTTTTTTCTTGAATATTCAATTTTCCAATAGGCAGCCGAATATCCGAAAATAGAGTGCCGCTTACTTTCGCTTGAGCAATGCGAATGATTCTTTCTCCTTTGCTTTCAACTCTCACAAACCAGAAATTGCTCAAAAAAGCTGATCTTAAGCGCTTGTCAGAACTATTCACTTGTCTGTTATGCCCATCAATCCCATTTTTTATAAATCCATACAATTGAAGCAGAACCATCAGGAACGTGCATACAGTCAATAACTGAAATGAGAATTACAGAACTGAGGTGGAGACTGATTTTAGAGCAGCAAGTTGCTTAAAATGCGTCTGCTTAATTCTTTCAGCTGAACACTCTGTATCTGGTGATTTTTTACCTCAGTGATTTTTAGAACGTTTTAATATTACAAGAATGGTGGAGCCTAGGAATTTCCCCGACAGTTGTCTTAAGCTGTTTTTACGACTATTTGTTCTCTGTTTAGTATTCACTACATACGCGTAAGAGCAAGAGTAAGTCACAATCCGCAGAGTGAAGGGGGCAAAGAGTTCGGCAGTTATTGAGCACTTTAAGATAACAATTGACTCCTCGGAATTAGAATTGTTTTAAAATGAAATTTTATATGAGGCTGCTGACATGTAAAACCCAACCAGTCATTCGCCGGGAAAAATTTAGTTATTAATCTGTCGACTGTAAATTTCAAACCTTAAAAGTTGATTATAAGAATGTAATGAAAATGACAAGTCGGTAATTAACAAAACACTTTACATAAGCTGGTATACTCGTCGTTAATTAGCACAACGCTTTAAATAAACTAAATAGCTCAGAAAATGCAGTGCTAAGTCAATTAAAAAAAAAAACAAATTTAGATAAATATACATTGAAATTAGCGTAGCTAGTTAAAAAACGGAAATAAATTACGAGCTTTACGCTTGTTAACTCATCCATTCATAAAATTGTTCGAAAATATAGAATAATTTAATAATAATTCTCATCAAATATACACATTTGTGTGTTGTTGTTTTTATTTAAAATCGGATCATAGTTTGGACATCAAGTTGTCTGACTTTTACGATTCATTTCTAGCGAGCTGTACATATACAGAAATATATGGATAATTCTCATTCATAACAAATTGTAGAAAGAGCGTGACGAAAGAAAGAAAACGAGACAGATCGAGAGACGAGATTTGATACGTGTAAACATTGTATGCATTTATAAATATATACCAAGTGCGATTTGCATTTTCGATTTCAGCCTGAGATAGTCAACGTTGATAGCGTTAGTAATAGTGAGACTTCCACTGGTTGAACAGGGATAACCTAGTTCTTAGAAATACCTGTAGAGCACGTACTGCTCGCTAGTTCTTACCCCATTACTTGGAAGTACTCCTGACATACTTAGAACAATCGAAGGCAATTAAAATTCAACTTGTATGTGTATTCAGAGCTAATCGCGTCACATTAGAACACCGATTAAAATCCGGTTTTTTTCATTATAAACGTTTTTACAGTTGTCTCAGTGTAATATCCGCAAATTGCTCAAGGTTGAAGCATTACTCTGGGCATTTAGTAACATATGCTGATATTGTCGTTGGTCATGATAGTGAAATGTGTGTATATTTTGCAAATACTTCCATACACATTTCCGATATTTTTGGAATGCTGCCAACTAATTTTTTATTTACAATTTAAATATTGAGCGAGACGAAAGGGGAAAAGTAAATGATTTTGGAAACATCACGCATACAGCACGTGTCTCAACTAAAATGTCGATCATTAATAGCAATAATAAATAATAATGTATATTTTGGAATTTAATATATTTTTGCTTCATCCAACAAACAATTACACATAATTCCCCTTCTAATATCTATAATTTTTGCTTACATTTTAAATTAGTTTTATTTATAATTGCTGTTATTAACATTATGCTTTTGTGAAACCTTTAACAAGATGATTAAATATCGTTATTTATTTATTTTCCACACAATCACCCCACTGTGCACCACAAGTCTAATAAAAAACAAGCCAATTTACAAATCAGAAAACCCAATGATTTTCACAACAGCGCACAGATTTTTAATGGTTTTCGCAACAGCGGACAAATTTTTAAATATCAATTTTACAAGCAAAGCAAGTTTATTCAAAAGTATAATTTTTGTGTTACTCTGGCCGATTGATACGAAATATATGTCTCATTATATCATATCAAAACATTCGCAAATACTTTCACTAGTAAATTTGAGCGGCAATAATTAAGCAATAGAAAGTCGACGCATTTATAAGAAACATTGATTATTTTCAGCATGGAATACAATACAATCAGGGGCGCAATCAGATCTTCGCAAAGGGGGTGGGGGGCTGAATAGCATTATTTTATTATAGTTATTTTTTTTTAATTTCAGACACATTTTAATTTCGGTGAGTAGCCGTATTCGTCTATCTAAAATTATGATGTAGGGGCTCCCCCTCCCTGCTTCCGCCCTCGATCGTAATCAAAACTGTGTAGGCTGAACTGTGGGCACAGCTGTAAAACCGAGCAATCTTATCACTGCGAAGAGCACATTCAGAGTGTACAAGTGTATTTCGAGTTAAGTTCGACAGGACAGGGTCTAATGAGAGACCACTTTGCAGTTTGCCGGAGTCCGTCTCGGAGAGGGACCGGAGAGCGAATGAATGCATGCCGTGGAACTGTTGTGATTGCGGCTGTGGTTGCGGCTGTGGTTGTGGTTGTCGTTGGTGTTGATCGTCGCTGGCAGTGTGTCTTGTGTTTTCGTGCCGTTAACAACGTCGTAAAAGTTCTTCGCGTTTAAAAATAAAACTTGGCAAATATAAGCGAAAACATTAGAGAAACGCCTGCGTATAAATAAACTTTAGTTAATGTCGGAAATTGTATGTTAATTGAGAACAAAGTTAGATAAACATATGACGGCCATCGATGAAGCACCACCACCATCGGCCACAGTCCAGGCATCGGCACCAAATCAAATGGCTGTGGCAACCAATTCAAATGCCGATCCCGAGGACATTACACTGGACGCCATACTGAAGCACATTGGACAGTTTGGTCGCTTTCAGATGATCATCTTTATGCTGATCTGTTTGCCGATGATGTTTCATGCGATGTTCTCCGTGACGTACGTTTTCACGGCTGCCACTGTGGTGCACAGGTGAACTTTGCTTGAAGTTAGTGAGTTGGTCAGCAGCCAGTGACAAGTGAACTCTTCTTCAACTCAACAGATGTAACATTACAGAGTGCGATAGTCCCAGTAGCCGATACGCAGAGCCCTGGACGGAATATAGCATTCCCAAGAGTGGCAAGGAGATGGACAAATGCAATCGCTATGAAAACAATAAGCTCCCTGGCTGGGATCAGTCTCAACAGATTTGCTTAGCTGACAACTACAATAAGGACAATATCAATCGATGCTCCGACAATGAGTTCGTGTTCCGCGATAAGGAATTAACCATTTCCAATGACGTGAGTATCAAAGCTCAATTTGCGATTAACCACGTCAGCCAGACGATGTTTGGGGCCTCGACCCTTATCAGCCAATGAACACCAGACTCTGACAAGCACGGACTTTGATAATAAGTCATCAGATTTCTGCACATTCCATTGGACCAAGCGAGAGTTCAGGGACGCACTGAGGTGTAAGCTGGCGAACCCTTTTCATCACGTGTCACAAATCCGATTATCAATTTCCCTCCTGTATCAATGGGCATAACTTTTACTTGTCAATTGTCAATTATTTATAATCATTGATTAGTCAAGTGCCAACAATCGGGGCCTTTAACCAAGTAATAGTTGAGATAAGAATGGGATAGACTGCTGCAAATAGTGCACAGCTCCAATAAGTGACTGACTGATTGCCTGACTAAGGTGCAAATAACGCCTTTTCTGATTTACCTATATAGATTTTTATTCTTCTTTAATATGACGCCCTTCAATTAATTATAGGCCACTGATTGCTTTTAGGGTACACTGTAAACAACAATTGATTGCTTTTCTTGCTCACTGGAGGTGTTTGTTAAGTAAAAATACTTAAATTTTTATGGATGAATATCAATGTTATTGAAATTAAGTATTTGGAAAGTATTAACTTGGTTTCACAAGATTAGGAAGTCAAATTTATAAGCTGCTACAGAATTAAGCAATTAATTTTAAAGACAAAGATAAAGATAAATGGAACGAAATGAAATGACTGATAAAAACAACTGAAACAACAATCTCAATAGACCTTTTAGCGTACTTTAAGCCAATTGGGCACTAAAGAAACAACCCGCCGAAATAGTATAACAATTCCGTAATTTTATTGTTTATTATTGTATTCAGTTTGTTTGTGTTTACCAAACGTAGCGTTTGATAAGCTGCACATTCAAATTTTTATCATTTGGCTTATTGTGGTGTGGACGTAAGACATAAATGTGCCACAAGTGAATGTCGTAGGCTCGTCTCGACTGAGTCTGGCCTGCCTCAATCATTTCATTCATTTTCAGGGGCAAAAGAAATTGAGGCATTCGCACATACAAATGCACACTTTTTAGATTAGATATGCAAATCACATATTAAGAAGACGGGCAGCCGGGCAGTCGGGCTGACGAGCTGACGACTCAAGTGAATAATGAGCTGTGAAATAATTGTATTGTTGCAATCAAGCATTGCGGAAACTTTTCCATTATTTACTTTTCGCATTGTTGGGGGCATATCAAATAAATAGTGATTAAGTATGCCTTTTGGAATCTTTTTATGCCCGTAGTTTGGAATTTTCTGCGAAGATGAATGGAAATTATCACTTGTCGGTACCATAAACAACCTGGGACAATTCTTTGGCATACCGCTCGGAGGCATTGTGGCAGATCGGTAAGAGAATCCAATGCTATGCAAAACTTTTTGCACAATAATTCTAATTGTTCTTTCCATTGGTTTGCAGTTTTGGTCGCAGCTTTTCCATTGCGTTGGGCGGCATTTTGGGCGGCTTGCTGGGCATTGTGCGCTCCTATTCGCCCAGCTATGTTTGGTTCATGATCTTTGAGTTCCTCGACAACGTGGCCAGCGGCACCCTGTACTCCACCTGCTTTGTCATTGGCATTGAGCTCGTGGGTCCGAAGCGACGAGTCCTTGCCTGCAGCGTGATAACAATCTTCTATGCCATCGGCGAAGTGGCTCTGGCCATGTTTGCCAAGGCCTTCGAGGACTGGCGCCATCTGCTGAGGATTACCTACGGGCCGGCGATGATTCTGCTCGCCTATTTCTGGATTCTGCCCGAGAGCGTGCGTTGGCTGCTCAGCGTTGGCAAGGAGGAGCGAGCCAAGGCGATTTTGCGCAGGGCGGCCAGGGTGAATCAGCGCAGGCTGTCGGAGAGTGTACTGGACAAGCTGATGATTGCCAATCGGAATAAGCTGGAGCAGTCCGAAGAGGGTAAATTTCCCATTCGCGAGGCGTTCACCAACTTCAAATGGCGCATCGCCAACTGCTCCTTCTGCTGGATTGTCCATGTGCTCGTGTACTATGGACTCAGTTTGAATGTGGTGCTGCTGGATGGCAATAAGTACAACAATTTTGCCTATATTGCACTCGTCGAGATTCCGGGCTTCTTTTTGCCTCTGCTAATCATGGATCGGTTTGGCAGACGCTACTCGCTGTGTGGCCTGATGCTGTTCAGTGGTCTGTGCTGCATTGGCACCATTTTTGCGGCAGGCGATCAGCAGGTGCTGCAACTGGTGCTGTTCCTGGTGAGCAAGCTGACCATCACGGCCAGTTTCCAGGTACTCTATTTCTTTGCCTCCGAAATCTTTCCCACCAACCTTAGGAACAGCCTGCTTAGCTTCTGCTCCATGATGGGCAGATTTGGTTCAATGCTGGCGCCGCAAACGCCGCTCTTGGTGAGTCCTTGCTAAATTTCCCAAATTCGAAGATTAACATAACTCTCTCGATTTAGGCCAAGTATTATCCCAGTGCGCCCGCCATTCTGTTTGCCTGTGGTGCCATCCTTAGCGGCTGTCTAACCCTCTACTTCCCCGAGACCACCAATATAGTACTGCCAACCACGGTGAAGGAAGCGGATGCCATTGGGGTCAAGAAGAAACTTCCAAATGATCTGGAGCTCAACCTTCCCGCAAAGTAGCATCTAAATAATCAGTAAGCAACATTAACTCAACAATTAAAGCACAAGACAGTTCAAAGACACAGCTTGGCATCATTTATTATTATACACAGGGGCGTACCCAGAGTGGGGAAGGAGAGTTAATTAGTCTTAACTTTCTTTTCAATTTTCCAAGAACATTGCATTTTTTATTTTTTGATTAGAATTTTAGAAAAGTGGTTTAGCTTAAAATGTGTAACAATATTACAATCCGACTACCCTCTACGAAAAACTGTGCACGCCCTTGATTATGCATAGGTATGTAATGTATTTTTAGATATTTCCTCATATATTTTGAAAAACACTGAGAAATAATAAAAAATTGATTGCAATATATGCTACTTTTAGGGCCAACATGTCATATTATATATATTAGAAACGTAAACATTAAAGTTAAGAACTGTGTATTCAATTGAGTTAATATGCTATTGACTAATTATGTTAAGCAATGAAATAAATATATGTATCGGTCGTAACATCTATTATTGAAATAGCTTTAAGTCGCGAAGTGAAAAATGAACAACCCAAAATAGAAATAAACAAATATTCGCACAACCAATCTATTCTCTGCTCCGCTCTCTCTTCTTTTCTCTGCAGTTCTTTTTTTATGTATGTATAATTTGGAGAAAATCACGTTTGAAGCCTTTTCATAAAAGTCAAAACTAAAGATCCCATATCTTCGCCAAAAATGATCAGATCTCGGAGTTATATTCATTATTATTTAATTGGTGCATCAGCAAATATGGCAAGATTCAAAGGTGTTTCACACAAATACACATTTACAAAGTGTTCTTCTTCATCTGAATGATATATATCAACCAATATGTGATCAACCAAACACGGTCTGACTGAACCATCTGGAATCTAGATAAATTTCAATTGACCATGAATTTAAGTATCTTATGGAGTCGGATAGGTCTCTATTGATGCCTTCCACATTTTCCGACAAATTATTAAAAACATAATCATTAAATTCTGTGCAATGAAAATAAATACTGAAAATTCTGAATTTATTACATTTATAATCGCTCTTAAGATTATGGAAGTTTCTTGCAATGCTTATACATACATATATATTTTAAATAAGAAGTGTGTCCGCACGGCACGTGTGTGGCTCGGCCTTCTTATACGCAAAATGCAATCTTTAAGGTTTGTAATATAGTTTATTTTGATTTGTAGTGTAAATATAGTTTATTTTGATTTATTATTATTATTTATTCTGATTTATTATGGCACCGGGTTCGCTTTTCAAGGCAGAATGGCAATTGATTAAATTAATCTCACAGATTGTAATGCAACGGTTTTTTTTCAGTTAGGAATTAAACTATTTAATAGATAACGGACAGACATTCTCCAAAAGATAATACTTGAACATATTATATAGTGCATCGGTTTCTGATTGACTTCAGTTGCTTTGAGTGAAAAATTGGGTAATGGACTTGTTTCCCGTGGCAGAGTTTAAGGTACTGTTCAGCTGCCTTTTGGCACGATGTGGCGGGGAGGCCTTCTTGTTGTTGGAGGTGCTTGTTGTGCGCACTTCCAGTTGGTTGAGCTCACGCTGCAGCTTTCTGGCCATGTGAAAATCCAAATGCTCCGGCATATCGACACTTTTCACGTAGGTCTTGCATTCGGTGCAGAGCTCAAAGGGTGAACTACTGCAGCCCGGAGGTGGCTCAAGTGGCTGCTTGGCGGCTAGAAACTTGGCTATGGTGTTTACAGGCTGTGCAGAAGTTGTTCCAGCTGCCTTTTTAGCCTTCTTGAGAGGCGCAGGCTTTGCCGCGGGTGAGGGAACTGAAACTGTAGTGTTAAGTGTAGCGCTTAATCGACTGCGTTGCATTTCCTCGCGCTGTTCTTCGCGCAGCTGTCGATTCAGTTGCTGGGCAAAGTGATGATCCCGATGGGTTTGCAGTGCCGTCACATCGTCGGGCAATTGTGCGCCACACTCCTCGCAGCTGACCAACCTGACCAGATCTGCACGCAGCTCCGGCTGAGCGTACTCAGCATAGTTGCTTCTATAATCGCTTGCTGGCGCTGGTGCATCCATGGAATTTTCTTGCTCAAGTTTTCGCTTCGATGTGCTGGGTTCTTCTTGTTCAACAATGCAGCTTGATTCGATGTCATCCAGTTCGGCGGCCAAGCCGTGCATATCGGAGGAGTCGTCACATTCAGTGGATGACTCATTTGGCAGCTCTGCTGTTTTGTTGACTTCCTTCTGCTCCTGCAGATACTTGGCAAAGAAGCTCTCCTTAAGCTCGGGAGGCGTTGCAACAGGCCCTGCCTTGTCGTCGCCGATCTCTTGTGCCACAGAGGAATCAATCAGTTTCCGCTTGTATTCTTCAAAGAAGCTCTTCTTGGGTGACGGATCTAATTTTAGGGCATTTGCTTCTTCATCAGTTTCTGATTTGTTTGTTTGCAACTCAGTTTCAGCTTGAGTTTCATCTGCTCTTCTGCTCGCCTCAACTTCTAAGTTCTCCTTCACAATCTGTTCGTCTTTGCGCGTTTGCAAGTAATTGGCAAAGACGCTTTTCATTTTCGCCTCTTCGGATTGCTTCGGCTCCTGCTCGACAATTGGCTTCTTCACTGGTTCCTCAACGCTATTGCGGCGCTTTTTGGCCGCCTGATTGGCAAACATGGCTTGCAGGCTGTTCTGCGAATTCGATGCCGTCTCAAACTTGCCTACGCTGATGCCCAGAAACTTGACGGCATTATTGAGGGCCGCATCGCTGCCAGCTCGGAGAAATGTCTTTGTGTTGGCCTTGATCAGTTCGAGTGCTTGCCTGGCTAGCGTATCCTGATCGCAATGGTTGAGTGGCGAGGAACGGGAGCTGGCCACTTCCTCGCCATCGATATCCTGCACAAACTGCACAACCATTTGTTTTGCCTTGCGGTTGTTCTCGATGAAATCCTTCTCCAAACGATCGTTAATTTCGCTGGCCAGCTCACCAAGCCAGTGCTGCAGACTCTTGAGTCCGGTTATGTTGTTGCGACCTGGAAATTTCTTGCAGCAGCCAATGCTCTTGGAGTAAAATCGAGGCGTGACTGCCTCCAAGTCAATGCCACATGCAATCTGATGTAGCCAGGTGCTAAATAGAAATTCAAATTTTACTAATCGAAATTCAATTCACGTACCAGTTAAATTGAGCCAGTGACTTACCCGCTCTTCTCGTCCAGCTTGCGTTGCAGCTCCTTTTCCGTATACTTCAGCACATGGCCCAGAAACTTAATGCCCAGCGTTTCGCAAACTGTCTCTCCGAATTTACCGCCCAATCCCTTGATCTTGCCCACGGGCAGTTGATCGAACAGAGCGGGTATCTCGGCCAGCGGTAGAATTGTCTGCTTATTGGGCTTATTCATACCTGCCACCAGCTTGGCCAGAATTTTGTTATGTGCAATGCCCGCTGAGCATTCGTAGCCAGTTTCCGCCTTGACCGCTGCACGCACCTCGCCCGCAATGCATGCCCCGATGAGGAGACGCAGATCGCTCTGGCGCACAGCGGGCAAATCGTTGGTATCATAGGCCAGCATAAAACGCTCATCATCCACATAGGGATTGGCAAAGCGATTCGTTATCTTATTCACATAGTCGCCAATGTTTTCGTAGCCGACGGCATAACTATTGACCAGCTCCTGTGGCTTTAGTGCAAACGAGCCCTGCAAATCAAAAATGAAACAATTAATATACTTAATATAGTAATCGCTCGTCGTGTCATTTTTCTTGACTTGGATTCCCTGAATTCTCAAATTCCCGGTTGGTGGGCTTTTTTAATTAATTTTTGACATTGCTTATTGAATGCATATCTGGAAATTTTTCAGAACTGCTTTAGATAACATATTATATGTCTCTACGTATTTATATAAATTTTAAATATTTCTACATTTTTAAAATTATATCACAACTCTTACTCCGGCTGAAAGGTGTGATTTCCATCTATACAGTTGCGAAAATAATAATAATAATAATATTAAAAAATAATAAATGTTTGCAAAGGTGTCTATTTGAAATTTGAAACTTATGAACATGTTTTAAAGAGTAGAAGAAGACTCTAAAAAAGAGTGAGATAGAAATTAAAAACAATTGTACTCCCCGAAAGTCCTATATTTCTATCATTAAGAATCAATTCTAAACGCATTTTCTGGTGAATAACATTTTGCATGCATTTTGGATCGGCTTAACTAATTTATACTATTATTTATCTGATTGTGTTTTTTCTGCGTTTTCCATAATAAATGCAACATAAGTTGAACAATTTTGAATTTAGAAATTTTATAAATCTTATGAATACTTTTTATTTTTAATTTAATATTAAACTCTATTAGTTTAATTTAATCAACATTTTACTTTATGTATTTTTTAAATTTTGTGTCGACTGAGTTTAGTTGACATTAAATAAATAAATAAAAATTCAAAATAAAAAACTAAATTTGATGAAAAGTAAGAAAATGTGAAAAAAATAGCATAAATGTGCACTTATATTATGAAAATTAGAAATAAATAAACGATTTCTAAAGAAAAGTTGATTTTTTTTTTTTATCTTTTTCCTTCAAAGAAAGAAGAACAAATTGTATATTTATATAATATACAAATTTAATTAATAATATATATAATACTAAGCAATATATTAAAAATCAACATTTGAAAAAATTGCAGGAACTAATGTTGTTTGCTTGTTTTTTCATCTGTAGCAAAAATGTGGTTTTTTCAACTGAGATGAGTAGATGAGTATTATTTGCGAATAAGAATCATGCTTGGAAGGAGCTGAGGGACTCACCGTCTGGAGCTGTTGCACGCGTTGGTTGACCGTCTCGGTGATGTCCAAATAGGCCTCATCGACGGAGGCGCGTTCCAGGAGCTGTGTAAAACGTTGGAGGACATTCGCCACTTCTTTGCCGGCATCGCGATATTTGCTGGTGTCCGCCTTTTCGCGGATGTTGGGCACCTGGCAGAGAACGATGTCGGGGCAGAGTGCTTTGGCCTCGTCGCCGCGCATGTGGCGCGTGACGCCCTTGCCGCGTGCCGCATAGTTGACGGCGATGATGCCACCACCGCGCCAGGCGTTGTATTGGACGACGGCGAGGGGTTTTCCTCGGTGCTGGGGTTGTTGTTTCTCCTCCACTTGACAGAAGAAGCAATCCATGTCAACGAGCAGCACGATGCGGTCGTATTTGTTTTGCATGCCCACAAAGGCACGCGTTGAATTACTCATGATTTTCGCTTAAGATTGTGTTTTTTCTCATGTTTTCTGAATTGCGCGGTGAATTTCACAATCAACAAGCGGCAAACATTTGTAGCGATGCGATAACATAGACTATATTATATCGATATGTATCAAAAGTTAAGCATCGATTTTTTCTGAAATCAGCTGTTTAGCTGGGAACACTTCTGTTTGCCATGTGGCAACGCCGAACTCGAAAAAATGTAAACAGGCGAATTAGTTTTGTTGTGCGTCTAAAAATAAATAAATGAATATGTTTAAGTGCATTAAAAATTATTTAAAACGGGTGGTTAGCCCGCAAATATAAACTAAGTGTCAAAAGCGGTACGACTCTTGCACTACGCTGCCGACGAAGCTACTTCCGCTTTTTTGGAATGTACGAATAACTTGTGTGAATAATTAATGATGTGGAATGAATAATAATTAAGTATTATTTAATGCTTATATTAGAAGTGTATATCTATGTTAATTTAGTGTTTAATCAATTTTTAAGTAAATTGGTCTGATTGCGGCTCATTTTATGCATTTTTGGCAAGCCGCAAAGCTATTGATTTTTTCGAATACCGCTTGCCAAATGCATTGCACATAAAAAACACTCAAACACGCCCACAAACAGTCATATACTCATACACACAACACATATCTATACACAGCGGTTAAATCATTTTGGGTTAATGCACGCCATTTATTATCGGAGCAATTATCGATTTGCGTTTGACCAGCGACTGGTCAAAAATAGAATATTCGTGTCGCTCTTTGCTTGATCTATTTCCGGTTTGTGTTCTATTCTGTTCCCTGTTTCTCTTCCTGCGGCTTTATTTGAGCTGTGCGTCATGTCCAAAAAATGTCATGGCTTGCTTGATTTGTATTTAGTGTTTTACGTGTGTGGCCAACTTATGGCTTAATTAGGTAAACGCACGTAGAAACTGCCCAGCCCAAGTCAAGTGGCAGTTATATTTATTGCATGCCTAAATACTGTGAAAGCCTCTGCTGGTTGCCTAAGCGATTTGACTTGCTTGTTCTTGTTTTTGTTTTCGGTGTTGGTGTGGGTTATGGTTGTGGTCTTTGCTACTTGTGTGTGTGCTCGTGTAAAGGTGTGTTTTTGTGACCTAATTCTGAATGGTTTATGAGGCTAACAGAAAGAGGAAGAGGAAGAGGAAGTGACAGGTGTATCACTGACCTGTTGTAATATCTAATGACATGTCCATCAAAAATCGCTTAACGATTAGTGTAACATTGTTGACTTTGATAGTGAGTGTATAAATTATTTGCTTACTTTGTTGAGGATCTTTGCGATTACTCAAACTCATTTGACTAATGCCATTTTTGGAATCTAAATTTCACACATTAGCTCTTTAAAAAATAGTTTTATATAAATCATATTAAATACACATATCAAAAAGTTGATGACAGATTTCCCCTTTGATTATTATTTTTGGTAATTAAATTTCTTAGTACTTTAGGTTGTAGTCTTGACTAAGTAATTTTACATTTATTAACTTTCTAAATCGCATTGGATTAATTATATTTTTTGAATTAAATTTATTTATTATTTTGGGTTGTAGACTTGACAAAGTAATTTTATATTTTATTAACTTTCCTTATTTGATAATTGGGTTTGACCCGCATAATAATCCCTAATGAATTATTGAGAATTTCTTTAAATGAAATTGTGGTAATTTAAGATGACAAACCCTCAACTGAATATATTTACTAGAATTACGCTACTGCTGTCTGCTACCCTGGCTCCAGCATAAACGCACAATTATGCTAATGGCTCAGCAACAACCACTTCACCGACCCTCCTTCCCACCAACTCTCTTCCCCTTCCCCCACCTGCCAGTAGCCAGTAGACAACCCACTCAGTGTCGACACGTTTGGGGGCATTTAACATTCAACAGCAAACAACTCGCACAACTCAGAGAGATATTCTCAGTCGGACGACGGACGCCGGACGATGAAGTCACTGGGGCGTTGTATCGCACACTGCAGAATTTCGAATTCCATTTGATTTGAGTGATTTTTTAGTGTCTCGTTTACTTTTCTACTTGACTGCTTGCAGTGAGGACGCCTGTAGACATGGTGAAGATTCTACAGGCCTACAACTTTGCCAGGCAGCAGACATATGCGCTCAATGGCGACATTCTGGCCGCCACCCTGATTGGCAACAATCGCATCGCCATCAGCAGCGCCGAGCAGTTCATCGAGATCTATGACATAGCTGCTAAACACCAGCAGCATCAGCAGGAATCGGAGCAATCGGAGCAACAGGAGGATGCCTCAGTTGCTGGTGGCACAGGAGATGCTGCCTCACCCACGCCAGCGAGCGATGAGCGCATGCCAAACAGGTACACACTGGCCACGGTGGGTGAGGTGGTGCAGCTAATCTACTGCGAAGCGGGTAAGCTCTAATGCTTAGTTAATAGTTAACAATTATTCTGACAGGTATTTTCTTTAAATAGACTTCAACGAGGTCTGTTTAGTTTAGCCAATAGCAATTGAAAATTTAAATAATAATACAAATTTACCGACTGATGAAAATGATTATCCTTCGCGTAAATATTATTTAAAAGTTAAATTGTTTACGGCAAGAACATTAATATATTATTTATTTGTGTTTTAGATTTTCTTTAAAAATATATAGATTTAGTATGACATAATTAACTAATGTCCAAAGAATACATAGCCTCACAACATTTTTAGGTTTACTTAAAAAATCTTAATGAAATAAAAAAAATATAAATCTTATTTCAATTGATATTTTGATACTTTTCACTTTTTTCAAGATATATTCTTCGAATGAATTTCAACGATGACTTTTTAGTTTAGCAAACAGGAATTAATAAATTAAAAAAAAAAGAAAATAAATAAAAATTTATTTTAATAAACTATAAGTTACAATTATTATTCTTCATAAAATAAATCAAATTCAAAAGTTAAATTTCGTTCAGCATAAACTTTAAATCTATCAAGTTTTTGCTCTATGCTTCAGAGCATATATATTTCATATAATATGACATTATGAATAACTAATGAGTTTGAAGAATTCATAACTTCTTCTTAAGCTTCAAAAATCTTGACGGAACTTACAAAATGTAGAAATCTTATATCTGTTGATATTTAGATACTTTTCACACTTTTCCAAGGGTGAAGAGAATTCGATATCTTTTCCTGTAAATTGTTTCCCTTTTTAGAAATGCATCGTTGCGTTAAAAAATCAGAATTAATGAAAATTAAAATATTGTTAAATCATTTGACTTTTTGGAAAATCACCTTAAATATGTATACAAGCCCTATGTATATATACATGTATGCATATATATATATATATATATATATATATATATGGAATATTATTATAATTGTTTTATTTTAGTTTTATTAAATTAATTAAATGTGTATATGTAATAATGTACTTATTTAAATAAACAACGCTGTGTTAAGTCTTCAAAAACTCTTATGTCATTCATTCAAAATGGATTTAAAAATATGCCAACTGCCATTTATGTTTGAGTGCTAATTTGATGTACTAATTTCTCGTATGCAGGCAAATACCTTCTGACGCTGGAGAAGGAGCAGGCCGGGAGCCCGGTGCACTCGAATAACACCAGTATTAGCTGCACATCGAGCAGCAACAGCAACACCGTTTGCACCGAGGATGAGACGAAGATGTTCGTGCGCATCTATGCAAACTTCTGGAAGTTTCCCGATGCCAAGCTGAACGAGCTGCCCATCACAATACGCATCGCGTCGATGACGACGCCGAAGACGCCGCTGGTGGAGAGCATCGATGTGATTGAGTTGCCACTGCGCAGTCCACCCGAGCTGGTGCAGTGTTGCCAAACGTCGGGCAACATCATCGTGAGCAGCCGGGATCGCATCTATCTGTACGAGTATACGCAGTGCGTCCATGAGAATACCCAGCCGAGATTCTCCTTCATCGACTTTCTGCCCTTCAAGTTTTTTGTGCAGTTGAACTTTGTACCGCTGCGCCTCTGCCTGGCCGAGAATGTCATCGCCTGTCTGAGTCATCGCTATTGCGTTGCCTTCAAAGTTGTGGATGCACTGGCCAGCAAGGCGGCAGCAGCGTCACCGGCAGCTGCCCGTGAGCTCAGCTGCCTGGACAACGATTATGTCGGCGATGAGCCACTGTCCGAGTCCCTCAGCTTGGGCAGCAAGGCAAGCGCTGCGGCTGTCAGCAGTACGCACAGTCAGCAGAGCTGCGACAGCGATTCACTGCAATCCTCCAGCAGCGCGAAGCCCGCCAATCTGGCCAATCATCATCCGGGCTTGGCTGGTCGCACGCCCCTCGATTTCAATGTGGCTCGAATGGTGAACTCCGCCTATGGACGCGAGTTTGAGCCCGAGTTGCGCTCACAGTGGGATCAATGCGACAATGCCAGCGGTCGCCAGGAGGATAACAGCCAGGAGATAACCATAGCGCCTCAGCGCGCCGCAGACATCAAAATCAAGCTCATCAACGAGGCGAAGGCGATGAATGTGCGTGGCATTGCAGCCGGTGGCAACAACAGTCTGACAGAGGATGCATCTGTGCAGTACGACGTGCGCAAACTGCTCCAGATCTGCATGAGGACATCGGAGCCACAATCGAGGGTTTTGGATATATTGCGCTGCATGGACTTGAAGGCGATTTATCAGCGCAGCAGCGGCGAGCAGCCGCAGCTGGAGGAGGATGAGGATGATGAGTATGAGATGGGCAATCAGCAGGTGCCCAGTGCTGTGACCACGTTCAAGCATGCCAATCGGCGCACTCTGAAATCCTCGCAGCATCAGCGTTGCGTGGGGCATGCTCTGCTTGTGGCCAGCAGCGTAGATGGCTATTTGTATCAGTTCTGTGCGCAGGGCAAGTGGTACAGCGAGAATGAGAAGCCGGTGGCCAGCTATAGTTTTACGGCGCCCGTGTTGCAGGTGCACATCAATGATTATGTCATCTATGCCGTCACCTCGGAGTCCGTGGAGACACACACCTCGCGCATTGGCCACAAACTGTTTCACAATCGGTTCGAGTATCCGAGCATTGGGGCCCTATTTCCCGAGGAATCCTCACCGGATGTGAGCTCAGCGATTGCAGTCATTGGTCTGGCTGCTTTTATGCACGTTCAGTTTGTCTGCGTCAATCGGGAGCAGTTGGTTTTGATCACGAATGCGGCGCTGGAGCTGCACAAGCGTCGCAGCACTGGCGAGGTGGCCGTGGTGGCAGTTAAACGCAACATCGCCGCCCGATTGCTGGCAGAGGCCAAGGCCAAGCACAACAGCTTGCTGAGGAGCAGCAGTTGTGCTGCCCCATCCTCGGTAGTGAATGAGTGGACATTGTACAATCTGGAGGTGCCACGGGTGGAGCACGTCATTGAGGATCTCGAGGGCATTGCCGAATCTTACCGCAGTGCGAGCAGCTCCAACTTCTACGATCTCATGGAGGAGGCGCATGTCATGCTCAGGCTGAGCCTAACCCTGCAGGGCGAGCGTCTCGGCGTGGACAGGGAGCAGGCGCTGCGCAAAATGTTTATGTCCAATTGCCGAAAATTGGCCGACTTTTCAATACGGTAAGTGATTAATTTACTCAATTGAAATTGGGATTTGTAAAAATGATTGTCGTTTTTTTAAGCTTATCCTTCGATATTCTTTATTAGTTGAAAGCTCAGCTTATTTATTTTCATTATTGTATTAAGACTGTATATTCATTTGTTTACTTATTAATTTATTGTTCGCTAAAGTCAGTCGATACAAATATAATAAATAGAGTAAAAAACAGATTAAATTAAATTCCAAATTAAGATTAAAAGTTACAGAATAATACGAAATATTTATAAGATTACTGGGCGTATATAAATGCAAAATAGTCCATCATTTGTTGCACGGATTGGGGAAACCCCGTAAGAATCCCAATCAGACAAAAAAGAGTTAGTATGAATTAGTTAAGACCAACAAGAAATGCATGTGAAAATGTCATTAAAGGGACAAGGCGTTTAAAATTGATCATAATCAATAATAATATGGCTTAGGGCAAATGATCGCTTTTATCTTTCTTTCTTAATTTATTCAAATTACAAAATTCTTTCTTTCTTAATTAATTTCCCTTTATTTCTTCTTAAACAGGTCGAACAAACAAGAAGTCTATTTGCAAGCCACTGGCTACTACAAGATGTGCCAGCTTCAACTCGTAGACATTTACAACAACTACATTCGGGAGTTCGAGAACAGTGAGCAGTTGGTGGAAACATCGCAGCTGGTTGGACTCATCTATGCCGTGAAACTGTTTCTGCTCGGCCTGGGCATGGATCGTCTGCGCTCTTCGTTTCTTCATCAAACGGTGCCAGCGTATTTTACACCAGCCCGGGTGCTGCAACAGGGCTATAAGCAGGTGCCGCTCTCGCTTGAATTTCTTAACATGTTCATCAAGCATGCGCCAGGTGATTTGGCACACATAATGCTCAGTTCGCCTGTGGTTGCCGATGCGATGAGCGGTGAGCTGATCAACTATCTAAAGTACTTGACGACGCCGTAAGTATCGATGGAGTTAAAAAACTGAATCTATAACTTATTTAAAATATATCTTTTAGCACACCCGATGAGAATCTGCTGCTGGCTGTGACAGCCTGTCGCATGTCCAACTATCTGCTGGCCCAGGAAATAATAGCCAAGTCGACGCGTCGCACCTTAGCCGTGGCCCTGATCAAGCACAAGAATGTTCTCTTCGATGACAGCACGGTGCTCTATCAGCGTCGTCAGCAACCCGAGCACCAGCAGCAGCAGCAGCAGCATCAGTCCCAATCAACGGCTCGCAAGCGTTCTCGTCGTGGCGCCACACAATCCAAGGGCAAATCTGCAGGCGGACAAATCAGAGCCACGCCCACGCCAACGCCCAGTGCAATTGTTTCGTTCTCTGATTTCTGCGAGACGATTCTGCTGGCCAACGAGCAGCCCGCTCTAATTGAGGCCATATGCGATGCATTCATCCACGCACTGTGCATGGAGCATAGTATTACGCTGGATGTGGTGCTGCAGCTGTTCCTCAACTACATTGCCTCGCACATTGGCCAGAAGGGCTACCAGACCTCGCAGAAGGTGTTCGTCAGCATATTGCAAGTGTTCTACTACGATCTGTACGATGTCAGCTCGTCGCTGCAGCCGCATGAGGTGCGCTCCCAGACGCCGCCGCAGCTGGACGACGATTACGATGACGAGTGCAGCAGTTCGCGTGCTCCATCGCTACACAGCGAAGCGGATGTCCATTCGCTGTCCAGCTCCTGCGCCAGTTCGGCACCAGATGAGCGCTCGATAAGTGGACGCCAGCAGCGCATTGTTTACGATCAGCTGCAGGAGCAACAGGGCGGATCGCCCTATCAAAAGCGCAGCTCGAATGCGTCGCTCTCGCAGCCGCAACCGGACGATGATGTGGCTGCCACCAATTTGAAGGGTCTCAAAATACTCTTTCGCATGTACATGGGGCGCCTGAAGGCGCTGAGTGACCTAATCACTGATCTGCAGTCCGCCGATGTCGAACAGCAAAGCAGTCGCGAGGATTTCCTCAATCTGCGCATGGAATGCATCGCCTACATGGTTGGCATGGCGCCCAATTACTGCAACAAGCCAAGTGTACGGCATGCCAACGAAACTCTATCCAACAAACTGGTATTTGTGCCCTATATACCCGACTATAAGCTGACCGAGGGCGAGGAGTATGAGCAGCATATCAAGGCCTATATACGACCGATTCCCTGTCTGCTGGAGCGACCGCAGTACTTGAATCGCTTGCCACCCTTTGAGCGCAGCGATTTCAGCTATCCCAAGAAGGACGAAGGCGAGTTCGAGGTGCGATTCACTGGCTGGCAGAATGAGCTGCTGACGTTGACTCTGAAGATTCAAAGTCTTTTGGCCTCCAGCAAGGTGGATCGGGAGATCATTTCGGAGTTTTTGGCTTTCATACCGAAATCACCGCACTTGATAGGCGTTGACAGTTTCTTGGTCATCATATTACCCAAGAATTTGGCCATCAACTATATGCTGAGCTTTTGCCCAGCATTCTTGTGGCAATATGGCAAGGTGAGCTATTGTCTATTTCATTTATTACACTCTTAAACTAATTAATTATGCCTACAGTCCTGTGGGTTTACACCCAAACATTGGGAATCACTGCTGCGCAAGATATTAAGCAAACAGGATGCGCTGCCCAATTGGAAAACACACATTGCAGGTTAAATTTTGTATAAATATATATATGCAAGGAGAATGTGATCTAATTGTATTACCTACACAGAGATACTCAACAATCTGGTGGCGGAGCTGAGCTTTGAGGAGCTGCTGCAATGCTTTCCCAGCGAGGTTATACAGAATCGGAATACGGCACAATACTTTGCCAAGGAATTTGCGGAAACTTGCGTGTTGTACGAGCACGAGCAACTGGTATTTAAGCGACCGGATCAGCCGGAGGGTAGCAGGGAACATTTGCCCATGGATAACATTGACGAGGAGAATGTTTTCGAGCTGACTCTGCGCAAGGCGGTGGCCAAGCAGCGGAGCATTGCACTGCGTTCCATGATTGAGTCGACGGGCACTCAACTGTTCGATGCAACCAGTAATCCTATGTATAATCTATGAATAGTCTGGGTCTAATCTGTATCTGTATCTGTATCTGTAGATGGAGCATTCCTCTTTTAACTAGTTCGAATATTATCATATTGCAAATTTATAAGATTGATTGGTATAAACTATAAATCATAAACTTTGTTGTGCTTGCGTCTCAGAGCAGCAAATGTATAATGTATCGGTTTATATATATATATATATATAGATATCACAGTACATACGCATATATGTATGCATGTAGAGTTATTATTACAGTCTCAAAAACGAGGCAATATTTATTGATATTTTTGTTTTTAACACAAACGCAACAGTTCGATCGGTATTTGTAAAAGTGGTTTTTAGAAAAGATTTACGACTTACTTATTTAGGTTGTACACTTAAAGTAGACATTTATGTGCAGTATTCGCTAGTGACACGCCATATTTTAAACCAGTTAAAGGCCTGTAAAGCGGCTCACAAACAAAAAAAAATAAAAACACCAAATTAAAGCTGTTATTGAGAACAAATTCTTGAGCTCACTGAGCACCCGCTTCTCGTTTATTCTAAGTTCGATGTTTGAGTTAGCTTTAGTAATCATAACTATGGTATTATAATTTTAGCTAAGCATTCTCTCTCTCTAACCCACATACAAAAAATACAAGTGATATTTTTTAAATTCTTGCATAATGTTGTAACAATAAAGAACATCAATTGTATGATAAAGAGTCCACTCAGTTATTTATTATTAAGCTGGCAGTGGTTCAATGCCTTCGCACAGCTGTGAAAAGTGCATTAGAGCTAAGATTTCAGTGCTTAAAATATGAGCTGTAGGCAATTAAGTTTCTGGCGACGCTTATTGAAATCGTGTGAAAAAGCTGTATGGAACTTGCTACTTCCGCAGCTACACCCCCCTCCATCTACATCATGGGTATCGCGGTCAATTAAATGCGTTGTTCGCGCGCGTCAAGACTACAAATGAGAGGCAAGTGAGGCACGTGAGGCACTGGCCAATTCAGTTGCCACGAGTCGCCTCTGCTTGAAGCATGGCACAGCCGCAGTTGGATTTAGAGACTGCTCAAGAGAAGACAGCAGACGCAACGCCCACGGACGAGAATCATTTGGATGCACTTATTATTCAGATTGGTCAATTCGGACGCTTCCAGATTATTAACTATGTATTGCTCTGTTTGCCCATCATATGCAATGCCTTCTTCTCGATATCCTATGTCTTTACGGCCGGCGCTGTGGTGCACAGGTAACAAAATTGAGAGTGATGAATTGTATTTTGAATACAGCTTTTTACAGATGCAATGTCAGCCAATGTGATAGTCTAAACAGCAGCTTTACTGAGCCCTGGTTAAACTTTACGACCCCCCAGCATAATGGAGCCTGGGATCAGTGCAAGGCTTATGAGGCAACACCAGCAAATGGTGGCCAGTGTGAAGCATCTTATTTTAATAGCTGCCATCCTATTGACTGCCAAGCGGGCTACAAGCTAAGGGATGATGAAATAACCATATCCTCAGAGGTAAGTTTGAGCAAAGACTATAAAGTCTTGATATTAGTTTTAGCTTTAGTTTTCGTATCTATATAGTCTTTTGTTTAACTCAAAATAATGGATTTAGTGATTATTTTTAATGAAAAAGCATTTGATTTTTATTTCTGAGCTTTCATTAACTAACCATTTATAATTGCCATAAAAAGTAATTGAAACATATTCGATATATATTTTAAAAAATGTAGTCTTCATTTTTGAGATTTAATTTAATAAATTTATAAAAAAAAGAATATAATATATAACATTATGGACGCCAAACATTGTGGCACTTCCAAATCAATCAGGATCAATAATAATTTCACATTTATAACTGTGCTTTAATTAATTAAAAATAAATTAGCGAAACATATTCGTTTTGTATTTATAGTGTGCTTATCTGAAAAACTCAAAATCAAATGATTTTTTTTTATATTTTGAAGTTTTTGTTGCAATTATTTATTAATAAAGTCAAAGAATTATAATGCGGGTTTCAGGAATTTAAAATGTACCATTATGGGCGACAAACTCAAACTTTTATTTCGTGGACTAATGATGGTTAAATGTAAATTGTTTTGTACAAAATGTATATTACATTTTGTACAAAACAATTTACATTTTGGTAACGTTTTCTATCTTTACAGTTTGGCATTTTTTGCTCAGATCAATGGCAGCTGTCGATGGTGGGAACTGTGAACAACATTGGACAGTTTGTGGGCATACCCTTGGGTGGCTTCTTGGCAGATCGGTGAGTGAAACGTATACTTAATCTTAAAAGCAGCCACAACTATTGATTTTATTTTACAGCTACGGACGTAAGTCAATGCTCGTTGTGAGTGGTGTTTTGAGTGCCCTGGCTGGCCTTGGGCGCTCCTTTGCATTCAACTATTACAGTTTTCTGTTCCTTGAGTTCCTGGACATGGCCGTGGGCAGCACACTGTTTCCCACTGCCTTTCTGCTGGCCATCGAGCTGGTGGGGCCCAAACATCGCGTGCTGGCTGCCATGGTCATCAGTTTTGCTTATGGCCTGGCAGAGGCGACACTCGGCTATCTGGCCAGCATCATACTTGATTGGCGCTGGCTGCTCCGCGTGGTCTACACTCCGGCGATGTTGCATCTGCTCTTCATCTGCTTGCTGCCCGAGAGCGTACGCTGGCTGCTGAGTCAGTCCAGGGAGCTGGAGGCTGTGCAGATTCTGCGCCATGTGGCGCATGTCAATCAGCGGTCATTGCCCGAAGCCCAACTGAATGAACTGGTGCGCAACAATCGCCAGCTGTTGGCCCAGTCGGAGGTTGCCACAGGAGGTGGCCACTACGATGTCCGTCAGATTTTCAATGCACTCGGTCTGCGCATTGCTCAGTGCTGTTTTGTGTGGTTCACCAATACGTTCATTGCTCTGGGTCTGAGCCTGAATGCAAGCAGATTAACTGGCAACAAGTTCTACAACTTTAGCATGACGGGATTAATGCAACTGCCCGGCATCCTGCTTGCCACGCTGATGATGCTGCGCATTGGCAGACGCTGGTCGCTGAGCTTCTGCCTCACCACTTGTTCCATTTTACTGATCGTAATGGCGGTTTTGGAAAAGGGTGAGATTAAAAATCTTTTATATAATATCAGAAAAATAAATTTCACTAAACTTGAATGTACTCGGCTCTATAGTATGGTTATTTTCATAGCGACAATATAAACTCAGATGCACATAAAAACTAGTACTCGATAATTCAGAACTATCGTCAGCTATCTTCTGGAATGCCTTAATTTTCATCGAGGATATTTAGGCATAAAGGAAATAAACAAAATAAATATTATTGGTTTTTAGACTTTCATTTTAATCAGAAAAGCAAATTGGTATTTTCCAAGTTTGCTTTTTTGAATAATAACATTAATAAAAATCTCACTTATTATCATTTTCCAGATTACCCAACATTCTGTTGGTGTCTGTACTTTCTGGCAAAAATGACTTCAACTGGCAGCTTTATGATATTGTATTTCTTCACCTCAGAAATATTTCCAACCAATTGTCGCAATAGCTTGTTGTCATTTTGTTCGATGGTGGGTCGCTTCGGCTCCATGTTGGCGCCTCAAACTCCGCTATTGGTAAGACAGACACTTGACACAAGAGATCCACTATTAACTTGATCTTATTTTTATTGTAGATAAACTACTATAAATATGCGCCGCATTTGCTGTTCGCAACATTTGGCATACTTAGCGCAATTTTAACCCTGTTCTTCCCTGAAACTGCCAACAAAGTGCTGCCAACGACATTGGAGGAGGCTCGTGCCCTGGACAAAAGTCTGCCGGTGAAACAGCCAAAATAATTAGCAGATACAAAAACTGCTGTATAATCAGTTCACAACTTCTGTAAATATTTGGTTTCAATTGACAATTGTAAATATTATGAACAGACTATCCTATTAAATGGCATGTTAAAATATTTAATTGGAAATAACAGAGCTTTGAGTGCAAAGAATTTTCGTATTCGTATTCGTATTTTTTCCATTAATAGGAGTTGATGACATGCGAATTTGACAAGAAATCTTTAAGTGCTGCTTGGTAATCTAATCAGTTCATGATGAGTTGCACATAAATAATTATATTATGAAATATAAGTCAAATGATGCAATCATATAAGCCCCAAATATTATTGATTTCCAATAAATATTCTAATGTACAGTTACAGATTTATCATTCATTCATTAGCGCCAACTTGATTTATCTTTATTTACTACAATATGTTATTGAATGAGAGGTAAAATGCTTAGTAATCTATTTATAGTTTATAACATACATATAAATTCTATGACGATAACAAATTATCAATGATTTATTTACTTGTGAGTTATTTACATTCAATACAAACTTAAATTGGTTATCTTCTTATTTCGAAATTTCAATGATGGCGAATGTGAGTTCACACGTAGTAACTGAAATAATAGTCTCATAAAATTCTCACGCCAACTGAGTAGGCAGGTATTTATTAGCAACTCAATAAATAATTCAGAACATTAGATATGAGTAACTGACAGCAACAGCTGCTTGTACGAGACATAATGTCGGGGCGGCTTCTGATAAAAGCCATCCAACAACAATAACTATGGTATAAATTGCCATCATATTTGTTATCAATCAATGATCAGGTTGCTTAGCTATTTATTGGGTTTCAGCGGTGCGGACGGTAAATACGTTTAACCAACAACATTAGATAAAAAGTGAATCAAAACACTTGATAGGGTCGAGATAAGAGCAGATGCGAGCGAGGCGTGGAGAGCAGCAGATTAAAACTAGGTAGTAAACTGGACGGAGAGCGGATCTCTCTCGAGGCGAACGAGGCGAGCATTCCGACAAGTGTCGTAATCAGTCAAAAGCAAACAAAAATAGAGCGTAAATGCGAGCTACAAAGAGAAAATAAATACAAAGAAAAAAATAGTTTTTCTACGCTGAATATTGATGTACACTCATTGAAATACCAAGCATATTTCGTATACAAATGTTTTTTTTTTTAAATCATTTTAGAATTATAAGTTAGTAATTTTTGAGTTTATTGAATTTGTTATTAAAATCTGTTTCTACTTGCACATAAGAAACAAGTTAATTTGTTCCCTCTAAATAATGTACGCATTATTTATTAAAAATAGTTCACGAGCACGAAAATAATGTTTTGCGTTTCAGACACACAAGTGTGTCATACTCTCTCTCCCCCAGTTAGGGTATAGTGAGTCTAACCTCAAATTCAACCGGTTGATTTGATGGGCGCGCTCTGCGTGAATCAGTCAATGAGGGGCATTGCTCAGAGTCAGACGCTCCAGCGCAGTTGATTTGGATTTGACGGCCTCAGGAAAAAAGCGATTGCTATATATATTATTATGGGCTATAAAAAGCAGACAAAGTTTACGGCATATTTTTAAATCGTGCTCGCTTAATACAGACAGATAAAAAGTGCATTTAAACACGTGGACGCGAAGGTAACGAGTGAATTAACTCTGAAAACAATTTGTTCAAACCATCGCGCACATGTCTGTCGGCAAACGGAGTGCAAATGGCAACATCGCCACTGCCAACGAGAGCCCAACAACGTCCAATGGACATGTAGTTGTAACTCGGACTGCTGCTGAGAGTGGGAACGCGGAGGCATCCGCTGCTGAAGATAACTCGCTGGATGCCATTCTGGTGAGAATCGGGCAGTTTGGGCGATTTCAAATCATTAATTATGTGTTGTTATGTGTGCCGATGGTGTTCAATGCCTTCTTCTCGATCTCATATGTGTTTACCGCCAGCACAGTGGTACACAGGTGAGTTGCCCCAACATCAACTCAATCTCCATCGCCATCTCAATGTGATTACCCTTAGATGCAATATAACGCAATGTGACAGCCCGAGCAGTTTGTATGAGGAGCCCTGGCTGAATTTCACCGTGCCCTATAAGAACTCTGCCTGGGATTCGTGCAACCGTTATGTGAGCTTGCCACCGGGAGGGAACACTGCTCCATTCAGCACTCCCTCGAGCGATATGTGCGCTGAAGAGTATTTTGATAATAATACTGAACACTGTGGCACTGATTTCAAATTCAGAGATGAGGAGGAAACCATTTCGACCGAGGTAAGTACTCAAACATACAAATGCTTATACTAATTTTAATGCATTTTTGCATACATAGGCAAAACCTTTATGTTAAGCCTATCAACAATAATTTTTAGGTTTTTGATTTAAAAATAACCAAATACTTATTACGCATAATTGTGCAATTATTGTAACATATATAATTTAATTTGAAATATGTACTTACAATTTTATAGCGATTCGAACTCACAACGCGTCGTTTGCGAATTGTTAGGTTCCCACACTACAGGGTCTCTAAGACTCTAAGAGTGTTGTTTTGTGTATAAATAAGTGTCTTTATTTACACTTTTGAGAACAATAGAACAATAATAATAATAATAATAATAATGGTAAATGAATGAATGATAAAGATTTATAATATAGACAAATAATTTATGTGTGTATTTAGAAAGCTTTGTTTCGTGGATGGTTTTTACTACAAATTGGCTATTATTATACTATATTCTACGATAATATAGTATACTAAAAGCAAAACAAAACCATTTACTTATCAACATCTTCCCTCTTTGGATTTGAGGTACATTTGCTAAATTTTCAATAATCAGCGCAGCGTAGTTGGAAAGTCAAACAAAGTATCAAGAGATGATTAAATTCTCTCGATTTTTGGGAAACACAATATTCATTTAGTTCTGTGGACACACATTGTGTGTGTGTGTGGGTGTGTGTGTGTGTGGGTGTGTGTGTTAGTTGATGTGAGAGGAGCTCCGGCGGATAAGCGAAATTTGATGTTCAATACACATTTAGTTCGTGTTTCGCTTCTCAGCTTTCTTATGTCCCTTGGAACGGGAAAGATATTTATATTTAATTTAACAACTATATTATTAAATGCCTTAACTTAATATCATTAAGTGAACTCAATTTTTTTTTAATTTCCATAGTTTGGCATCTTTTGCAAAGACGAATGGAAACTTTCGATGGTGGGCACCATAAACAACGTGGGACAGTTTGTAGGCATACCCCTGGGAGGGTTCTTTGCAGACCGGTAAGTCGACAGTCCCATTTCAATTTGAATCTTGACACTAAGCGAACGTTTGTTCACTTAGCTATGGACGTCGCACTATGCTGGCTATTGCTGGAGCTGTCAGTGCCGTCATGGGCATCATCCGTTCCCTGTCCAGCAATTATGCGATGTTTGTGTGCTTCGAATTTCTGGATATGGCTGTGGGCAGCACTCTGTTCCCCACGGCCTTTTTGCTGGCCATCGAGCTGGTTGGCCCCAAGCGTCGTGTGGCGGCTGCCACAATCATCACCATATTCTATGCAGTGGGTGAGGCACTTCTTGGCATTTTGGCATCGCAAGTGCAGAACTGGCGCTGGCTGCTGCGAGTCCTCTACGCGCCCGCCATTCTGCAAATTTTCTTCCTCTGGATTCTGCCGGAGAGTGTGCGCTGGCTGCTCAGCCAGGGTCAGGAGAAGCGAGCGGCATCCGTTCTGAAGCGGGCAGCACGCATCAACAAGCGCCCTCTGCCTGATCAACAGGTGGACGAGCTGCTGGCCAACAATCGCCACAAGCTGGAGCAGGCCAATGAGAGTCAGTATCCAATCATGCATGCAGTCCGCTTCTTCGCATGGCGGATTACCAACTGTTGCTTCTGCTGGTTCACGCACACCCTGATTGCCCTGGGCCTGAGCTTGAACTCGGTGAATCTCGGCGGCAGCAAGTACAACAACTTCATGCTCAATGGATTCGTGCAAATTCCCGGCCTGCTGCTGCCCCTCATCATCATGGATCGCATTGGCAGGCGATATTCGCTGTGTGCCTCAATGTTACTTTGCGCCATTTGCATGGGCGCTTCGGCAGCCATCAGATCAGGTAAGTCATCAAAATACCCTTATTTTTATTTATTTATTTATTTATTTAATGTCAACTAAAGTCAGTCGACACAAAAAATTAAAAAAGTAAGAAATTAAATGTAAGATTAAATTTAAAATTATATAGATAAATTAAAAAATAAGAAATATTTATAAGATTTCTGGGGGAATTTAAATGCAAAATGGTCCAACATTTGTTGCGTGAATTGGGGAAAACCCAGAAAAACCCAACCAGACCAAAAAATACTTAGTATGAATTAGTTAAGTTCCACCACAGGTACAAGCGAAAAAGTTATTCACGAGATAGGGCGTTTAAAATTGAGTTCGTAATTGTAGAAAATGAGGACTCTGAATTGATTACATGATAGAGTCTGTTGTAATCATTACAGAGTACTCGAAACGGTTCATGCAAGGAATAATTAGTAGTACAACGACTAAGAGCAAGTGGCAAAATGTAACGTGACGGTCTAAAGGGAACAGAAACATTTATTTGGCTCATCAACGCAGCTAAATCGATTTCACCTTTTTATTAATTTAACTACAAACATAACACCTACCATAACACGACGGTTAGTTAAGGAGAGGGTTAATAAGGAGCAGTCTGTGGGTGTAAGGAGACAGTACACCCCAGTCAAAGCGACGAAGAGCAAAAAGTAAGAAACTCTTTTGCACAGATTCCAATCTACTTTGATGAATATGATATTGCGGAGACTTGTGTGTGGTCTCCATCCATATTCCAGAATGGGACGTACAAGAGAAGTGAAAAGTATCCTAGTCGTGTACGGGTCATAAAGGGCTTAAACTAATAAATGAGCCTGGGGAATGTTGAATACAGTCGATATTCATATTTTTATTTAATCTTGAGCTGATTGAGTTGTTGAGAATACATTAAGATTATCAAAAAATTAATTTATTTATTATACTTAATGTAGACTAAAATCAGTTCACAAAATTCAAACGCTGATAAAAGTACAAATTTAAAATTAAAGTAACAAATTTAATAATATAAAATGTAAAATTTAAAATGATAAAAAGAAAAATAGTAATAATAATTTAATTTAACAATTTAATAAATTGGAGCGTATTAAAATGAAAAAGTTTAAGTTTACCACAGTTAAGCACGCTCACAGATTTTGCGGACATATGTTAGTATATAACATTTTATTAAAGGAAGAGAGAGTTTGACGAGAATACGTGACATAAGTAAGACTTACAGATAAAATAGGCAATAGAAAGGCATAGTTGGTCGATTAGGAATAGAAAGGTATGAAGACCGAATAAACAGAGCAATCTATGTCGCCATTAATTAACTTATGTAGAAAAACCACATTAACCACACACTGGATGATTCTGAACGGACTCAATTTAATCTTGATCGTTTTTATACTGATAAGCAGTATTTAAGAACGGATAAAGAAGGCATGGAAAAGTTTGGTGTTGAATGGGTCATTTAATTATTTTGACCAACTAATAATTCTAAAATACATTTCAATAAAAATAAAATTTTGTCATTATATTATTTTTTTATTTTAAATAACACGTTTTCTTTTAATTATTATTTTAGATGATTACGCTGGCTCGCTGACGCTCTTCTTAATTGGAAAGTTGGCTATAACGTGTAGTTTTCAGATTTTATACTTTTTTACTTCGGAGATCTTTCCCACCAATGTGCGGAATAGTCTGCTCTCTCTGTGCTCTATGGTGGGTCGCATCGGTTCTATGCTTGCTCCGCAAACGCCCTTGTTGGTAAGTAGATCGCATTATATAAATATAACCCATCTAAGTATGTTTCTATATTTTTAGGCTAAGTACTACGAGCACGCTCCTGCGATTTTATTTGCTACTTTTGCGTTTGTCAGCGGTTTCCTGACACTTGGTTTTCCAGAGACAGCAGACAAAGTACTGCCCACAACGATGGAGGATGCCCGCGACTTGGATCTGGATCTGGCACGTCAAGGGCGCACAGACGAGAACGAGGAGCAGGAGTCTCCTCGGAAAATGTGTTGATCGATTTGTTGGAAAGACATGCACCGTTAGAATGCTTGCTGGAAATTGCTATTTCCAAAGATTTGAATTTGTTGAGATTGTTGTAAGCTTGTTCTGTGCTTAGTATTAAGAAAAATATCGATTTTATTGTAATACGAAATAGTTATTTTTTCTAGTATTTTTTTAATTTTTTTTATTGTATATAATACGGAAAAGTCACAACTAGCAAAATGTACAAAATAATTGTTTTATTTTTGTGGTTTTAAATAACATAAAAAAGATATTTACGCTAGTATTATTTTACAACAACGCCAAAATAAGTACTATTGCTTTGTGAACTAAAACTAAACTTTATCTGCAGTCTACTTTGGTACAAATGTACCAAAAATTGTACTCATAAAAATTAAAATTCGAAGTAGCGGAACATTGCTTGAACTCATATAACCAGCCGGTACAGTTTATATATCTGATTTTCATCTGTACATTAATTATGCATCACATTACTATGTCTAAAATTTAATTAATAAAACAAATTTAATTGTTAGATGTGCCATCTAGCGGCCATAGCGAAAATGTGTCCTTGTGTTGTAGCGCCGTCATTGGAAATGGAAGAGAGTTAACTGCGTAGCCAAGTTTAACACCATTTCAATTGACGGCCCAATGGTATGCTACATTATTTGCACCAGTTCATATACCCTGAATAGAACAATCAATTTACAAACGATTCTATTGTCCTATATATATATTATAATAGTACTTTGTTCAAATTTATTTGCACTTCAATATATGTCGGGTATTTACCAATTTTGTAATAGCACGTATTAAATATATAACTTAATATATCGCTTGACTAATCATTTATGCATTATTAGCTTTTATAAATTTTAAAACAAATTTGATTTAATGCAGTAATATTATTTTTTTGAAAACTTTAACCTGAAAACTTTTGTTGCACAAATAGTAAATGTCAATTGCATTTATTTTTCATTTCTTATTTTAAGTATATATATCTATATTTTTTGTATTTCTAAACACAGTTCTTATACTAATAATAATTGTTATTATTATTATTATTATTTACATTATAAATATAATTATTATTAATTTTTTTATTATTATCATTATTATTATTATTATTATTATTATTATTATTATTATTATTATTATTATTTTATTATTATTATTATTATTATTATTATTATTATTATTATTATTATTATTATTATTATTATTATTATTATTATTATATTATATTGGCAATAATAATTAGTAATAAAAGCAATAAGTATGAAGTGTGCGTGGATAATAGAGTAGCCTACTTTACTTCGGCGGTTCTAAAGAGATAAAAGCCCCATTAATTTGTGCTATCAAATTGACAACACTTATTTTAATTATAGCTCTGAGGTAGTAGTGCAATCTACTTCCATTAGTCAGTGCGACATTTTATAATGCTTCAAAAGACGCTTATTCCGATGGGATTCCACACAACTTATACAAAATGTGTCAATTTGCTATCAGCATTCAGATCATAAATTATTATTAGTTGCAATTACAAGAAACCGCCGTGTTAACAAAGACAAGGGCAAGGGCAACCGCGAAAACCTTGGAAAAAGAAAGAATTAAAGAATTTCAAATTAAAAAATTCCAATTAAACAAAATATATAAATATGTATATATGTATATAAAAACTTATAAGTATATAAAATTAGTTTATTTGAATTTTGAAATTTTGAATACTTTTTTTTAAATATTAAATATAAATAATATATATCCATATTATTTTTTACTTTTGTTTTATTTTTATTCTTCAATATTTTTTATTTGTTTTCCAAGTTTCTTGGAAAATTTACCAAGTTCCGATTTTCTATAGGCAACCAAGCTGATGTGTCTCTTTAAAATTCCAAATTCCTGCGCCCTTTCACAGAAAGTTGCAATTAATTGACGCTGGCCATAATTGATAAGCAGGGCGCACCTTGAATAGTCGGCCATCTATTGAAAACTGCAAGTTCGAAGCAAATATTTAATTATTTGTTATAGAATACATACATATGGATGAAGTTCACATGCAGCGTTAATGGTTCAGTTGTATGTGAGATGAGAGTGTGTGCATTTAGTGGCAATTAATGCTGAGAGACAAGAGGTCTCTTATCGGAAGAGTCTTGTTGACATGCTGTCAATTTACGCACCGCGATAATATCGCCGATTCGCAACTTTAACTTTGCCTCATTAATAATGGCCGAGAGTGCTGTGACTCAGTTAAAAGCTGTCAATGATTGTGGCCAGACATGAGTGCGGACTATGAGAGCAGCGACTACGTTTTGCGAAGCCGGTTAGTCTTTACTCAAGGGTCAAAGAGTTAATTATGAAAATGAATATTCTCAGCAAGGTGCGCGATAAGCCTGCGCTGTGGGACTCATTTCAAGATCCGCCAGCGAAACGATCAAGTGGCTCCGATGCCGACTGGAAGAAGCTGCAGTTTTTCATCAAGCTCTTCAAGCTGTTCACTTACATCTTTGTATGCGCCGTCGTCTTGGCCTTCAGCGTGGCAGCCAAGCTGACTTATCTCTATATGGCTGGTAATACGAATGGCGATGCCAAGGTGCGAGTCTGCAGCAAATACCGTAAGTGAAGGTCAAGAATAGAATATTATATGCAAGGGTATACACAATATTCGCTGGCATTGTTTGATGAGCATCACCTTTACTCACGTGTAGTGCTACTCGATGGCCAAGTGATGGCCATGCCCAGCAAGCTGGAACAGATTGCTTGGGTCTGGGCCCTGATCTTTGCCTTTGCCGCACCGGAGCTGTTCACGTTTCTGCGCGCCATGCGCATCAGCATGTTCAAGCGCGAGCAGCGACCCAACGGACTGGAAGTGGTACTGGTGAGTAATGCACGACTACACTCAGAAAAAAAATCGACATCAATTTGAGTAGTAAGTCGCTATACTTTTGGCTTTATTATGCAGAAAGTATTTTACAAAAATGTATGGATTTGGCTTTCTAATAACCAGGGTTTGCATTTATAAATTTCAGGCTAGATTTTTCTAAAATTTTGAAAAAATGTGGTGGCTTAGAAGTATTCTTATATTAGCTTTTTTATTACTTATATTTATTATAAATAATCATTAGTATTTTGTGATTTTATATATAGGCAAATATTTTACATCGTTTTTGAAATGCATTTATTTAACTTGAGTGACTAATATAAGAGCCGAGCCAGTAAATTTCATCAATTGTTTCTTTAGGAAGAATTTTTTCTAAACATTAGGGCTTGTACATCTAATTTTCTGAAATGCATTCAAATAAATAGTAAATATATATAAAAATAAAAAAAAACAATATTTTCGGGATTGTCAATTTTCTTTTAGGACGATTTTCTACAATTGAGGCCAATTTGTTTTCTGAGTGTAGTATTTATATTAGCAAGATTGATAAGCTCATTGGTATTGTTGTTGTTGTTATTGTTGTTATTCTTGTTATTGTTGTTATTGTTATTGCTAATCAGGTTACACTGTTTGAACTGTTGCATGTTGTTGGCCTGGCGCTGCTCACCTTTACCGTGCTGCCCCAATTGGATATGACGCGTGGAGCGATGCTGGGCTGCTGTGTGTGCTTTGTGCCGGCACTTCTTAGTGAGTAACGTACACACACACACACATACACACACACACACACACACAGGCACACACACACACACACACACACACACCACACACACACACACACACACAGGCACACACACAAACTATCAAGCATCAAATACCAGCTAGCATCTTATCAGCCTCATTGTCTTCTGGACTGACAGCAATCAAATTGATTGCCTTGCACTCTCCGTTTAACATTATTATAATTATTATTATTATTATTATTATTATTATTATTGGTATGACTTTGTTTTGCAGACCTACTCACTGGCACTCGTCTGCATTGGAAATCAGGGGACATTGTTGTATATGGAGCCTCAATTGTGGCAGCGTTAGCATTGGGCAGCGTCTTCCTCATTTGGCCAGTCATGTCCACGCAGCTCGAGTTGCAGTTGCTGGCAATACCTTTGATATTGGTCTCGTTTCGCTGGTGGGAAAACTTTGCCAATAAGCACGAAGCCCTTGGTGAGTCGACTGATTTTGATTTTCTTTTCAAGACTATATAGCACAACGAAGCACGTTTAATGTGCCCGTTTATGGACTATGGAAATTATTCCCTGTACATATTACAACAGATAAGAATGTTATAGTAGAGTAAGCTGGATAAGGAGATACCCCGAACCCAAGTAATTACCGCCTTAGATATTCAACCTATTTATATGAAATGGATTTAAGCGAAATTTACAAAATTAAAGAAACTTTATCTGCGTCTGGTCTACGAGTCGATATACGCCTGACCTTCTCTCTGGCAGTGTGTTTGAGTACGCCTTCCATCCTTCTGCCCTAATTAAATTCACTGCGATTTGAACTTGGGTATATGGCATATCCTGGTCTGTTGCTCTCGTCCAGCGCACTCATACGTATGTTTTAAAATTTATTTAATTTAGAGTTTGAGTCTATTTCGGAAGTAAGTGAGCAGAAAAAGGTTGTTTGGAAAATTCGCTCTCCAAACTCGGAATATGGGAAAAGCAGCTAAAAGCAACTTTTTTTGTTTGTCATCCTTTAATGTTTAAGCTCGCTTTCGAAGATCAATATAAAAATTGATTAAGTTTTGTATATATTTCCTTTCTTTTTGCCACCAAGCAAGATAAAAGGAGCAGTTGCTTCAATGATTGCTTAAAACTTTTTTTGGCGTGGAATCAACTGTTTTTAGAAAATTGACTCGACTATTAAACCATCAACTCTAATTAGTGGTTTTTGTTGGTGGTGCTAATTAAATATATTACATTTTGTGCGTTGCTAGCCTATTTAAATTTATAAATATAAACACACTCAGAAAAAATTCGACCTGCAATTTAGAAAATCGACTTAAAATTAAAATACAAATTTGTTCCTGGTCTTCTGAAATGTTTTCCGAATATACGAAAAGGATTCTTAACATTGAAAAATCATTTATTTTGTATTTTAGAAGCTCATTCCTAATTATATTTCTTAACATCTATCTTTTCTATACACTATCGAAAATATTGGAATATGTCAAATCTAAAAGTACAAATGTTCAATAATAATATAATTGGCAAAAAAAGGTAAATTTTAAAAATATGTACCCTGAAATGAATAATTGAATAACTCGGGTTTTTAGAAATATGCTTTTCAGTAATAAGGTGGCGCTACAAATATGGCGAAGATCCATTTTTATTTCTTTATGTGTGTTTGAGTAAACAATAAATCTTATAGCATATCTAGTTGAATAGCCATTATATCTAGCAGTACTTGGTGAGTGTACAGTGTGTTAAGATAGATTGTTATAGTTCCACAATACCATTAAAACATTAACATTAATTAATTGATTCTGTTGATCCATTTGCAGCCTACATTATACGCAATATAAGGTTCACACGCTCCCGTTACCACACCTATCTGTATTTGGCGCCTCTGAAAATTGTGGTCTTTGGACTGATGGGTTTTCTGCTGCATGGCGAGAGCTTTATCGAGTATTTCACGCTGTTCTTCAAGGCATGGCAGACGCATGCCATAACACTAACGGTATGTAAAAAGCTCATTAGGTTGAGATGTGTTTGCGTTGTTCTTGTTGTTGCTGTTGGTGCTTTGACTTTGAGTTTGACTGTCGAAATTCCAGCACTGGGATGGCTTGCAAGATACGGTTAATTTGGCACACACGTCCAACAATGGCAGCTCGTTAATCAAATCCTCACCAAGAGCCCAATATACGCTCCAGTCGAATAGCAGAGCCGTCATTTACGCAGTCCTGCTGCAAGTTGGCGCTGCGTATTTGTGCCACATTTTCGGCAAGTTTGCGTGCAAGATAAAAATACAGCATTTCAGCTATGCGCTGCCGCTCAGTTTGTCAACGCCAGTCACCGTTGGTGTGGCCACAATTCTGGCACAAATGCGTGCCTCGAATATCTGCTGGCTGCATGGCCTAATCCCTGACTACCTGACGCTGCAGGCACTTGGAGAGAATCTGGAGGAGCTTGGAACTCGCAGCCTGGAATATGCCCTGTGGCTGTGGCCACTCTGGTTGCTGGCACAGATTTGGACTTGCCTGCACATCTGGCGGCCGAGAAATGATCGGAATGCACCCACCGAGAAGCTGTATGTGTGTCCCTGGTACTGTGGCCTGCTGGTGGATCAGTGCTCCATAATGAATCGACGCATTCTCGACTGGGGCGATGAGTACTTCGCCATCAAGGTGGGTAACGAGGTGGAGTACCCCTACTCTGCTCAGGCAGCAACTAATTGCGCATGACGTTGGCAAATGTGTGACTTGAAGTTCATTTTAATGAATTATTGTAATCAGGCATTAACATCAATCATCCAGCCAACTTGGCGCCGTTTGCAGTTATGCTGCCTCTCGTTATTAGGGCGGTATCCCCCGGCCCCGGCCACGGCCACGCCCACACGCTCTTCCATTCCCACTTCCACGTTCACGTCTCAGCTCCTTTCCTCCATCTCTCAATCTCACATTTATTTGCGCAGGACTCTTTGACTGTGTCGTGCTTCGCTTCGAGTGTCAGGCAATGTAATTAAGTTAAATGACGGGGAAACTGCAAAGTTTGGGGGGAAATATTTTGTGTGCTCTTTGTCAGTGCCTGTTCCTGTTCCTGTTCCTGTCTACATATATCTATGTATTCACACATTTACAGTGAAATTTTCGTTGCGTATGTTTTCGTCAATGCGAACTTAATTAAAAGTGTTACAATTTGGCCTCCCTGCGGTTCAGAAGGAATTTTTGTTAGTTGTCAAAGGGGTTGGCTCCAAAGGGTACCACAAATGGGCAAAACTAATTAAAATAAAGTCGCATATGATGATTTTTGAGATTGTTAATTAGAATCATAGCGAATTATGTATTTGAAAGGGTTGTAACGCTTTAAGCGCATTAAGAAACTAGTTTTGGCATGTGGAATTGAATAGTTTGGTTGATAATCAAATACTTTTCAAATGTTTGCTTAAGGATTAGAAATGTAGCTACATTTCTAGATAAAGTTAGAGATATTATTTTGTTTATGTTTTGTATTAATAGAATTTAGAGAAGTTCAGAGTGCGCAAAATATGCGATCTTATGTCAGAATATTAATTAAAATAAATATTTGAAAACCGAGAACTGCTTATACAAACTACAGCAAACTACAAACTTTAAATTAATTATTTTGCATCTATATTTGTCTAAAGATGCCTTACAATCAATAACAGACAAGAATTTAAATTTGGATTTCAAAATACAAATAAAAAAATTAAAATCTTCTGGTTTTAGAAATAATTTCTAAACATACGAAAATAAATTAAAATTAAAAAGGCTTCTTTTCTAAATAAATAATATAATAAATATTTCAAGAAAAGAAATGCAAGCTCTTATTTTTGAAACAATAGTTTTTAAATTGCTCTGCTTTTAGAAATTTGCTTTCTTAATAATAAGTTGACTTAAACTTATCGCCACAAGTATGGCGATTTTCTAAAATTCAAGGCGATTATTTTTGTGGAAGTTAAGTAATTGAGTAATTCATCCTACTTTAATACTTGCAGAGAAGATATGAAGTTTAACGCTGAACACGTTGACCTGATTATGAGCATATATATTTTATGGGCATGTAGTTGGCACACATAATGCAATTTAGGATGACTTATGCGCAAGGGATAAAAGTAAATAAATTTAAGAGTTTGTGGAGCGAAAAGTTCTAGGCTCTCAAATGTATGTGTGTTTGTCTTCTTTTTTTTTTAATGCGCGAAGGGAAATCTGTTGGCAAATATTTGGTTCTGTGACTACTGCATATATTTTCAAATAAATATATATTTCTGCATACACACACAGAGCGACTTGGCGGAACCTAGAGATCCTGTTTTGGCGCTGGCATCCGACATAAATGCCAGTCGGGATATACAGGAGGCAGACAAAATACCGCAGCTGATTGTCTGTGCAACAATGTGGCATGAGACCGAGGATGAGATGATGGAATTTCTGAAATCAATTGTACGCTTGGATGAGGATCAATGCGCACGACGAATGGCAAAAACGCATCTAAACGGTGGCAAAGCGGATGATGAATACTATGAATTGGAAAGTATGTAAATATATAAAGTGCAACTATTGCATCTTCAAAAAAACTTTGCATAAGCCAGGACTCCCATTACTTTCGAGTGTCCTGCTGTCGTCGCATTGATATGCACATTGAAAATGTATTTGCTTTTGGCTTCCCTAACAAAAAAAAAAGGCTGACAAATTCGAGATTTATGCCAGCCAAATGCGGTGCTGCATAAAAGCATGCTTGGTATAGATTTGTACACTATTTGTGGTATTTGGCGTCTTCCTTTTCTTGTATTCAGTTGCCAAAATGGCGTCCGGCCAAAAGTTGAGAAGCCGGAGAAGCCATAAATTTGCCCTGTCTTTGTTTGACAAGTTTCCGACTACTTACGCAGTCAAATCTATCTCCATCTCTATCTCTCACTCTCTCCCTGTCTCTTTCTATCTGCTTCATACCTGTAGCGAACATTTTCTTCGACGATGCTTTTGTGCTGGACGAGCAGCATTGCAAGAACAAAAGGAACCCGCCACTAAACGAATATGTGAAGACATTGACACGCACCATTGACAAGGCGGCCTTCGAGATTTATGGCGTTAATATTAAACTCAAGCCGCCATTGAAGATTGAGACACCGTATGGCGGTCGCCTGGTCTGGACACTGCCCGGACGCACCAAGATGGTCGCCCACTTGAAGAACAAGGACAAAGTGCGGCACAAGAAGCGCTGGTCTCAGGTCATGTATATGTACTATCTTCTCGGATTCCGCATCATGGAAACGGAGCAACTGTCGGCGAGGCGCAAAGCGGTGATTGCGGAGAACACATTTCTGCTGGCCCTCGATGGCGATATCGATTTTCAGCCGCGAGCCGTGCAACTGCTCATTGACCGCATGAAGGCGATTGATGAGCTGGGCGCCGCCTGCGGTCGCATTCATCCTGTGGGCCGTGGACCGATGGTGTGGTACCAGAAATTCGAGTATGCGATTGGACACTGGCTGCAGAAGGCCACGGAGCATATGATTGGCTGTGTTCTCTGCAGCCCCGGCTGCTTCAGTCTGTTCCGGGCCAGTGCCCTCATGGATAACAGCGTGATGAAGCGTTACACCCTGGTCAGCTCGGAGGCCATGAAGATGGTGCAATACGATCAGGGCGAGGACCGCTGGCTCTGCACTTTGCTGCTGAAGCAGGGCTCACGGGTGGAGTACTGCGCTGCCTCGGATGCATTTACCCATTCGCCGGAGTATTTTAATGAGTTCTACAATCAGCGCAGACGCTGGGTACCCTCAACGATTGCCAACATCTTCGATATACTCGGCGATGCCAGAACTGTGGTGAAGAAGAACAACTCGATATCCACGTTGTACATCATGTATCAGAGCTTGCTCATGATTGGCACCGTCCTCGGACCGGGCACCATATTTCTGATGATGGTCGGCGCATTGGTAGCCGTCTTCAGCATAAATATTTGGACGGCTTTCCTCTGGAACTTCTTTCCCATTCTGTTCTTCATTCTGAGCTGCGTTTATCTCAAGCAGAAATTCCAGTTGCTTATCGCGTTTGTGGTAAGTGCTCTCTATTGTCTCGTCATGATGGCTGTGCTCATCGGCATCATTGTTCAAATGCTCGAGGATGGTCCCCTGGCGCCTGCCTCCCTCTTCTTTCTTCTCGTTGCCGTTCAAATCACCATCTCAGGTAAGCCATTTAGTTAAATTTAAATAAGAAAGAACGCTTATCTTAGGCAGGCCGTAGATTAGAGATCCTTGTAGATCGGAGTTAATCGGTTGGCATTTCATTATTTGTTCGAAGTTTTAAGAAAAATTGCACTACTTTACAACTGTGCGCTGATAGTCATGTAGTTATATATTAACATAAGCTGCAGTACAATGTCTTCAATCTACCAGGTACATTTGTTTCCGGCTTTTCTTATAGCTTAAGGCGTTCGTATCATTTGATTCGAACAGCCAACCAATTTCTGTATCGATTTTTCCATGCAGTGTTTTGTACGACTACATTGTATTTACCATTTTGGATTTATTTTAAATTTAATAATCGAAATAATATCATTTAAAGCTCAACATTTGAAAAAATTTCCGATTTTTTTTTGTTTTTTTCATCAGTAAGAAAAAATGTTGTAGTGATACTATTTTTTATTCAGCTTATGAGATATATTGATGGAAATCGAAATTGTACAAGGTTGCAAGCCAAATGTTTCTTAGCAGTATATTGCTAGGCAAAGTTATTAAAATTTATTATAATTAATAATACAGCAGAAGCTATAAAAAGTGGTGTTTTTATTCATACTCTGATACGGAAGGTAAAAGAGATATTTCTGTCCGTATGCACATTTATTTTGACTCACTTGAGGCAGTTGACTTAAAAATGGAGTATTTTGTTTATGACAATATAACCTATACATATCCTGCAATTTTAGTTTCATCAAAAAAAAAAAACATATATTGCGGAAAGCCTCCTTCTAAGATTCAAGGATTAAAAAATGTTGGCTATGCCAATTCCGACTTCAAAAATTATGAAAAACTTATTATGCCTTAAAGCTATGATGATTTTATTTAAACTATCAAGTAATCATACTTACCACTTTTTATATTAAATTATTATCAGATTATTACGCAGTCGGCTACTTTCGACTCGAACATTGACTAGATATTTAACATTTCAAAAAACAGCTGTAAATTAACAAAAACAGCTTTAAATCTGTAAAAATAAGTACATTTAAAATTTGTTATTAATCTTACATTTATTTAATAAATGTTTTATTTTCTTCAGGCCTCATGCATCCTCAGGAGTTTATGGCTTTGCTATGCGGTGTCATCTATTACATAACAATACCCTCGATGTACATGTTGCTGATGATCTTCTCAGTTTTTAACATGAACGATGTCACCTGGGGCACTCGGGAGTCGGCCGTGCTGAAGGACGATGACGACGAGTCCAATGAGAATGATCACGATAACTATTTGCCAGGGTGGTTAAATGATCCGCTACTCATCGAATCGGAGCTGGGTGAGATATCACTGTTGGAGCAACGTTTTTGGAAGGATATGATTCGGCAATATCTGAAGCCACTGGAGCTGAGCAAGGAGCAGAAGCAAACTATGGCCGATGATCTAAAGGATTTGCGAAATATGGTTGCCTTTGCCTTTGTCATGGTTAATGCAATATTTGTGCTGATTGTGTTCCTGCTGCAGCTGAAGAAGGAGTTTTTGCATCTAAAGTGGCCCATCGATCCCACAGATTTTGTGTCCTTCGATCGCGACAATCTGCAGGTGGGCATTTACAGGCAGTACAAGGAACTGGATCCCATTGGCCTCTGCTTTGTCATATTCTTCGGCGTTATATTGGTCATACAGTTTATAGCAATGTTCTTCCATCGCTTTGCGACAATGTCCCAGCTCCTGGCCGCTACCCAACTGGACTGGTTTCGCTCCAATGGACAGCTCAGTGACGAGGATGCCGCCCTCGAGCTGAATGGCAATGCTGTCCATATAGCTCAACGCTTGCAGCGACCTCGGAGATTGTTTGATGATGATGACGATGACGATGAGGATGGGCATCATCATTACGACGAGCTGGAGTTGGGGCATGAACGTGAGAGTATGGTGCGTCGCCAGACCATTTTCCGGCTGCATGAGGAGCGCAACAAGGAGCATAGCGACTACAGCGATCTGGTTAGAAACTTTGAGAAGCGATTCTTCAGCGAGGATGACCTCAACATGAAGAATCTGCATTTGAGCCGCAAATCGATTAAACTCTTCCAGGAGCGTCGCTCTGTCGCTAAGGTCAACGCAGCTGCCACGCCCAGTGGCACGCCCACTCCGAAGAGGGGCAAGCGACCGCCTCTTGCGCCCCTGAATGCGAAAAAAGTCAGTTTCAGCAACGCCACCATGCAAATGTACAACAATGGTGGCTACGAGGCCACTGAATTCTAGCATTCAAGCGTTATGTTTCATACAATGTGAATCTTTCAACTATCCATGCATCCCACATGACTACATACAACTAACTATGCTAGTCTGTAATCTAACCTTAAAAGCCCTGCGGCAAAAAATATAATTAATTGCAATTTAACTCAAGTGGTCGTCAGCGAAGCTTACTTCCGCAAGGACGTCTTGCGGCTCATTAGCATAATTACAAGATGGGGTCCCATCGAGGGGGTGTATGGGGCAGAAGGGGAGTGAGGGAAGGCGTGATGACGGGGTTCTGTCATTCATCAGTGTCGCAATGACGGTGGCTTCAGTTAAGTGCTCCTCCACTGCGCTTTTTGCACTAAGCCAAGCCAAGCCAAGCAGCAAGTTTGCCCCTCCGGCTGCAAAATCCGAAATGCAAATCAAAGTGCCATTAGCATGGATTTGATGGAGTTTCTGCTGCAATGCACAACTTTTTGCTGCCTTCTGTCTTAAGCGCACTTGTGGGTGTGTATATGTGTGTGGGTGGGTGTATTCTTTAGCCTAGGTGTCGATAAAGCTGTTTTGTAAGTGAATATTCTTGGTTCATTTTTTGGAGTCTGCCCACAATAACAGATGGAAAAAATCAACTTTGCCAATGCGCATACATTAAAAGGAGTTGCAAATTGTGGTACAACATTGCAAAAATAAAAGAGAAGACTTGTTACAGATGAAATCGCTTACCGTGCCGAACTTGGGAGATGGCTCGGTGAAGCTGAAATAAATTTGAGACAAAAAATGGTTGCCTGTAAATGTCGAATTTTAAATACACTTACATTGTTCCAACGAGCCGATAGAACATAAGCCGAATATAGAAGTTGACCTGATCGATCATAGAGCGGCTATATGCAAAAGAAAAGAAGAAGTGTAACAGCTGGTTAGAAAAACTAGCATCTGGATCAAACCGCATAGTTTTTTTTAATATCTGAAGACTTGAGATATTATATTTAAAAACAACTAAGAATGAGCTCGACTACAATGTACCCTGAACCGAGTTATTAAATATATTATAGTTCTATTGGCAAATTTTTAATAAGTTTTACACCCAAATGTGAGCAGGTCTGGAAGTGCACTCATTTCTTATGGCAACCACAGCACAGGCGCAAAAAAACGAATGCAGCGCGTGATTTCATTCACAAGCCCGAACTGCCCCAAACTGCCTCAAACTGCCCCAAACTGCCTGCCGACAAACACGTGCATATACATAAATACATACATACATACGTTCATGCAGTCGTAACGGGGTAACGGGGCTCTGCAGAATACACACAACAACACATTTACGACCCCTACGAATATCACGCCATCTCTTTCTTACACATGCGCTCGCATATTTATGCATACAGAAAATGATTGCGGCTGCTGATACTCATTTGTATCTCATGATCAATAGGAGAATATATTTTCGACTATAACTTGGGCGTTTCTTATCTGATCTTTATGAATTTGGCCACTGGATCAATAATAAGCATTTGAATATTATGTATTAATTAGAAGATTCTGGCTTTAAAATTGGGGTATATTGTAAAATAAAGAAAACTTGATCTGCGCCGGGTATACGAGAATCTATATTCCAAATTTGGAGTCTCTTTAGACGAACGAACTATCGACTCGGCTGTAGATCCTGATCAAGAACATATATACTTCGTGGGGTCGGAGATGCTTCCTTCCCCCTGTTACATACATTTGCACAAAACAATAATAACCTTTTTACCCTTTTTACCCTTTTTCAATTGGTTCAGGGTATAAAACGGCGACCTAATTTCTTCGATTAAGTAAATTAAAAGTCTGAGTAAACAGTAATAAGAAATTTTGAAATGAATTAAACACGTTGTACATTAAGATGAACGAATAATAATAAGTGTACACAATATACGCAAAAGAGGATATAAGAGATAAAGGATGAAAAAGTTTCTTTTCAGATTGAAAAACTTTGTATTTAGAATTATCTTGATTTATTGCTTATTTCTTAAATATCTGTGTGGGCAAATCTTTTTCTGCGGCAATCAATTGGGTAAAAAAATTGAGAATTCAGAGGTATGGAATTTTAATTTGTAATATAAAATGAAGTAGTTGCAATAAATATTCACTGAAGTTTCAGAGAATCAATTAAAATGCACTTGCTCTTTACTTTATGTTATGCATTGGGTAGGAGAATTAAGAAATATGTTGTCTATTAAAACATGTAAATACAAAACACAATTGCAACACGTTCAAATTCAGTTGCTACAAATCTGGCAATTTGTTAAAAAAAACACTGATGATCCTTTTGGCCAATCAATTAGCTGGCCGCAGTCAAAGCCAACGCACAAAAATGCATTGGGGCATGAATACACCCCGCTGTAACAAAGAAAAAAGCCATTTTTTTCAAATTTCAATGCGTGATTTGCCTTTGTAGATGAATCGTTGACTAGTTTCAATTACAGTTCATTCATATGACCTATTTTAAAAGTACGCATAAGAAGAAACCCAAAGAGACACTATTTCATTGCACATACTTAATATTGGTTTGTTGAGGTCAAGCCACAGGCAAATAAATTTAACATTTATTCATATTTATGGATAGTCGCATTTCTTGCACAACAAAACCCGCTCAGCGGACACATAAAACAAAGTGGCACGGAAACGGCAGCGGCACATTGAATACAAAATTCGATTGAAAAACTTTGCAACAATTTTTTGTACTGTTTCGTTTTCCTGCTGCTGTGCTTGGCATTTGTAGAGTAAAACCAACAGCTATGCAACCGGCAGGCATGTACATAATTTTGCACTTATCTGACCCCAGGCCGTTGGCTCTGGGGTGCAGTGGTTCAGTTTTGCTCTTGTTATGGTATTTTATGGGTTTCCTATGCATTTACAATTTCAATCCAGACCAGGACAGCGGCCGGGACACGACGGGACACGCAAGCAGCCAAAGCAAGAACAAAACTTTGGTTTTTGCTTTTGTAATTTTTAATGTCATTGAATTATGAAAATAATTCTGAGTTGATCGCTCGCTGGCTCAGTGGCTGGCAAACAGCTTTTGTCCCCAACTTGTCTAACTTGTTCTGTTTGCCACTGGTGCTGATGTTCCTGTTGTTGTTTGTGTAAAAATAATTAAATGAAAGCTGCAGGATATTTGCGCACAATGTGCACTGATTATGTGCCTTGTCCTGTTGCCAGCAATGTACCCCCATTGCCCTCTGGCGTTGTTTTCGTGCAGTCTAGCAATTTTTGCCTTGCCTGTCAGTTGGCTTAAATAGTTCACTTCTGCAACCCTCAAAGGTCAAAACTTGTTATTTCCATTACATGCTGTAATTAATTTTGCAATCTTTTTTTTGCGTGCGTTGGAGAGGTGTTTTTTCGATTGAGTGGCATTTACTAAAAAAAATTTCCGATTATTAAAATTTAATTTCATTATCTGATATGTTATTTGTGATGGCTAACTAATTTTTAATTAAAAGTGCTCACATAGCTAGTATATTGAATTGCAAATCAAGTATCTGTTTGGTTGAGTACACCCATAAAATTATAATTATTACTTAATTAAAATATTTTTAAAGTACGCAATTAGAGAAACATATTTATACAAAATCAAAATATGGATTAAAAGTTGAATTAATGCCAGATAAAGGTTTAATCTTAATCTGTGCAAGTGAGAGTGAGAATTTAGATAAGATTTCTTAAATAAACTTATCCTTTTTTCTGTGCTGTTTCAAATTACTGCAACTGATTATTCTATAATTTATTACGTGGACTTAGAAGCCCTTTCACTACTCGTGTATTGATTTGTTGTCTTTAATTAGTCAGTATTAGAATCTGCAACGGCATTGCAAAGAGCTGGAGTAACATGAATGATTCGCTAAGCAAACACGGCTCCTCGTCAGATAAGCTCCATGTTCTCCCGTGCCCCATATGATAAGCGCTGCGACTCGACGGAGCTGCTCCATGTTCAATGTGTAAATGTTTGCCATAATCTATTGCAGAGCTGCTGCTGCAAGTACATGTGTTGGGGAGCGAATGTGCCAGTGAGTGTGTGTGTGTGTGTGTATGTGTGTGTGTGTATGCGTGTGTGTGCTTTTGTTGCTCTGCCTGTGATTGATAACAGTTCTAATTGGATCCAAACAAGAGCTGGGTGGCGATAAGGGGATAGCTGTGCAAAGGGGCTGGCCCCAACCAATTTTAATCGCAATCGCAGTGAGCACTTACATTTACACATGTTTGCGCTTCATTATCAGTAAGCAGCCGGAGTCCGTCACTTCAGATCCCGTCACTTGGTTCGGGCGTGCACGGTCCAAAACAATGCCGTTTCAGTAGTGCTCATTGTGTTTTACGGTGCGGTTCGCTGTGCGCTATTCTCTCGTTGCGATTCTGTGATATTCGTGTGCTTGGATCCCATTTAGGATCTTGTCTGCTTCACTGTCTCCACATTAAATATAGCTTAGCTCTAAATATAATTTTTAAACCCATAAATACTTCACAATAGACAAAATGCTGCGTAATAGCTGCAAAGCACTTCGCAACAGTTTTTCAAGCAATGCCTGGAAGGCGGCCAGTACCCATGGACCCCGACAACCAGTGAGTGTAAGGATAATAGAATCGCCATACAATGTGGCAATGAATTGCTGTAAATAAGTGTAAAACATTCATTATCGATTGAGCGAACATTATTTTGTAATATTATTGCTCGAAGCTGATTGGGGTCAAAACGGTTGATGTGCTAATTGGATCATATCTCTTTTTGACAGATTTCTTCAGTTGATTTATTTTACTTATAATTAATCTCCAAATTATAATATGTAGTCTACTGAGTTGATTTGGATTTAACTTCTAATTAATTTCCAAATTATGTTGAATAATTTATTTTGTGATAGTCTAAAATGAATTTTTCCCAGCCAAGAATGTGTTGCTTAGTAGTTTGTGGTTTGCTCAAAAAAGCAATTTAATGAAAAGACAGCTCTTTAATAATAGTTGTGACTTATGTGAATGACGTGTTTAATTTTAAATAATCGGAAGGTTACAAATAAGAAGGCAATACGTGTTTCTACCTTCTACAACAAATTGTTGGTCTTTATCAATTGTACTGTTGGACTTTGGTATCAATTACCTAATTCAATGTACAGCTGAACACAAAAAACAAAAGAGAACCAAAACTAAGTTCAACTAAAGACATTGGCTAGACACTTGCAATATCTACAAAAACAGTCTATAAACACTTGTAAGCTGTCATACTTTGAGAATATAGACAAAAACAAAAACATATAAACTGATAAGCGGTGTTTTTTGTTGATAAATGTCATTTGGGTATGGGGGAAAATTACTGGAATCGTTGAAGCTGATGATTTCAGAAGAGATTATGACGTACTTGAGGATGACCACAGTCAACACTAAATAAACTATGAGAATTGGTTGACATTTTCCGTGTCCATGTTATGTAAACGACTGGTTGGGGACACTGCACACTAGTAGATTAGGAACCGAATTTTCCTTGGCACTGAAATTTAATCAGCACTCAATCAGCTTAATAAAAGAGGCACCACGAACAACAACAACAACAACATCGACACCGACAAAGGCCACAGCAGTCGCAATGTAGTTCAAGATTTTAGTTCGTGTTTTTTTATGACTCATCGAAGTGGCAACAGCTTGGAATGGCAGAAATGATTCTGGGGGTCTGAAATGGGCCATCAAAATAAGGCTGGGGTTCAGCTAATTGAATGGACAGCTGAAATCGATTTATGTTTTATTTTGGGTTAGAGGCATGCTGTAAATCATTTGCAGCATGGGTTCGGATTGAGGGACATGCTAAACATACAAATGGTGTTTCACTGGCGGCATGGGGTGTGTGACAAAACAAAACGGAGAAAAAAAAATATAAAAACAAAAAAATTGTATTTGCCGGACAAGCTGATAGAATGACACAAAAAGCGTTTGCACAGCAAGACAGCTGTTGGTACTGTGCGGCGTATACGTGTTAAAATAAATTGTAAAGTGTAAATATTGTATTTCAAAACTACAGCACGTACACTCAGAGAAAAAAGCCAGAGGCTACGTAAGAGTGGCAGGCGGACGTAAAGTGTGTGAGAAATGCCAGCCGATTGTTTTTTTTTCTTTTGTTGCCTGTAGCAATTTAATGCCGTTTGCCGTTTGCCGTTCGTCTTTTCCAATAAACCTAAAGCCCCTTTAAATATGCATAGACCAGCCCTGGCCCCGAGCAAGGGTCGACAGCTGCATTTGCATATGTCCAAAGTCCGTAGTCCGTAGTCCAAAGTCCGCAGTTCGCAGTCCGCAGTTCGCAGTCCCTACTCCGGAATCCAAAGAGTCCAACGTTGCCTTTGACAGTCAAAACTATTTGGCTAGGTCAGGGTCGTCACTTCGTCACTGCTTCACTCCCGGCTCCCTGACTAGTTTTCCGGCGTCATCGTCGCCTAGTTTGACACGTGTTGGCAGTTATGGGGCAGCTCCAGCGCTGTTGTATGTGTGTGCGTGTGTGTGCGTGTGTGTGTGTGTGTGTGTGTGTTTGCGGTACATCATAAAAAGTGAAACAGTGGTAAAAACAACAATATGACATAACAAAACAAGCGTAAAACATAAGGGGAAAAAAAACAGCGTTGCAAATGTGTCGAGAACGAGAATCAAACAGCTGTTGTCGTTTTCTGATTAGAGCTCCCGAGAGTTTTAGTATGCCTTAACACTTGCCACATGAGATAGCACAACGAAAACCCACGAAGGAAGTAAATATATAAGAACTTAACTTATTTGAATCTTATTCATTGATTCTAAATACTTTCCAATTTGTAAGTTATTTATTGGCATATAATATTAATGGTATTTTGCTTGAGTTTAATATACCTGAAAAAACCGTATCTATTGTGATTACTTCACACTTCTTTAATTTAAATTTTCAAAACTGAAAGTGTGCTGGAGTTATAATTATTTGGTTTATAAGTGCTTTAAAGATTATTTGTTGATTGTGCTTTAATTTGTACCACAGTACATTCCCTGCTACGATTATGTTCACAATCATTTACGTGGGCCGTAAACGTTTTTCTACAGTTTTATTGCCGATTTTATGGGGGCTGTCTACGGACGGCGATAAATTATTCCAGCAAAACAAACTTTTGGGCAGTCAATAATTTAATTGCTTAGTAATTAGATTTTTGATAGCAGCAAGTGTTAACTTTTGCCAGACGATTTTCAAGAAGAGCAACAACAACTGTTATCAATATGAAAACGACGCCAAGCTCAGCATTTGATTACAGAAAATACACAAACAAACTAAATGCGGCAGATATTTTGTTGGCATGTTAAACACAATGTCAGCAGTAGGTTAATGCAAACTATTTGCATGGGATGATGATTGTCTGTATTATTAGAATTTCTGAATATTTCTGGTTATGTATGCTTTCTCGGTATGTACAAAACAACAATTTCCATTTGTTGATTATATTTTAAAAATAATTTAAAAATAAATAGACAAGCTATTTTTTATTGTACAATAATTGACAATTAAGCAAAATTAATTAATGATAATAAATATGTTATATATTATAAAATAAATAATAAATAATTATAATTAAATATATATCAATTTTGATTAATTTATTCGCTATTTATTAGTCTCGTGCCACGTCTTGCTTTTGTCTTGCTTCTGTGTCCATTTCTAGTTCAGATCTCCGCATTTATCTGATGAACGCCCCGTTGACAGCCAGACAAAAGATTACACATTGACAAAAGATTACTATTGCTGTTATGCATCAGGCGACTGGCAAATATTATGATAACAATATAAACTGAGCAATGATAACAAAGCGAAATGTTGAACAGCCAAGTATAAGCCAAAATCAACCAAGCAAATAAATATTTGTTGGCATTTCGACTGATTTCTGTGTGGGACACCTTTTGATAGCCTCAACATTTTTATGGAGTGTGGCCCTAGCGTATTTATTACTTGGCCAGCAAACAACGTTGTTCCGATGTCGTCAATTTAAATGTAACGCAATGAAAATATTTACGCCTCAATTTAATTTACAGTTCAATCGTTAGATAATTGGTATTGCCTTCGCCTTTGACGTCGCCTTTGATTTCGTTGTAAAATATGCGAGCACAAGTACCTTGTCGCTTTTTATTGCGCCTGAGGAAAGCCAATCAATATCGAGTACAAACAAAATGTGGAATAGTCACTGAAGTGTGCATAGCGCGTTGGCGGCGACGCTGATTGACGCTGATGTGTTAGGTAAAATAAAAAATCAGCGAAATAAACTACATTATGGCAGCATAAAAGATTAGACGAGGGTGTATAATTAAATGAGGGCCGCTAAAAATACTGATTTGCAGTATGTTGTCCCAGGATTACGTTGCAAAAACTCTACAGAAAATCGAACTTAAGCATACCACAAACTGTGCTCTTTTAGATTTGCCTAAGCTTATTAACACAAATGCTCGCATAAGTTTCGAATTCAATCTGTAGCTATTGAGCCAATTGTAGTGTAGTTGTGGACAGTACGTTTGTATGTGACGTCAACATCGATAGTAGGGTACGAACGACGTACCTTCGTAAAACGTTTACCTAAAATCGGGGAACGTTTATTTCTATTGAGGGACGAAGCAGAGGGAATCCTCTGGACCGCAGCTCTTTCGGGAGGCAGTGGGTTTATGCTAGTCCGTAATAGTAAATACAATTTTATTATGTAGGATTCCTTCAGAAACTAAACTTGGAGACGATACTCCAGGAAAAAAAAACAAATACAACATTAAAATTTTTGGGAGTACGTTCCAAAGGCTTTTCTTATTTATGCTTTATTAGGGTGTTTATTATTTAATATACGTGTTCCTGGTTGAGATATTAAAATGTAATATAGATAAGAGAAGGACAACACAATTCAAACACACTCTTCGTCTGATGAAAGCAGGTTTTAATTTCCTGTCCATTTCAACTATAAATGGGAAATAGCAAGCAACTTGACTTGATCAAAACAACATTTTAATTGTTCGGCAAGGATATGCAAAGGCAGGATGTCCATTAGTTCCATACAGTAATGCAAATGAAATATTTCCAAGTGCAGTTAAGTGATATCTATCCATATTTATATTCTTTGAAATGATCTCTCACGGACAATCAGTATTGGTATCCGAGCTGGACCGAGAACAACAATATTCTAGAATTGTATAAGACAGTATTTTCATACCTAATCGCAGGAAACAATGCCTTCTTCAAAAACACAGAAAACAAACGAGCAAACACTGTGAGAGCTTCACACTCATGACAGTCCCTAGTCGGATTATCTAAGGCAGAATCATCAGCATCATAGGTTAAAATATAAACATGAATTACTCCTGTATTTCCATATGCGGAATCCAGACTAAACAAATCTAAGCTTCGTCATCGCAGGGAGACTAGATTCCTTCTTTTTTTTTTAACTCAGCACAATGCGTTTTTGCAAGTTACTCAAACATTGCTGCATATTTGCCGGGTACACTAACATCCACTCTGAGCTTTAAACTCTTTCCGGTAGGCGCCCCACGTTGTGCGCCAAAAACCAAAAAAAAAGTTCCCCGATTTTAGGTAAACGTTTTACGAACAGTCGTACGTACCCAACTATTGATGTTGGTGTCGCATATGAACGTACTATCGACGAGGCATTATATTGTTTTTTACACAAATTTTTCAAAAAAGCAATATAAATATACCTTTTAACAGTGTTGAATTTGCTTTTATAAATTGAGCTAAATCAAATATTAAATATGAATTTTTTGGCAAACGTTTTATTGCATTTCCGCGAATTAAATATTGCTGTACGTGTCTGTTATTTTGATTTTTGAGTGCTGTGTGATTGTTGACGGAAGCATTTGCCAAGCTGATATTTCCGCCTGTCAGGCATCAATCGGGCTAGCGTTTCATTTCCCAGACGGTAGCACGTTAAGTTGTGAATATAAATTTAAATTGTGTGACTGTCATATTTGAATTAAACTCACTTTTAGCGAGCAACTCATATCGATAAATCAAATTGCACTTACACTATTATTTTTCTGCAAAGCATTTTTAAAAGATATTTATTGCCAAAATGCTATTATGTGAGGAGTGTTCGTATCGAGGGCGGAAATCCATTAGTCAATTAATTATTAGCTGTTCTAGTTGTAATTATTGTTCTTGTCTGCCTGTTTATTATGCAAATGCACCACAGAACATGATATATATTAATAAAATAGAATAAATCAATTATAGTCATTCTGTGATTCAGTAATTTTAATGTGCTCAAGAAAATCAGATTGTAGCATTTATATATATATACATATATATAAAGCCTTGACTTAACGCAAATCGGCGATTATGATTTGTACACACAAACGCAAAACTGATTAAGTTTAATGATAATGGTTGGAGTCAGGAACTAGACGGTCTATCAATTGAATGGCCATCGATTTGTTGCTTTTATTTCCAAGGGCTGTGTTGTCGTAATTTACAACCTCATCATGTGTTTGCCGAGCAACACAGATAACACAAACACACACACACACAAGCACACACCACTTATGGGGGCTGAATTGTTGCCCCACTTCAATGTCTTGGCTCTCATAGTCTATTTATGACCTGAACTAATATTTAATTTGTGTCTTATCTTGCTGTAGTTGTTACCGCCGGAGAAGCGCTTGGAGAAGGCCCATCCTCAGTTTACGGAACGTAGTCAGCTTAAATATGCTCGGCGTCTGGTGGTCAAGTTGGGCAGTGCGGTGATTACACGAGAGGACAATCATGGTTTGGCCTTGGGTCGTTTGGCGTCCATTGTGGAGCAGGTATGTGATAAATAGTTATTAAGTGCTTATCAGAAATCCCACATTATTATTATTACATTATTCCTTAAAAGACGTTCTTTAAGTTTTATTGCTTTTTCTGTTTTTGAAATAATTATCAACTTCATCATGTGTACTCTAAAGATGTTTACACTTATCGCTCGGGAAATGCTAGAATTCTGAATTTCTTGAGTACATTAAAATTACTGAATCATAGAATTGATTTATTATATTTTATTTAAAAAATACACTTTGCCAAACTTATGTGGAAGTTTAGCAGAACTTTCGATTTTCCACTTCTTACAAAGTATATTTTGGGCGAACCCTTAAGTATTTTAAGAACTTTGCTGTATATTGAGTACAAATAATCTCATATATATTAATACTTTTTTCCGTGTTGAGCACATCTATGAAAGTGCGCTTTGATTTGAAACTTTACTCAGAAGCTCGCTGGCACCCATAAAACATTTAACCGAAGCTAATTGGTATTTTCACTTTTTCCAGGTGGCCGAGTGCCATTTAGAGGGTCGCGAGGTCATCATGGTGACCAGTGGTGCTGTGGCGTTTGGAAAACAGAAACTTGCCCAGGAGCTGCTCATGTCGCTGTCGATGCGCGAAACGCTGAGTCCGAAGGACACCAAGGAGGTGATACACACACACACACAAAATATGCAATTTTAAGTTTCACACTAAGCTGCTGGCTATTTCATTAGTTCGATGGCGCCACATTGGAGCCACGTGCGGCTGCTGCGGTGGGTCAATCGGGTCTTATGTCACTCTACGATGCGATGTTTGCGCAATATGGCGTCAAGATTGCGCAGGTCGGTTGCGGACAACACTTTATCCAATTACTTACCACGAAAGTGTAACACAGAGACTGAAACTGAAAATAAAACATGTATTTAGGTGCTGGTGACCAAGCCGGACTTCTACAACGAGGAGACACGCAACAACCTCTTCTCGACACTCTCCGAATTAATTAGCCTAAATATAGTGCCAATCATCAACACGAACGATGCCGTCTCCCCACCCATGTTTATACGTGACGATGAGCCAGCCGGCGGCACACGAAAGGTACGTACCTAATCCCACCCTGGGACTATGTAACCATCTCTGTGTGCAGGCCCACAATAATGTGGCCCTGTGCCCCTGTGTCTCTCTGTCTGTTGCAGGGCATACCCATTAAAGACAACGACAGTCTGTCGGCCATGCTTGCCGCTGAGGTGCAAGCGGATCTGCTCATCCTTATGTCCGATGTCGATGGCATCTACAACAAGCCCCCCTGGGAAGATGGCGCTAAATTGATGCACACCTACACCAGCGATGATGTGAATAGCATTGAGTATGGCACGAAGTCAAAGGTGAGCAACTTCCACACCTATCAATTCCATTGCGAGAGCAGTGTCCTCCTTAAAAGTATTAATAAAAAATCACCCTGAGTTTTATAAAAGTGGCGTACTTTTGCCGGCAGGGGTAACTCTTATTATTTTATTATCAGAAATTACATTTCCAAAATTAAAGGTGTGTCTTTCCAAAGACTATGGTTTTTAATTTCTTAAATTCTAAATTCCATGCAAACATTTTCTAAAATTAAATAACAAAATGTTTCTAAATTCAAAAGTGTTTTTTATAAGTGTACACGGAACTTTTATATGCATTTTTTTGTGTTAGCAGTCTAATATTTCATATGCTAGATAGTAATTAAATTTTATAATTAAATTTATTCGGAGCTATGCGGAATCTAAAACAGACAGCAGCTAAATTTTAACTTAGCAGTCGAGAGAGCAAAAATTATATTACTATTTTCCGAATTTTACAATTATTTTTCTTTCAAATAAGAGTTTTCATGCCTACATTTTATAAATATTTTCTGAATTTCTTTTTTTTCCGAGTGTACAATATAAATTATAATTACCTTTGAAAATTAATGAGCTACAATGAGCTATAATATGAATGCTGTCAAAATTGGTCTGACAATTAGCTACAGTACTTTTGCTTATATTTCGACAAATTAAATAAGTCCAAAGAAGTCTAATGTTAGTAATTTTGATTTTGGTAAACAACAAAGTAGTTCATACAGGTGTTTATTAAAGGTTTTAGCTTTGATTAGGGCTTGTATGATTTGACTTAGTTATTGTGATAACACACTCGGTTAATAGTATGCCACTATTTAATATATTTATTTACTTGCTATGCTCAAAGCTTTTAACCACAAGTGCTATTAAGAATTTTCTGCGACTCCAATTAGGTATTTGTAGCCATTACGTGAGAGTCATTTGCAATTGTTTTTTTTCCGGTGTACCTGAGCTGCTTTCATTAGCGCAGATCGTGTTAAATATTTAAGAGGCAAAAAATGTTGACACCGCAGAAAGTTTTGCTATTTGGCTGTCCTTGCACAATCATTTCTCAAAATGGTGACAGACGACGGGAGGGCGAAAGTAGCAAGAAGAAACAGCTGCAGTTGTCGCGTATTGCAACTTAATGGTGTTTATTATGGTAGTTTGTTTATTGCATGCTTCACACTTTGGCTAACTATGTATTCATATTTACCGTCGCTCTGCAGATGGGCACTGGCGGCATGGACGCCAAGGTGAAGGCAGCTACCTGGGCCTTGGATCGGGGCGTCAGCGTTGTTATTTGCAACGGCATGCAGGAGAAGGCTATCAAGACAATTGTGGGTGGCAGAAAAGTTGGGACATTCTTTACTGAGTTAACAGAGAGCGCCAATACGGTGTCAGTCGAAGTGATGGCAGAGAATGGTAAGTAACACAATTCTGATTGACACTAAGAATTCTGCTCGCCAGGAAACTGGTGTAGAATTCATTGTATAAAAAGACTTTTTTCTTGTTGCATTGAATTAATATTTGAAGTATTAGGAAAAATATATTGCCTAGATAAGGAAAGCCAGCTAAGAAAAAATACCAGTATATAGCTAAATAATTAATGTGAAGCTACAGTTGACATGTGTCCTATTTGGACCACTGCAACCCAGTAGAAGCTAGGCGTATAAAGAAATTAATGTGCATGAGAGGGAAACTATCCAAATGAACTACCTACGCAATAAATCTATGTCCTTTCGCTGAGACATATTGACAAACCAGAAAGAAATGCCATCTTTGGCACGCCGAAGATTGCATTTTATCTATAACATATCAACTTCAGTTTGAAGCTAGAAATATAATGATAACAGGTAGTAAAGAACAGGGTGGGTGTGGCCAAGAAATACCAATCTTTGATGGAGATTACTAGTAATTTATACTCCAAGCTTACCTTTAAAACTGCAGTAGATATAGTCTTTTGTGAATTTTGGGGACGGGAGTGGGAGTGTCTGAATAAAGTATTGGAGGAGTTTCCTAGTAATCTTCTTTCAAAGTTTGGTAACTGTAGCTCTTAAATCACGGGCGTGGTTGAAAAATATATTTAAGGAGATTCCTTCCAACTTTGCTAACTATTGCTCCTAAATTGCGGGAGATATAGGCTTTTATCGTTTTGGTGGCGGGAGTTGGCGTAGTACAAACTTTTCAGGTTTTTAGGTCACAAGCTCTTGAGGGTGGCGGGTTTGGGCGTGGTCTGAAAATGAATATGCCGATCTTTGAAGGAGGTTACCAGCAAGTTACCTTCCACCTCCGTTTTTGTGACTCTATCTTTACAATTGTGGGAGATATGCGGTGGTGTCGAATTACACTTTCCGAAATATCGGTTTTGGCGATTAAAAGCGCAGGTGTGGGCGAGGCCATAAAGATTTTTGATCGGTTCTTAAAGGCGGGTTGCAGTAATATACCTAACAAATTTGACGGCTCTAACTCAAAAAGAAGATACGGCCACTTCAAAACTTAAGCGATCTTTGAAGGACATAGCCAACAACCTACCAACCAATTTTTGTGAATGTAGTCTTAAAATTGGGGGCCTAATCGACTTGCGATCATCGATTTTATAGATTTCCCAGCCTCCTAGTTGACGTTGCATCAGAGAATAAAAACTAAGGCTCCGCAGGTCAGTTATCGATCAAATTAATTAACTTAACTTAATTAAGAGAGAGAGAGGAGAGAGAGAGAGAGGGAGAGAGACAGAGAGCATCGGCCAAAAAACAAAAAAAATAGAGCATAATTAATTTCACATAACTTGAGCTTGCTTAGCGATGATCGCTGAAAAACGAAAAGTAAAAAGAATAATTAGATTAGATTTGTATAGTTTGTCAACCGAGCTTGTCACAACGACTGATTCTGTTAGTTGGCTTAATGTAATGGATTACAGTTAGTGTCACTTGGCAAACAGTTCGGTCAAGTCTCAACTAGAGGGCCAAGCGAAGTGTAAGTGTTAAGTGGCTCTCAATGAGCGCGAACTGGCAAAATGCTCGGGGGCAACACTCGGAAAGTGGCTGACTGGCTTGCTGACTGGCTGGCTGGCTGGCTGGCTGACGTAGTGGCCATTTAGTTTACACCGCTGCAGCTGTTGCTGAAACGAGGTCACCGTGTCTGCCTGAGGTTCACCATTGTCGGCGCACTAAGTGCAATCCGTTGGCCTCACAGCGCCAACTGGTCCAATTCTTGGCCCTGGTCCTGGTCCTGGTCCTGGACCTGGGCTGACTGGCATGTTGTGCTGCGATTTTTAGTTAGCAAGTTTAATTTAATTGTTATTAGAGACAGCTAAAGCAGAGCGCTCGCAAAGAGTGCTTGTTAATTAAGCTGCAGCTTGTTGAACCTTATTTTTGGCTACTTTTGCAAATTGCCAGAGGGCGCTTTCAAATGTAGCAAATGTTGCAAATGTTGCAAATGCTGCAAAGACTAAAGCTCTTAGCGGAAAGTGCTTTTTTACTGGCTTAGCTCACGTTCAATTAATGCAATAGCAAATATTCAAAATGGAACAGCTTCACCAATTTGTTGTTTTCTGCTGAAAGCTTGATAACCTCCTCTACTCTACTTGTATTTCACAACGCAAATCAGAAAGAATAACTTTCTTTGCTCCATTGATGATTACATTCCTTTGGATACCATGGAATCCACCTGCTTACACCTGAATTTAATTATAAAAAATAAAAGTTATAATTATAATTTTTCTAAATACAATTTCAATATTATGCCCAATATAACAATATATTAAATTAAGTGTGACAATTGTTAAAAGAAATTTGGACAGTGAAATAGGTGCGTGATGCACAAAACTAAGCAAACTTTAATTTAACTATTGAGTTTGCTTGCCAAAGCTAAGATTGAATATATTCATTGTAATAAAGGCTCCGATCTATCAAATAACATTAAATGAGTCGATGACATCAATGCTATGCTGAAGAGAGAATAATTGTGCCTTATCTTTGAGATCAACGAAATATGTACAAATGAATAGTCATATCAATTGAACGACATTAAATTTGAATATAATAATTGTTTGAATATAATTGGTTTTTCCATTTTTGGTATATTAGCGCAAATATGTACATACTGGCATACAATAAAATACAATAAAATGTCGCCCGACAATAATGTGTCGGGGTTAGGGTGCTTTATACACTCAATGGGGTCAAGCACGCTAAACATTTCATGCTCTACATTTTTATTGTAGCAGAGGATTATTACTATTCTGACAAATTAACTTCAGAGTATGCCATTTGGCAACAGTGTTTACAAATGACAAACATGGCGAAGACTATCACAACATTTTCATTAAACAGCTCGCACAGGCAGTCGACAAATGCAGGCGCTGAGTGCCGCCGAACGTGCCACAGCCGTCAGCAATTTGGCCGATCTGCTGGTTAGCCGAGAGAAGTTCATTTTGGAGGCGAATGCCAAGGACTTGGCCGAGGCGCAGAGGAGTGGATTGGCAAAGCCGTTGTTGTCCCGCCTGTCGCTCAACTCGGCGAAATTGAAGAACCTGTCGGTTGGCTTGAAGCAGATTGCCGAGGACAGTCACAAGGTGAGTGAAAGCAGCAAGAACTTCAATTATTTGTCCCATATTTAGTGTGCAATGGGAAAATCGGGCTGGGGACACTGGGGACCCCAAAAAGTTGGGGCAAATTGCATTTGTTTGGCTGTCATCAAATGTTGTTAAAAATACTGTTGACTTGCCAACAATTGAGTTAGTATGCAGCCAGGGAGTTGGCCTCGCTTCACAGCAAAGTGGTCATTTAATGACCTACAGCACAGCAGGAGTAACTGTCGTTTATATGCAGCTTCAGCTTTCTGGCTTTAACAACATTACGAAATCTCAAAGCAATTTTACACTTCAACAAAAATTGACACCCGAAGGAAGGAAATGGAACCAAAGGACCTAAGCAAGTGGAAGATAAAAGACAGCTCAGCTCCATAAACTATACTTCTAATGTGTGTGTGTGAGTTAGTGTGAGTGTGTACGTCTTTGCAGTGACATTAACCCACACTCTCGCACACATAGTGGCAACAGTTGATGGAGCACAGACGGAAAGGGAGAGAGAGAGAGAGAGGGCAGCTTGTCTGGGGGCATGCCCCTATTCAATCCAACCCACCCCTTTGCTAGCAATTTTATTGGATGTGATTGTGCGGAAACGTAGAACTTTTTCCCGTTTGCCAGAAAAATGTTCCTTTTTCTATTTCTCAGTGTAGTACGTGGGCATACTTACAGAGTATATTGTAAGCAGGCAGCGAAATCGTGACACAAAGTGGCAGTAGCGCAAAAATCATAAAACGAAAAACGAAAAACGAGAAACGAAAAACGAGAAAATAAACGAATAACGCACTCAATAAATGGATCGAGGGATGTGGAAAAAAAGCATGTTTATGATGCTGACGTGGGAGATGACAATTTAAATAACAAGATAGGGCTTTAGCAATGTAGCGCGATTGTATAGATCAGCTCTATAAATAAATAAAACGGAAAAAATATATTTTTATCGCCCAAATCCCTGCTTTCGCCTACCAAATGCAGAATATAACAGAGTTGGGCACTTGCAAATTGTCAAACTATGATTAAAGGCTTTGGCTTATGAAAAGAGAAATTGTAAACTATAAAATAATATGTTTATATGCAACACAAATAATATCAATGCAAATATATACATTCTTACTCAATAAAAATAGATGCTCAAAAAATAAATAAAGGCTTTTTAAGAAGCAAACGTAAAATTTGACCTTTCTTGCCAGTTGCCGTTTTGAATTCAGTTTGAAAGCATGTGCGCAAAATGTGAAATTTCACAAACTTAGTAACAAAAGTTATTATACTCTTCATTTTAATGATGCATAATAAACATCGCATAAATGGTTCCTGACCCAATGTGTTGGCCCAAGTTATTAGGCACGACTTATCCAATTGTCCTTTGTAAATATAATTTAAAGTTTTGCGCTCTACGATGCCAAAGTCAATAGTAATGACCATGTAACCAAATTTACTTGAGTTCCAGTCTGAGATTGAGGTTGCTGCCAGGGTCGGGGTCTGGGGGCATGGACTACGTCGTCTGGCAGTCTTGACAAACGAGGCGGGCAGCTGCTTTTAGCGGAGCGGAGCACACGATATCGCTGCATGGCCAGTTCACGTTATCTGTAGCCAATTTCCAGCAGCTTTTTGTGTCGTTAACGGGACAGAGATGCAAAATGGGGCCAGCAGCAGCCCATTAAAAATAAATAAAGATTACGGCAAGCTGAATGCCTTGATTTATGTATGTAAAACTGCTCCGGCGCCGGCAACGCATTAAAATGGACGCCCGGGATTAGAATTGGCAACTAGGAGGCACTGCCGCATAAATATACAGTTATTTTATAGTGTCCCCACGTGTCCCCACATTTACCCACATGTCGTATGTGTAATGCTTTAACTGCTGACTTGTCAATTGACATTTATTTATTTTTCTACTTTTTCTTCGTGCAGAATGTGGGTCGCGTCTTGCGTCGCACACTTCTGGCAGACGGGCTGGAACTGAAGCAAGTGACTGTGCCAATCGGCGTCCTGCTGGTGATCTTCGAGTCCCGCCCAGATTCGCTGCCTCAAGTGGCTGCCCTGGCAATGGCCTCGGCCAATGGTCTGCTGCTCAAGGGCGGCAAGGAGGCCGCGCACAGCAACAAGGCGCTCATGGAGCTGGTCAAGGAGGCGCTTACCAGTGTGGGCGCCGAGCATGCTGTGTCCCTCGTGAGTAATAATGCAGCAGTAAGTTAATAGCCCAGTTAACACATTGTAATTTGCCATTTTATAGGTTTCCACTCGCGAAGAGATAAGCGATTTGCTGGCAATGGAGAGCCACATTGATTTGATCATACCACGTGGCTCCTCGGAGCTGGTGCGCAACATTCAGGAACAGTCCCACCACATTCCCGTCCTGGGACACGCCGAAGGCGTTTGCCACGTCTTCATCGACAAGGACGCCGATTTGAAAAAGGCTCTGCACATTGCCCGAGATGCCAAATGCGATTATCCAGCAGGTAAACAGAATGTTTTTTCAATTTTATATCATTTAAAGTGCGCTGAACTGAGAGGTTAGCTTATTTCAGCTGACAGCTGGCTTCTTATTGATTGCGTTTTTTTGTAGTTATAAAAAGTGAAATTTCTTAAAAATTTTGAAGTATCTGAAACAGAATAAATTTTTTTTTATTTAAATCAACATGCAGCAGTAAAATTTACACTTCGAAATACTTAATAGAATATTGTATTTAATGCATAAAGACGATTTTTCTATTATTAGTGGTTTATTCAAATTGTATATACTTTTCAAACATTCTGAAGAAACAGGTAAATTTAAATTGAAATTCATAGCTACCGTTTTTTAGTGCTAATAATTGTATTTGGTCAAATTAAATTAAATTTTCGAATTCGAGAATGCGCATTTTATGCATCAAGAATATTTGAATACTATTTATTGCATTTTTGAATGGTATCCCATTTTAATTTATGTTAATAGCTCAAAGAGAAAACTTCATTGCATTTTAATTGTGCGATAAATAGCATGTTCTTAGGACATTTATATTTCATCATCAAAGAGGAAAAGAAACCTGCCACATTTTAATTAGAGACATTTCCGCACCAAAACGCATTGCTCGAAAAATTAATTGCATTTTTGTTCTGCTATCGTTGTTGCCACCTCGTTTACCTTGCAGCCTGCAACGCAATGGAAACGCTGCTCATACATGAGGACCTAATGAGCGGCGAGATTTTCAACGATGTTTGCAACATGCTGAAGCGGGAGGGTGTCAAAATATATGCGGGGCCGCGTCTAAATCAGCAGCTGACATTCGGACCGCCTGCGGCAAAGAGCCTGAGGCACGAATACGGCGCACTGGAGTGCTGCATTGAGATTGTGCCCAGCTTGGAGGAGGCCATTAATCACATACATACATACGGAAGCGGTCACACGGATGTCATTGTTACGGAAAATGGTACGAAAATTGAAAATTAATTTCAATTGCTTGCAATTGATGCAGAAAAATGACTCGACCATGGGTCCAGCGATTTTAGGAGGGGCAAATTCCTCAGGCTAATGACAGTTCAAAGTGCAGGTTATAAATTAGTTTAAGGACAGCATTGGGAATTTTGAAAAATTGGACCAAAACCGTATTATGCCATTGTGTGAAAGACATATGCAGTAAGTGAGCTCTGCACAGGAACCAGGTCTCAGACAAGCCAAATGTCTATTATCCGACTATTATCAAAAACGATTTAGGTATTTACTATCCGTGCGGTTGAATAGACTTAGAACACTCACCGGTCCCTTGGCAGGACTGAAAGTCACTCTGCTAACTAGGTTAATCAGTAGCGGAATCCGCCGATTTTGTGTCAATGAGGAGGAATGCTCACAACACAATATGTAATGTCCTTGGAAAACATGTCTTAAGCTCGAAGGCCATAGAACCACTCAAACCGATAAAGATTCTCGCTTTTGTGCAGGATGATGGAAGATTTATCAAACAGATTGAAGTGCATTCATTAATATCCAATTATGCGGTACAAATTGACAAATTTCTGATAGGCTTACAAAGAATTCTTAAATATTTATTTATTCCACAATTTAGGTAAATAGGCATAAGTTCATAGTTTCAAGCTATAAATTAATTTTGTTTACAAATACAAATTTAATTATCAGATTGCTTAGCAGCTTACATCCAAATTACACTTTATTGATTGCAACTTAGTTTGGTGCAATCAGATCTCGAATATACACATATGAACTTTTTGACTTGCCAACTGACCTGTGTGCTAATTCAATTAAGTTAAACACTAAATAAACCCTGGGCCAGGCCAAGTGCACTGGCATGTTTTGTGGAATTTGCATGTGTGACGTCATCGTTAGTGTTTTGTGTTTTAGCCAAGGTTGGGAACAGGTTCTCAGGTTCTCAGGTCGTGTCGGTTGTTCGCTGCTGCCACCACAAATTTAAATCATTTGGGAAATTAATTTAATTCAGCATACAGCATGATGTGCTCGTGCTCGTGCCTGCATATTACATTTTCTGTTTTCTGTTTTCTGTTTTCTGTTTTCTATTTTATTTTTTCTGTTTTGTGATTTCTGTTTTCGGTTTGCTATATGCTGTTTTTACATTTTCCATTTTCCATTTTCCGCTTTCCGTTACGTGCAGATGCCGCCGCAAAGCACTTTCTTGGCAGCGTAGACAGCGCCTGTGTTTTCCACAATGCGAGCTCGCGTTTTGCGGACGGTTTCCGGTTTGGACTTGGCGCCGAGGTGGGCATCTCAACGGCTCGGATCCATGCACGCGGCCCCGTGGGAGTCGAGGGCCTCTTAACCACCAAATGGATACTCAACGGTCAGGATCATGCGGCGGCAGACTTTGCCGAGGGCGGCCAACGCAACTGGCTGCACCAGTCACTGCCCATTGATTAGTTTTGTAGGTCTGTAAGCCTGTTGTTGTTATTGATAAACCTTGTAAATACTTTGTGCGCGTAGTATGGTAATTGAAAGTAAATCGTGCTTTTGGCAATATGCTGCACCTGCATCTTCATTCCGAAGGGGGTAATTAACCCGGGAGGGGGCTGCACGATGACAGCTGCCAGTCGCGGCCACATAGGAGATATTAATTCAAGTGGAAATTATTTGAGCATGCAACTTGTTTAATTAATAATAAAAATGTGTTCAGCGAAAGGCGAAAGCTGTCAAGCGCGTGTCTTGGGCGCAAAGTTTGTGCACAAAGTTCTTGAACGCGTGCCACGCCCACAATCTGATGCTGCACGCAACGCCCATCGCAACTTGAAGCTGAAGCTGGACCAGAAACACCAGAATGAAATTAAAAAATTTCAAGCAACGCGAACTCTGCTTTAAATTAAAATTTCTAATAAAAAATTTAAATTCTCTTGCAAACAAGATAAAAACTCTGTGGAAAATACAATCATAAATTAGCCATAAAACGTGAATGATTTCCCAAGTCCCAAGTTCCAAGTCCCGAGACCCGAGCTCAAAACCCACGTGGTATGCAAGCGTCGCTAAGTATTTTAATTTAATTTCAATGCACATAGCATTGAGGCAAGTTTTCAGCGCTCAGTTTTCAGTTTTCAGTTTTCAGCTCTTGGTGCTCAGTTTTCAGATTTAAATTTTCACTGCCTGGCACTTTAGCTAAGTTTATTTTAGTGCCGCACGCTGCATTGCGTGCCAAAGAGCCACCATGGCCCAAAAGCACCATCGCAATGCACCGCACTGCACTGCACCACCCGCCCGTATCTAACGGAATAGGAAAAGTGCCACTGCGCCCTGTCAACGTATCACGGCTCCCTGAAGCGATTTTAGCTACCAATTTGACGTTGGAGTTCGCCCATTTCCAATGCCAAGCACAGTTAGCGTCATACTCATATTTAGTGGCGAGTAACTGCTTGGGTTGAGCGAAAAGTTTGCCATTAGAGAATTTTAAATCATATGTATTTGATATGTAGATACAAGTCAAGACAGCAAATTAGATTGAATTGATGGCTATTAATTATGCCATAGTTTGTAACCAGTCCAAATTATTAAAGGAATATTAGAGTCATAATTTTAGTAAATTCTTCTAGTAGTTTATACGAAGAGCTATCGGCTAAATTGTCATGCAAATTAAGCTATTCACATTGCATAGCAATAAATTAGTGAGGATAAAATTGAAGCAACTGTTTGACTGACCCAAATTCCGGCTAGTTGCTAAACACTCTGCATGAGTAGCAGATAGCAGCGTGTACAGGCTAACATAATTTCTAGGAATTTCAACTGGTTTTTGGCGATGAGCTCAACGGCAACAACGTACTGACAATGATACGTACAGTGGCAGCACCTGCCTGTGGCAACAGTCACGTAGTTTTCAATAGTTTTGCAAAGCACTTGAAAAAGTTTTGGCCACACATTTGGCAGCAGCGAACTTTCAGTTGATACTGCAGTTGGCCAACTAATACGAGGAGGAGACCCATGTTCGCACCACAACTCACAAGCAGAGAATGCTGAATTTTGCGCTACACTTAATTAAAATAATAAACAGCGCGCATATAAATCTCGTAGTTAATACTTCGTTAAGATCTAGCGATATGCGACGGCACTGACAACCGACAAATTGTCAAGAAATGCACTCACGCCTCTATCTCTATCTAAACATACACACCACACACCTCGCACCACACACATACACACACAGTGACAATTGTCTTCAGTCTTTTCTTATATTTTTGTATTATTTTGTTTTCCTTTATTTATTTATTTATTTTATATATTTGTGGCTATGGGCATCTTGGGTCGCACCATCTATGGGCCGAGTGAGCGAAATGAGTGTGCAGCCACTCAAAACAATTTTGTCACATCATTGGTACAACATTGAGCATTATACACAGAAAGGCTGGCTAGAAGTGGCCAAGTATGTAGTACACAACATTGTTCAGTGCTTCGCATTTATTTATATAAAAACTTAAAAATATATCTACAATGGGGATGCCTATACAAGTCCTGGCGCATATTCGCCCTCATGCAACTCAAAGCATCGCTCTTGCCAAATGCAACAGGCATAATTGAGTGTACATGAAATGATACAAGCCAATAATTGGGCATTTAAATATTCTAAATACTCTTGGATGACATTAATGCTGCCAGTTAATGATACAATGAAATGATTTTCGAATTCTATTGAAGGGAGTTATAAGAAATAAAATTTAATCAGACCTATGGAAAATATTATTGAAACTCTTAGTTGTGAATAGAGAATGACTACACATACAAGCTTATGCTTTTATAAAAACTCATTTAGTGAACTATAATATCATAATATAAAATGTGCACAGGTTTAATACATAAAAGGAAACTATTACTGAAGAAAAATTCTCGATGCGACAGAAAAAATCTTTCGGGATTTGGTACTAAAGAACAAAAAATAACTAAAATGAATTGAAATTATAATTGAAAATTCATTATTGTTATTAATTTATATCAATATTAAAAATAAGGATTCATGAATCTCTAAATGTATTTTATAATCTCTAGTAATCTTGAGTAAATAAATCTTTTAGGTATAATGATACGAGCTAAAATATGAGAAGTAGAAGTAAAGAAACATAAAAACGATGGATAAGTGTAATTTAAGATAAGACTTGCATTTGATTTATGTATAAAGTGCTTTAACAGAATTAATCTACAGACACTTGAAACTCAAGAAGCAATAATATATATTAATCTTAAGTCGAAAGACTTTCTGCCATTAATCAATATCAATATTGCAAATAATGAAGCGTGAAGCTAGATAAAGTTCGTCTACACATATTTTATAATCTCCCATTAAACACTTTATCTGCTTGAGAAAATAAGTCTGCTTAGGAATAATGATAAGATGTCTAACAATATCTGAGCGAATCATTTTGTAGAAAAATCAACAACGTAATAAAGTCAACGTACCCATATCCGGCAAGTGCCCCGATATAAATAATGTGTTTTCGCGTTTCCGTTCCCTTCCCGTTGCGTGATGCTCTGTGAGCACAGACGGAATTCATCAACATGTTACTATGGTGAAAAAGATCCATTGTTCGAGATGACGGACAGAGCTTATTTAAATGCCGATGTCGACCATAGAGCGAATCACTCTGATTGCTGTCGCTGTGGTATATAGACGTCGTGAGTGGCGTGATCGCTTTGGTGTCTGTTGCAAGGATATAACAAGTGGGGATTTTCTGTATTTTAGTAGTGCTGCCCCAACAATCTCAACAATCTTAAGCCAAAATGTGTGACGAAGAGGCATCAGCTTTGGTAGTGGACAATGGATCCGGCATGTGCAAGGCTGGCTTTGCTGGCGATGATGCTCCACGCGCTGTCTTCCCATCGATTGTGGGCCGTCCTCGTCACCAGGGCGTGATGGTGGGCATGGGTCAGAAGGATTGCTATGTTGGCGACGAGGCGCAGAGCAAGCGTGGTATTCTCTCCCTGAAATATCCCATTGAGCATGGCATCATCACCAACTGGGACGACATGGAGAAGGTCTGGCATCATACCTTCTACAATGAGCTGCGTGTGGCCCCCGAGGAGCATCCTGTCCTCCTCACCGAGGCCCCACTCAACCCAAAGGCCAATCGCGAGAAGATGACACAGATCATGTTCGAGACCTTCAACTCGCCAGCCATGTATGTGGCCATTCAGGCAGTTCTCTCCCTGTACGCCTCCGGTCGTACCACGGGCATTGTCCTGGATTCCGGTGACGGTGTCTCGCACACTGTGCCCATCTATGAGGGTTATGCCTTGCCACATGCCATCCTCCGTCTGGACTTGGCTGGCCGCGATCTGACCGACTATCTGATGAAGATCCTCACCGAGCGTGGCTACTCCTTCACCACAACCGCTGAGCGCGAAATTGTGCGCGACATCAAGGAGAAGCTGTGCTATGTTGCCCTGGACTTTGAGCAGGAAATGGCCACAGCGGCTGCTTCCACCTCCCTCGAGAAGTCCTATGAGCTGCCCGATGGCCAGGTGATCACCATTGGCAATGAGCGCTTCCGCACACCCGAGGCTCTGTTCCAGCCCTCATTCCTGGGCATGGAGTCCTGCGGCATTCACGAAACCGTCTATCAGTCGATCATGAAGTGCGACGTGGACATCCGCAAGGACTTGTATGCCAACAATGTTCTGTCCGGCGGTACCACCATGTATCCAGGTATGTTCAAATTGCCTCGCAAATTAAAAAAAAAATACAAATTTAGTATTACTTTCAATAACTGTGATTTAGAAAGTCTCTTAAGACTTACTTTTATTTGAAAATGATTTGCATATTATGCAAAGTTTATTTATGTTAATGTAATTACTGTGTAGTATTTAATGAATAGCTAAACAATTATTTAAAAAAATAGAATTCTCTTGAACTCTTTGCAGATTTCAATATTACAATTGATTATGCGATTAAGTATCTCAATGTGAATTCTGATATTTTCAGGTATTGCTGATCGTATGCAGAAGGAAATCACCGCTCTGGCACCATCCACAATCAAGATCAAAATTATTGCACCACCTGAGCGTAAATACTCTGTATGGATCGGTGGCTCCATTCTGGCCTCGCTGTCCACCTTCCAGCAGATGTGGATCTCCAAGCAGGAGTACGACGAGTCCGGCCCTGGCATTGTGCACCGCAAGTGTTTCTAAGCATTTAGTGCACAACAACAAACACCAAAACAACATCAATAACAACCACAACAACAACAACAAAAGAAACAACAACAACTACAACAACAAGAGCAAGAACAAGAACAAAAAGAACAAGTGGCGTTTATATATAGCCTATATGAGAACATCTAATATGCATATATCTTATATCTGACATTGGGTATATGTTTAGCTATGGCCAGGCTAGCTGCATCTGGGCGCCGACAACGCGCTCCACCCATGCAAAAAAGTATCTTTAAAATTACATTTAGTTGAAGAAGAAGAAGAAGAAGAGGAAGGCGTGGAAGAAGTTGAAATGGAGGCAAAGAGACCCAAACGAGTAGATAGAGCATCTTTTATATTTAGTTTCGATTTGGATTTTGATTTGTTGCCAAGAGTTACACGGAGCTGACCAAGAGAACAAAAAACCTAGAAAAATAAAAGACAATCGGATGTACAATAAAACAATATATTTGTGTGTATAAATTAATGTGTCGAAAAGGAAAGCGAAAGCGAGTAATCGAAACATTGAAGTGCCATCAAACAATCAGTCGCATGTTCAATAAATGTTGCGAAAGTTTTTTAATTACGCTTACCGAGGGAATCTTTGCACCTCCCAAACGTCAATCAGCAACTCGAGAAACTTTTTACGGCCCGCATCTGTGGCTAGAACAGTGACTGTAACTGTATCTGTGAAAATGTATCTATGTACCTAAATTGGAGGTGGCCAATTTTCTACACAGTTTGCTTAGCTGTCAAATTTTTCGGCTCAACTTGGTCGCATCTCTCACGGAAGTTGCCCAACTTGTGCCGGATGTGGATGTGTATCGGTGTGTGTGTGTGTGTGTGCGAGTGTGTGGGTGTGTGTTGCCTTGTATGTGTGTGCCTGTGTTGTTAGCCATGATTTATGTCCCGACTGAGTGACTATATGACCGTGTACATATGTCTTGTGTTGTCATGTATCAGCTGCGCACTGCAACTTAATGCTCGTTATATTCCTCCTGCCACATCCAAGTACACACATGTATAAATATATATGTATATATATATATATTTACCTATATGTATGCATTTGCGAGTACTGTGTATGTAAATATTCACTTAGCGAGTGCGCGTGTGATATATTTGCAACTTGTCTAAAGTGCAAGCAAACTTTGCTGTCACTTTGAAACAACATGCCAAAGACATGCTAGAGCAACAATAAACTGGTCAAAACGTGCTGCTGCTGCTGTAGTCAGTTGGCCATCAACTTTTTGTGACTTGCAAACCGAGCTTTGCGTAATTGCTTGATCAAAATGACGAAGAACTTTCAACTACACCTCAGAAGAAAGGAAACTAATGCAGAACTTTCACAAAAACGATGCTAAATATACACTAATTGGGTTGACCTACTAACTTATTGGTATCAGTACTGGACTACATTCAGAGAGAAACTTGGCTAAGTTCAGATGCGTGCAGTCCGCTTTGGAATAATTTACTTACACCCGAACATATTTACATATACCACGAACATATTAAAAGAGGCATCTTAAAGTTTGTCAATTGTAAGTAAAAGATAGACGGGGGGAAATAAGTGTACAGCTAATATGATATAATGCTTCTCGACAATCTCAAGAAATTCCAAATTTTTTTTTCTCATATAAAATCTGATTTAAAGAACATGTCCTTTTCATGTGACCATCTAAAACCAGGGGCTATCAAGTAAAACTGATAGATATAGTAAAAGTGGCGAAGATACTAGCAAATAAAGTTTAGGAAAGCAGTAAAAACAGCAGTAAGCAGTAAAGTATCAAAGGTTATGAAAAAATGAACTGGCTATATCGACTCGGCTGTTGACCCTGATCAAGAATATATATACTTTATGGGGTCGGAGATGCTTCCTTCTGCCTGTTACATACATTTGCACAAAACCATTAAGTTCAGGGTATAATAAGTAATATGAATTTGAGTTGAGGTGATATTTTCAATACTACAAGTAACCAGTGTGTGGCTAATAGCCGGTATTCGCACATTCGCACAAATTCACTGATATTCTGTCAGGATTGGGAGGCCAACATCCAAAATGTTAATTGCATACATTTCGTACAGATATCAAATGACGCATTTGGTCAGATATCAAATGACGCATTCGCTGCGTGTGCTAGAAATTTGGCATTTGCCTGTCCACTGGCATTTGTCTGTCACTGTGCCCCATCAGTTGTCATGTGTGGCACTCACAAGTGTGCCATTGTTATTGCCGCTCTATTTACTCAACATTTGGCCCGCTGTGCACCCGAGTGCGGTGTCATTATTTAGCCAAAACAGAATCACAGAAATTAGGAACAACAATTGGGTCACGTTAAAATGGCCGCAGGGCAGGTCGGTCAGTCGCCAGTTGACCAGACAATCAATCAAACCTCACGACCAAGGGGCGATTGGAATGGGCAGTGGACCGGGGACTATCAACAAATGTCAGGCGCTTAGATTTTGCATTTGTTTTGCAGTGTGTGGCATTAAATAAAATGGGTCACAACTAGTGTAAAGCCGTTAGCTCTTGTTGCCTGTCGTCTGGCCTTGGGAGACCCTTAATGTTGTATCCATACCCAGCACACAAAACAATCTTGAGGTGGGCATAACAAATCTATGACAAATCAACGACTTTAAAATAAATTACTGTTTCAGCTAGCATACAACTTTTGAATCGCAACGCTTAACAATTTGATTTTCTTTGCAAGAATGTTACATTTAAGTTGTGACTTGATACAGGGTATCTATTTGGCTGAGTAAGCTTGCCATCTAAACTGTTGCTGTTGCTGTTAAATTGAATTTAATTGCAGCTGTCGGTCAGATTGTAGTCTATGCTGCTGTTTGTTTTGTTTGCTTCTAATTTTCATTTTTGGTCGAATTGTTCTGTATTTTGCAACTATTACATAACTGGCTTGCAATTCAGTTTGCCAGCTTGTTGATTTTATGCTAATTTAATGCACTTGCTCGATTTCAAGCCCCACCATTTGAAGCCTCCAGCTATTGATAACAAAATATATAATATAAATTGCTGATAATGCGCCGAGCAAATATTTGCCATTTTCATTATGTGAATTTTGCATGGCTTATGCAGCTCAAATATTGGCATTAAAGCCAAGTTAACGAGTTGGGGCACCCAGGAAGTTTCGAGACCAGAACGGAACTGGGACGTGACTTGGACATGACATGGTCGTAAACGTAGACGAGCAGACGAGAACGTGAACATGGAAATGGGCATGAATGGAGCTCAGTTCGGCGGTTGTTGCTTTTGACATGCTAACAAATTGATTTTCCGGCTTGAGGTGCACCACATGCAAACAGGAAATTAATAAATAAAGGACATTATTATTATCATTATCGTCTTTGTCAGTGTCCTCATCATCGCCATCATTATCTTCATTAAACAATAATTTAAACTTATTTTGGGGTTGCTGCCCCAAACAGAAACTGACAAAGCCACCAAAGATATACTTTAAGCAAATTAAAATACTTTGACCGATAAGTTTCGCTCTAGCGAAATACGCAAACTATTTTTGAAGTGCTGAGAATTAATTACTCTTTCAGGCATATTAATCTTTGTTCTGAATTACACTGACATTTCATAATCATAATTTGAAGATGATCATTCGTTGAAACGGATTAAGGAGGCAACAATGCAAAGAATGATTTAAGAGCTGGAATCGCGAACTAATTTAAACTTAACCCTTTTAGCAGGCTATTTTGTAGTTTTTAAAGCAAAACCATTCATTTAAATAATACGACACTTCATATTTTCACATTTATAGAGCTTAAGCCAATTATGGTCTTGTTTAAATTTAACAATGTGAAATGTAATATTTTCAGCAAGCTGAAAAGCTGCCAATTTTGAAAGAACATATTATACAATTGCATAAAATTAAATAATTACATAGTGTGTCTTTAGTAGTATATATATAATATAAAATACTTCAGAATGCCAAATGATTTAAATAGCTCAACAATGCGTACAATTTAATGTACCTAATGTTAACTAATCTCAGTGGCTATAAATAATTAGCAATTATCTGATAATTATCATTAGCTCTTTATAATAATAATATGATGTACTACAAATCCCTTAAATGCGGCCGACAATTTGCCAATGCAACACATAATCATTATCATCGTCACAATCACCATGTAGTTTACTGAGGCATCATCATTGAATCATCATCAGAATCAGCATCAGCATCATTGAAATGGCAGCGTGAGGTGCATTGAGATTAAGCTGTTGCATATTTGATGAGCCATGTACATATATATTACGGCAGCATTTGTCTGGCAAGGAGATTGCTGCAGGGGATTTCACCTAGCTCTTCAATTTATTATAATGCCTGAAACACATTAATTTCTTCGTTTTTTTCAATAATCACTGCACTTAATTACAAACAGCCATTAATTGATTAAACGTTCAGATTGCAGAGATAGAGTGAGATAAAGAAATTACACTAAGAGAGAGAGAGAGAGAGAGAGAGGGAGACACACGCAGATAGAGAGCGAGTGAGAGTAAAAGAGAGAGCGGGAGAGATTGCGCAGAGTTAAGTAAACGTGAATGATGGAATCTCATCAAAATTGTCAACATTTTCATGCTTCTCCTGTACCAAAGCAAAAAGCATTTTGCGTTGCCATGAATACGGATCGGGGACTTCGTTTCTGTCGAAGTTTACAAAGCCACACACACGCACACACACACACACGCGTACACAAACACGTGCACATCTGTGTGAACCATTTTGCCTTTTACCTTTATAAATAAGCCAGTAGCAGGTGTGGGGAGGGGAAGGATTGGTAGGCCAAGTTGGGTTTTCGACCTGGGTTTTGTTTGGTTGTTGTTTGCCGTGGCTCGTTACACTTCACTGGTTGCAACAACATTGACAAAGATGCGATAATCGCTTCATTTAAGCCTTAAGCCTTAAAGCAGGCGTGTGCAGGCGTCTAGGGGATTGTTAGTTGAAAAATGTAAGCGAGTTGCCCTCATCAGAATTGATCCATTAGTGAAGCTGCTGTATTGGAAGGTGTTTCGTCGCCGAGCTTAGCTCTTTTCCCAGATACCTCTCTCATCTGCCGGTATTTTACAGTTATTCCAGCTTCCGTTGGCACTTCGCTTGACTAATCCATCAGGCACTTCATTCCTTGTGGTTTGTATGACTTGCTGCTTTAATCTACTGTCTACTGCCTTTCTGCAAATATATTTAGCTTTAAGTTATTATTACACTGACATAAAAAGTTGAGGTGAATTTCAGAAAATCGCCTTGAAAACTAGAAAGCTTTTCTTGTTTTTAGAAATTATTTCTAAATATACATATTTTTTTCTTTTATTTAGAAATATATTTCTGAATAATAGAGAATATTTCTATAAAGTAAAAGTGCAAAACCATTATTTAAAGAAAAAATAATAAATAATGAAAATGTTTGTCTATATGTGTATATATTTGAATTGTTAATTAATTAATTTATTTATTTATTTAATGTCAATTAAAGTCAGTCGACACAAAAATTGCAAAAAGTAAGTAAGTAAAATTTGAAATTAAATTAAATGTAAGATACAAATTAAAACCATAAATATAAATTAAAAAAGAAGAGATATTTAAAAGATTAATGTCTAATGTTTAATAATAATATAAGTTTCAAAATAGTTAATATTGTATGAATTCTGTGCTCACCTTTAAAAATATTCTGGAAATTAGACAAACTTACAACTAAATTAATTTTTCTGATTTCTAGAAATATTTTGTAGATACACAAAAAAAAATATATTTAATTTCCTATTATTTTATTTTGTTTTATTTCTTTCAATATTTCTTAAATATTTTCTATTTGCAAGAAAAATATTTCTGTACATGTATACGTTCAACAATATGTGTGCTTATATGTTTACTTGCCTGAAGCTTGCAGGACCTTTAAATCGTGCAGACATGCATATGTATGTGTGCATATTCATTTGTATTTGCATACTTAATGCATTTTGAAACGCAGAGTGGGAGCAATTGCGTGATGAACTCCCAAAGGAAGTGTCGGACAATTTATTGTATTTTTTTCACACCTTGAGAAGTGAGGCGCAAAGTGAGCATGCGGACACACTTACATATTTAAGTGCAAACACTCATATAAAATAGGTAAGAATGTTGTAGTCGAGTGAACTCGATTGAAATGAAAGCAATTCTTAAATGAAGTCTGACAAAACAGTTTGTTATCTGAATTAAACTGAAGAAATGAAAAACAGATAATAATGAGTTCTATCATGGATACACTGAACCCTGTTAAATCTATTATTATGGTTTTATTGCCAAATTTCCATTTGAAAGCGTTGTACATTCAAATGTAAGCTTATGTAGAATTTCTGTCATTTCATATGACCGACACAGATACTGAAGGAAAAAACAAACTATATATATTAACATAATATACATTAATTATTATAAGCCCGAGCTGAAATCATCAATTATCACTGATATATATATATAATTTGGACATTTCTATAGTTCAGCAAAAATCCCGATATTTAGATTAAGAAATTAAACCTTGGCTTTTAGAGCGCCAAACCATTCAGTTTTAGAAAAAGATGAGCTGCTTTTCCGCCACTGGGATGTACATTTTCCAAATTTAAATGCGATTTTTTTGAGTGTACTGTAATCAATTTTAATTCTTATTTGTATTTATTGGAATTGATAATATCTACTCTTATTGTCAATTAATTTCTTTCGAAAATATGTTGAAGCAAATATAAATTAAAATGGTGCACGTCAAATCAATTTCACGATTGGTATACTAATTAAATCCAAGTTATTTTCAATCTTCGACCTTAATTAGCATATTTGAAGTTGAGGTCTTACATCAATTTATGCTAATAGCAAATGCGCACAGGCTGATGCATAAAAATAAAGTGTCGCATAAGTCAATACAGCTCGTGGCTTAAGTACGAGGCAAAACGGAGACGATGAAGTCGCTCGACAGGCTGTTGAATGTGAACATCTGGCGCTTAAAGCCATCTCAATTTACATAAGACATGGCAGATGACGACTAGGATAACGTCTGCCTTACAAAGCGCAACAAGGTAAAGTGGGCTCGTTTTACATACACACAGACACACACAGACACACCCACACACCCACACACATGTATACATTATGTCGATGTGGATTTGGCTAAAGCAGACGCTATTTTTGTGATTGCAATGCTCGCAAACTGGAGAGACAAACACTGACAAACACACTCACACTCACACACACCCACACATTCACCTATAGGTACAGGAAGTTGGAAAAAAAGCCACTGCATCTAATATAATAAAAACGATGAGCAGAGTAGGGGATGCTTTGAGAAGTATTCTAAATCGACTGAAAAATCTTTGAGCCAGTGAATCAGCCATCTTCAGTCAATTACCTCTTAAGCTGCTCAGTGTAAAGTAAACATAAATAAACAGAAAAGCTGTATCTTTGTTACTTTTGTATACCCAGTAAAATATTTTTTTGTCCAATGTGCCGAAGTTATCAACTCCCCATAGTACATGTACTCTTGATGTGCATTAAAAACTGACTAAATTAAAATTAAAATTACAAATCAAATTAAATGAAGTAAAATAATATTTGAAATGATTGAATGAAAAAAAAAAGATTGTAATAAACTGTAAAACGGTCTAACAATTATTGAATGGAAAACCCAGAAAAAAAAAAACAATTGGACCAAAAAAGGGAGAACGTGCTTGGGAGATGTACTACAAATTGAATAGTTGAGATACACTCATGGAAAAGAGGAATCTATGTCGCCATTAAATAACTTAAATTGGATAACCATTGCCGGATAATAGTTAACATAGCCAGTATAATTCTCAACCCTGCACACTAACCAATAAAGCTAATTTTTAATTAAATATGTATGATAAAATTAGTCTTAGTTCAGGCTTGCCACAAAAAGTTATTTAGGCGAAATGCTTTTTGTTGTTCACAATCTTGATTGCCAGTCACATTTTTAACGCCACACTGTGCATAGCAATCAGTGCTTAGTAGTCAGCTTGCCTTACTGTCTCCTTCAGAAATTGGCTGTTTGGGTGGCTTAGTAGTCAATTCTTCTGACCAAGTTCAAGTCAAAGTGCAGGCAGTCAACATTTTCGGTAGTGTTGCTCAATTTGGCTTTGCGCTGTCTCACATTTGTTGTATATATAATTTGGTATTCGCTTTGCATTTTCTTGTTGGCTTTTTCTTTCTTTCATTCATGCATTTCTTTTGGCACTGTCATAATGTCATATGATGTGGAAAAATGGCAACGTTTGGCAGACAGGACGACAGCCCTGCATGGAGCTGGGTCCTGGTGTTGGCATTGTCGAATGCCTTTAATTTGGCTGGCACAACATGCTGCATATATTTTGAATTGCTACTGCGCACACTTTTGGCTCAGACTGTGTTTCAACTCGGGTTATTTTTTGGGTTTCTGAGTGGGCTGCACAAGGGCAAAACTATTTTCATTTGCAAGTCGAACAAAGCCGCAAACGCCGCAAACTATTCAGACGAGGCGGGGTCTAAGTCAATGGTTGCCCTCAAATAAAAACTTTTGAGCAATTGTGCTTAAAACCGCAGAAAAGTTGAAAAGTTTTGTGTGATTTTATGAGTATTGACCAATCAAACCCAATTGGTTCGCATAGAAGGCGCGTGCGAACTATTTAAAAACAATTTTGCCGACTTGGCTGGCAAAACAATATCGAGTTGCATTTTGGGTGAGTTTATTGATTTCACATTTCGGTTACTTTTGAAATTGTAATTGCGAAACCCTTTTATTTCAATGTGTTTACCGAACGCGCGCGAAAACCCTTTAGGCCATTCCATGGCATCGCTTAATTGCTCAGCGTCCGTCGCGAAAAAAAAAAAATCTTTTTCGCATGAAAACCCAATCAGGCAAATAACCCAAAGAATGCGGTGCAAATCTTTTGTTGTGCTCGCTGAACATTTTTCTTTTCTTCATTTTGATTTTAATATATTTGCATTAGGTTTTGTGTGCTTTGATACAATTTCAGCTGCGGCATTTTAATAATATTCCTAAATTTAATATTCAATATTTTCAAATTACGTAAATTCCTCGCGATCTCCTTTCCATTTTCTGCATCGCCCCCTGCCGTTAACCGCCGTTTGTTTGCATTTTTAGTGTTGTGCCTTTGGTTTTTCCCATAATGTTGAACAATATGCACAACTTGGGCGGCAACCGGCAAGGTGAGAGTGGGGAGAGAGGCCGAAGCAAAGGTTAAAGGAAATATGGCAACTGTTTGCGGCTTACAGTTATTATGCTTTAGCTTAGCTAAACGAGTTGGTAATGCGAGAGTTGTGGCCATGATTTATGTGCTGCGCTGGAAACAAAGCAGAAAAAATGAAGGATGAACAAAAAAAGCCAGGCAGCTGGGCAAACTCAACTCAACACAAATTTCAAATAAAACCAGCTGATAAGAGGGACGTTAAGCAATACTAAAGGGAGTATAAATTGACAGGTTTTGAGTGTCTAAGCAGGAAAGCAGCTTTTGCTAAAGCTATTTACATTACACATTTTAAAATAGTATGAACGTAATACTCTGATACCAGCTAATAACAGATGGCAGGCGGCTTTGGTCAACAAATCTTCTTGATGTTCTTCCGGAAATGTTGATCTTCGTTCCCCAGCAATCTATGCTCCAAGTTTGGAGACTGTATCTTTAAAATACGCATTTTGATCCATAAGGACTTTCGATTTATCGATACATATTTGGTGGCTAAGAAGTGTGGAAGATATAGGCATTCCTGATTTTTATGACTTCTTTGAAGGAAATTTGCTAACTGTAGCTTTAAGCTTGCGGAGATATGTGACTTTATCGGCTTGCAATTTTCGATTTAATGGACTTCTTCAAGTCCCTAGCTTTAATGGTATCGAAAAAAGTTGCTTCCATATAATATATATACTCTTGTACCTTCGGTTTCAGAGTATGATAATTATTTTATATTCAGAAATGCCATATTAGACTTGCTAATAGGTTTGAATTTGTATCAAGACCTATTATAACTTGGAGAT
>JAWNLH010000818.1:0-20227 GCA_035042485.1 Drosophila cyrtoloma | reverse complement strand
GTTGGGCGTTAAATTAATGTACTACAAATGTAATATTTAATGTTATTTATTATCTGCTAAAACCAGTTCTATATTTATATTTTAATTTTTAATTCACTGCTATTTTTCATTCATACCTTTATAAATCAATGTTTTATAGCCTTTCAATATGTTGATTAACGTTTAAATATAATTGCTACATAAACGTGAAGAATCTGGAAACCGGTATGGACACATCCCGCATAGAGATTGAACTGAGGATGTGGTAGCCTGAAAATTGTGTGTACTCACCAGAAAAAGCACGCAAGTCCTAAGGGAAAACCACAACCGCCGCCGCAGGTCATACGGGTAGTATGAAACAATGATCCGAAAGTAGCACGCTACTATTGGCCAGGCTTATACAGAGATATGTCAATAGTATAAGCCGAGTCAAATGGCCGCGACAGGACAAATGCTGACTCAGATGCCGGAAGAACCCTGGAGTACAGTTTGTGCTGACTTCGTGAGACCATTACCGGGATCGACCCATGGAAGCACGATGCTGTTGGTCTTTATAGACCGCTTCTCGAAATGGACGGAAAGGGTTCCGCTCAGAAGCGCTAGGGCAGTTAAAAAATTCCTAGAGGATATTGGAGTCAAACATCAATTCACAGCGCCCTACACACCACAAGAAAACCACACGGAACGAGCGAATCGCGCGGTGAAAACAGTGATTGCTCAATTTAAGAAGGACGCCCAACGGCGTTGGGGTGATGCACTACACGAACTGACACTGGCAATCAACACTGGCGTCTCAAACTCTACAGGGTACAGCGCGGCTTTCATCACAAAATGTCGAGAGCCGAGGCTACCAAAAGCGTGGTTCGACGAGGTGACTGTCTGAACAGGCCAGGTAGCTCAAGAACCGTCCGACAATGAAAAGAAGTAAAAGGAAATATTCGAAAAGACCAACCAAGACATTACAACCTTCGTTATAGACCGTAGAGACCAATATCGGAGACAGCGTGTGGGTGAAATTACACCATCTGTCGAATGCAGCTTAAGGATTCGCAGCGAAACTAGCACCGAGATACAAAGGCCCATATCAGATAGTGGATTTTACATCACCCGTAATCTGCAAAATTAAGAGCATAACGGACAAGCGGATAAGGACAGCACACGTGAATGACGTGAAACCACACAGCGACCGGAAGGATACGGGTGAGCCGGAAGCACACATACCTTAAAGCTAACAAAAAATGCCCTACAAAGATCATATAACAATTACAGTTAAGATCCATATGTTTTTTCAATATAAAAAGAGAGCGAAAATAAATGTGATTCTACATACGAAACTAGAACACATCTAAACTAAAAAAAATATACTTATAAATTAATAAAACTCAAAAGAAAGGGGTATGCAAAAAAATAAATAAAACAAATAGAATAAAAAAAAAAACAAATACAAACCAGTGCCCCAGGCGGGCCCAGAAGCTAAAATCAAAGGCGGCCCTAAACAAGGCGGAAATAGAGAAGGATTATGTTGATCAGCTCGCGGTGAGAGCAGGAGATATAACATGCAAACAGAGCGCATGACCATGACCTACACTAGACCGTACATGCACAAGCTAAAGTTCAACGGCCGCCAAAATATTTTGCTCAGCCACATGCTTGCAGGATTAAAAGTGCAACAATAACATGTGAGCGAGTGCACATGTACATACCAAAGTTCAATGGACGCCCAAAAACTTTACTCAGCCGCGCGCTTGCGCACAAAAAATGCAAAAACGCTTTTGCACATGCGCCGTTGGTTAGTCACCCACACTCGTACAAAGTGCACCGTTTGTTACTCACTGATACTAGTACAAATGTGTGAGCATACAAAACGAAAAGGGCAACAACAACGTGTGCAGGTACAGAGACATGCAGAAAATGAAAAAGAGCAAACGAAAAGGGCAACAACAACCATTGTACTTTTGGAGATGCGTACAAAAGGGAAAAGAGAGCAACAGTAACAATTGTACTGGTGCGCATGCGTACCCAGTGCGACTTTGACTAATCTCTTATACTAGTGCTTAGGCGTGTGCATTAGAAATTTGAGAGTGTGCGTCAAAGCTTTGAGAGTGAGAGTTCGGGTATCAGCGATCACACACACTCCAGAAAGCATACAATAGGCGGGGGCGTCCATGTGCGTGGATTCTTTAAAATCATTAGTACACAAAAGCAAAACTATGGATCAGTCTGGTCGTCGCCGCACGTCGGACCCAAATCCCGTGAGAACCCAGCAAGCTGTGATTCCGGGAAAAGGGGGAGTCGGTATGAGCGCGCGCGTGCCTATTAGCCGTCGGCGCGTAGCGAGGTGCCGAATTCTGCGCCGAGTATGACGTATCGAGCAAGAGCAGCGGGACGAGATTGAACTGCTGGCGTCGCCGCTGCACTCATCCAGCATCGACGAGGATGTGGACGTGGACGCGGACAAAAGTGAGGGCGACGAGGACCCCCTAAACAAGCAGCCGCCGAAGAGGTGGTGCCACGACATCGTCTCTATCCTGAGTGGATACGCTGGCAGTATTCGGAGCTGCCCCCGACTCCGAAACGCAACGACACTCCAGTGCGGTTCGCAGGGATGCGTCCCGTTGCCGACTCAAGCGGAGCAGCCCCATGGGCGTAGGCAGAGCCGGCCGAACCCCACGAGGCCATGTCCGAGGCCTCAAAGAGGAGGCCGAAGATCCAGGGATGCCGAGCGAGGACGGGACGATCGTCGTATCGTCCGCAGAGGAGGAAGAATGGGATAGGCGACGAGTACTAGAGCCGCCAGCGAATCCAGACGTCAGGGACACCGTGCCTTTTACGCCCATGGCACGACATGGCTCAAGCAAGGGCGACGTGATCGTCATATCCTCGGACGACGAGGATGACGAGGGGCGACGAGAAGAAGGAGGCTGTGATCAGGGGCAGAGTGAGAGGCAGCAGCCGCAGCTACCCACGGTGACCATCACCTACAAGAGGACCTTCGCTAAGGACCGATGGCAACACACCGTCAACCTGGTGTGTTTGGGAGGAAGACGTGCGGTTGCCACGAGGACGAGAAACGGCCACAAGCAGGCTTGATCACCCAGCAGCCGGTCCCGAAGCCAGCCACACGCCCAGTGGATCACAATAACTGTCTATCAGGCCGAAATCCGGCCCTGATGCAGTTGCGGCGAATTCGCTCTCTTTCGTCCTCTCTCTTTCTCACGCAAGATGCCAGCCATTTGAGTGAGGAGTTAGTTAGTTTGTGAGGCGTATTGCTCGCGCAATATTGTTGTCCATACTCACACTGACGGCGGACGATGGTTGGGGCCAGTAAAAGGGCAGTTGAAATTTACTAAAAGATCACTTAATTTTGGTACGGTACCGCCAAAATGTGGCCTAACCACGGCCTATAAAAGGCAAGGAGTCTGTGTCTATATGTCTTAAAAGATTGGTGAGTTTATCTTTAAATATTGTGGGAGATACGCTGTTTTATTGATATATACTTTCAGAATTACCATTTAAGGCAATTATGGAGGAATGGACGTGGCCATAAGCATTTCTTTCGATCCTTAAGGGGAGTTACCTGTAATATATCTTCAAAATTGCTCTAACTCCAATATTTTTATGGTAAGGTGGCCTGGGGGCGGTGAAGATGGGCGTTTGAAGGACATTGCCAATAACCTGCCAACCCAATCTGGTGACTGTACCTTTCAAATTGTAAGCGATATGTGGCTTTATAGACTTGCGATTATAGAATTTTCCTAGCAAATAGAGGAAGTACACTTTGTCTGAACATCTTCGGTATCACTTTTAATTCCGAAAATTTTGGAATATCCAGATTTTAAAAAGGAAGGACAATGATACCAATAAGTCATACCATCTGATAAAAGGTTGGGCGTATCTGAAAAAAATACCGATCTTTGGAGGTGGTTCCTAATCAATCAATTCAATGTTTGCTTTTAAAATTGCGGTAGATATATGCATTGTGAATTTTGGGGACTGAATTGGGCGTGGCAGGAAAAACATTCGAATAGGTTCCTAGTAATCTACCTTCCAAGTTTGGTAGCTGTAGCTCTTAAATTTCAGGTGATATGGGCCTTGCGAATTTTGTTGGTGGGAGTGGACGTGGCTAAAAGAAATGGAAGAAGGTTATTAGTAATCTTCCTTCCAAGTTTGGTAAGTGTACATTTTTAATTGCGGAAGACATGAGCTTTTGACATATACATCGGACGCCTCGACTTTGATACGGGGCCTTGAAGCCTGTGTCATGAGATCAACGAAGATGAATTTTCACTGTCAGAAGAGGGTGACAGTAACAACATGGTGGTGTAATGGAGATAAAGCTCCACCACTGTAAAGCAGCATCTGCTGCCCTGATGCTACGCCTAGCTGGTGGCAAAGAAGACATAATACTAGTCCAAGAACCTTGGGTAATCGGAGGCAACGTTTGCGGGCTAGGCAGCAAAAACTATAAGCTTATTGTAGCTCAAACTGAAAATAAAACGCGTACCTGCACTCTCGCGAAAGACCATCTACGTTTTCTGCTCCACAATTTTAGCAACGGCGACAACACAGCAGTATGTCCGGTGCCCCAGCGCCGATACGAGTACAATCTGCAAATATGGCCCACGACAGCGCAGGACCATCACCACAGGAGATGACAAGATCCCTCGTCCTGGAGTGCGAGAAGCACTGGACTGGCCTCATCATAGTCTATGACGCCAATGCTCAATACTAAAAATCGGAGAGGTCACAGAGCTGACCCCCTATGATCTATGAGTGATCAGTTTATAGGTTGGAAAGTGTCTGAAGACCACTTCTTCTCTGATCACCCGTACATACAATTCGAGATTTTATTAAGCCACCCGGAACCAGTACACTTTTTAAATCAGAAGCCAAATTGGGAAACATTAAAAAAAAACTAGATCGAACCCTTTCGTATCACCGACCGAAAAGCTTAAATAATTTCGCTCATCTCTATAATCTCACAGACCTATAGCATGCAATAAGGCCTTCAAAGCGGCTTACCCCACTAGGAGGACGACACCCAAGGAAAAACACCCATTGGTTGACACCTCAACTAAATTTTCTTCGACAAAGATGAGGGTCTCTTTTCAACGCTGCGAAATCGCAAAAAAATGATCTCCAGGAGTCGCAATACAAGTCCAGTCTGCCGGAATACAAAAAGCCACCTGACAGGCTAAAAAGAAATATTAGAGAAATTTCTGCACAGATATAGATTCAGCTAGCGAAGCCGCGAGGCTTAGAAAAGTTATATCGCAAACCAACACCACTTTACGTTATCTGAAAAAATGTGATACTTCATGGTCGATCCCTGGTGAAGAGTCACTTGACATCCTCCTTAAAACATACTTCACAGGCTGCTCTGAGCTGCCTTCGATGGTTCAAAGCCGAGGTGTCTACTCTTGCCAACCGTTTGTACGACTGATATTACACAACTCTCTGATTTGTGTTAATGTTAGCGCATGTTTGGTTTGCAATGTGACTCCGGTTTGCATTTCACCATTTTTTATTCGACCTGTGTCAACTATCTTGCTTGATATTGAGCTTGCAGATAGCTAAAGGCATACTTATATCATCCTTATCCGTGAGGAGTTCCTATCCTAACTAGCTCATCAGCCTTAAAGCTACTGTCAATGTCCTGTGGACCAGGAACCCGTATCAGGATAATAACGTGCTGCTTAGTCGCCAAACTTGGAATGTAGCTTGCTTATAACTTCCTTCAAAGATAGACATATACAGGTAAGGACCAAAACCAACTCCGCCGCCCCTATACACTTCGCCCAAAAATATCTGAAATGTCCATATCTTCCGTAATTTTTAAGCTTGAGTTACCGAATTTTACATATTGCTATATATGATCCTTAAATATAGGTGAAAAAAGTTTTACAATTCGATTACGAGCGACTGAAACGTTTCTTCTTATTTTAATATAAATTCATTAAAGTATGTTTATGATTACTACGAATATTTTTACAATATACTTTCGAAAGAAAAGCATTCGATATTTTTATATCGAAAATAATAATAATAATTAATCAAATTACTTACGGGTACTGAAAGTAAGGGATCATCATGTCAACCATCTCAGCATTGATTAAATCAGTTGGATATTCAACGATTTTTCTAAGGAAGCTTGTATCAGACATCACCTTTAGAGACTCATCCCAAGAGCTCTGTATAAACGTTTTCTCTGTATCAGGGCGAATTGGTTTTATCTGGCGACGGAATAGAATACAGACACAATCCATAATCAGTGTAATTAAGTAAGGAGGCTTTCCAAGCTTTCGAACAGTCGCAATATCCGCAGCTTTTATTGTTTTTAGTGCCGCTTCCGCTTCCTCTAAAGCAGGCAATGCTTTTTCTAGTTTAGCTTCAGCCACTTGCTTAACAGCAGAAATGTTTTTTACAAGAACTTCTGCTGAACCCTTTTTCTGGGCCACTTCTACCTTGACAATTTCGGCTGCTTCTTTGGATTGTTCTACTGTGGCCAAAACTTCTTCTGCTGCACCAGAAGCTAACGCAATTACTTTATTCATTTCAACTAAATCCTTTTTAAGTACAGACACTGAAGCTCCTGCCTCATCCAGTTTTGCTAATCCAGAGATCATACGTTCTGACATGATAACAATTTCACTTTGTTTATCTTTGTATAAAGATTTGTAGCTTTTAAAAATGAAATCAAGGATTTGGGCGTGACAAATGTAAGACGACGAAATCTGTCATAATAACTAATGCAAGCATCTTGCACAGATTCATGAATCCAGCTCATAATTTCGACGACTTGATCCTTTAATTTATCACTACATACAATTTCCAGATCTTGAAGATAATGCCGGGAAACTGCAACACATGCATCAGTCGGCCATTTCTGGAACCAGTCAATCACACAACCGGAAATTAGGCCTGGAAACTTAAGTGAACGCAATCGGAACTTCTCACCGACCTGCAAATATTTTCTCAATATACGTATTCATCTAATAGTCTAAAGAAGAACTTACCGGCGAAAAACATAGAGCTACATGAAGATTTGTGCGTGCCCGTGTTATGAAGAAATCATATAAGTTTTCTTGAGTTGGAGGCCTTCTTGGCTGTTTTTTTTTCATAATCGGAATTAGTTCATTATAAATCTCGTCCATCTCATCTTTGGCAAAAAGGTTCGCTATTTCGCCAGAACTCAATATGTTATTAATAAATTCTAAGAAAGACTCCTCTTTAATTTCATTATCTGTAAAAATAAAAGTCATTCCGCTTCCCTCTAAGCCTGCAACTCGATACATAAACTTAAGGTCATCTGTCAAGTTACCGGTATTGTAAGAGCGTGTCAGAGTGATTTGGAAAAATTTATAATTTGCTATAAATGACGCCAGCCTAGTCAGACTCTGTTTACCCGAACCACCTACTCCTACAAGCAATGCATTTCCACGAGGATTACTAAGTATACGAGATATTATCATTATATGTTTAAGAACATCGGCAAAAAATACAAGATCCATATTAAGACCACGTATGTACTCGTTAAATTGGGACATAAAGAAGATGACTTTAGTTTTTACAAATTCAAAACTGGAAAAGGAGAATTTACAATTAATGAATTTGATAAAGCGAAATGTATTACCTTGGTATTTCTTCATATATCTTTGGGGGCTCGAATGACATATTTTCGTCGTCTTCCTCCCCTGCCTCAGGTGCATCCCGCAAAAAATCGACCCAATAAGATGCTTTGTCAGGAAAATACTCAAAAAGGTCTTGAAGATAAGTCTCAGCATCTAGACGCATGCGTGTTAAGAACCAAACTTTATCCTTTTCGGCGGTAAAGCGATCTGCTATAACTCTTGTACACTCGTGACACCATAATTTTAATATCTTTTCAATAGTGTTGCACTCTTCACTTTTTACTTTTAAAATTCCTTCCCAAATCCGTGAAAGATCTCTCAAATTAAACACATAATGAAAATTGGATGGAGTAGGCAACATTTTTGATTTAACGTTTTGCCAGAATATTCGAGTCAGCGGTACCAGTTGTGGTATTATTTGCACAACATCTTCTTCAAATCGGTCCATAGAAAAATAACCAGCACCAATGCTTTTAAAAATTTGATCTATCGAACTATTACTAGGTAAAGTGCAATTAAAAATGGACAAATGACGCTTAAGGCGGCTGGGTACATCATTTCTGCCACCACCAGGATGAATCATAGCCGACAGTAATTGAATGTCCATGATAGTTGAAAAATCTCCTGGGCGATCCAATGAATAAAATCCACGTTGCTCAACCATTTGACGAACAATCTCGTTCGTTATTTGATCACCCCATTCATTTATTACAGGCATATTAATATCGTCTATAAATACAGTCATTGAACGTTGATTGGGGGGTCCATAGGTAGTACCTTGTCTTTTTTCGACGTACGATTCAATAATCCGCTGCGAGTAAAACAGTATTTCGAAATTAAGACGAAAATCAATAATAAATTCGACATGATGATATTATACATATATTGGTTAAGGAACGATGTTGCCAACAGAAAGCTAAATGAAATGTATTATTTTAACGCAACTATATGTAAATTGGAACTTGTTAATAATTTACAATCCGGCATTTAATTCTGTTTTAACAATTTACAATATATTACGATATATTTACAAGCGAGAGTGGTCTTAACGAATTTTATGTGCGGAAGTGCTACGGGCGACCTCAACTACTAACCAAATGTCGTGACTCTAGATTCAAATTGTTATCTATTTGCTGTGATTGATTTCCCCCTAGTGCACATAGCATATAAATAGCAAGTCTCTAGCTTTAAGAGAGGTGAATAAGGCTGTGTTCATACACACTGATTAGAGAGCATATTAATGTACAGCTAAGCGGACATCGCACAAAACCAACACACATTATATCTCTTGTCGTTAAAAAGTAAATTAAATTAAACCTTGGCTGACCATTATAAATTAGTACAGCTGCAATAATGTTTAATTAACATGAGAGGTTTTGCTAAACATGACAAAAATAGATTTAAAATTTAAAAAGCAAGTGATAAAAAATACATTGATTTTCTACGTATTGTATTTATTAACTTTTAGTAACGTAACACTATAAGATAAATTAAACTTAAAGGAGATAAAATATAAATATAAAATAGCTCATACGTTATTCTCTCGAACCTTTAACCAAGCAATCTTCAACGGTATGCATGTCTCATATGTTTAAAATTTCCGGACTGGAATTATTAACTTATAACTCATTCCTTGTTTTGGCGTACCTAGTTAGAGGAACATGTCATATAGAATCTCTTTATAACTTTTTCTTGCGAATTTGAAGATGTTGTTTAAATATCTAAATTTAAATTTGGCAATGAAACATGTGCCATGTCCCAAACTTAGTTTTTATTTAATAAACTACAGATCCACCCAATTAAAATGATCTTTAAAGAGGATAACGCATCTCGGTAAAATATTTCGACGACGCTCCGACAACTTAACAACCCTCGGCAATGTGAACCTTGATGACCTCTTACTGACGACCTTAACGCTTCTAAAACTCCCATGCTCTGTTGAATATACTAGCGACTGCAACAAGTTGGGTGCGTCTTATTGCAACCTAGTCGCCTTTGTGATTACTGTTGGAAATAATTGTATTTGCATATGTACACTAGTACAGCTTGTTTTGCATTCGCGTTTTGTAGTCTTAATTTGCTGTTGTAATTGTAATTCCTTATGATCAAAACCTTCTTCGATGGTCTGTTTCAAAAACTTGCATGTAGTGTGCTGCACTTGAATCGCGTAGTTTAGTTCGTATGAAGCGGATATTAAAGACATGTATTAAAGACAAAACTCTGAATAAATATAAACCCCAAGATATAATAGGTTAGAGCCCAGAACACGAAAAATTCAGCTCGTTGAAAATATTGTGAATTGTTCTCAGGATTACTTGTAGAAGGTAAAGTTTTTTGAACAAGTGTGATAACTTTGTGGTTAAAGAAAATGAATACCTCGGGAATCGACAATTTGGACGACCAGAATTATAGTACCTGGATCGTTCAAATGAAAAGCGTTTTCGTATATTTAGAGCTATGGCAGTATGTGTGCGGTAATGTCGTGAAAAACGAAATGGACAGTACTGAACGAAAGGCAATATTTGACACAAGAGACGAAAAGGTTAGTGTGGTAGAGCACATACATAAGTTAGCAGACTTAGTGGAAAGACTAAGCGAGTTCGACTTTACAGTGGTCGAAGAGTGTTTGTCTATATTGTTGTTGTCGATTTTATCGGACGGATGCGGCAATTTCGTGATCGCCATGAAAACTCGTGACACGTTGCCGTCGCTAAGTATGATAAGAATCAAGTTACACGAAGAGAGTGAACGGCGTAGAGACGGACAGACAGACTCAAACGGAAACAAAAATATTCTCGTCGCGTATAGACAATCAAGCAAACAGAAATACATACGAAAGTAACGGTAAAGTGAATCGTAGAAATGTAGTGCAAAAAAGGCAACACAAGCCGGCTGCCGAAAATGTTGTCGTCGCGGGGATATTGCTCCAAATTGTCGCTCAAAAAACAGCACCGAAAAACTGCAAGACGAGAAAAGTAAAGGGTGTAAGAAATCGTACTCAGTATTTGCAGCGGCAAGAAACCCAAGTGGTGGTAGTTTTGCAAGAACATGTGGTGTCTACACAATGGCACAGCGTATTTAAAACGATTTATCGTGTTTTATAGCATATGGCATATGGGCGTGGCAAGCACGGATAAAGTGGAAATATAACAGTATTGATTTTATGGATACATTATATGTGAAAGACCTTCAATATAACTTTGTATCGGTATCGAAAGTAGTCCAGAAGGGATTCAGTGTTAAATTTTGTCAAAAGAGTGCGCGGATAGAAAATCGTAAAGGCGATGTGATCATAGTTGATAACGAGCAGCAAGACTTATATTTGTTCTACATAGATGAACAAATTTAAGACACACTGAAATGGCACTACCGGCTCGGGTATTTAAATGTTGCCTAAATAAAATGATTAAGAAAAATTGAGTGCACGGTTTGAAGATACCGCAGTGTTCGGACCATGTATGTGGAAAATGCGCGAAGTACAAAATAAGTGTAAAGCGATTTGCAGAGATATCTGATACCTGCTCCAAAGGGACATTATACTTGATAGGCGCCTAACAGTATAGCGTAAATCACAATGAGACGGTCTCCTTTGTGGGAGACAATTTTAGTGATTATAATTTTAAAGATTAGTGATTGCTTTAGCGGTAGGAAATTATATGTATATGCATTCAATTGACGTGTCTTCTGCTTATCTCGACAGTGAGTTGCGAGATGAGGTTTATATGCAAAATCCAGAGGAATTCGCTAATTAAGATTTCCCTGAACGATTTCGTGAAGCAAGCAAACTGAAAGTAATAGTCGTATATGTCGACGATCTTATTGTGGCCACCACAAGCAAGGATATCTGAACTGCGTGAAGGAGCGCATATCACAAGAGTTTGACGTTGGCCATAAGTACTACACTGAGAACCTTTTACGTGAATATGGTACGCACAACTGCAAATCTAATGGCATACCTCTAGTTGCAGAAACCAGGCTAGCTGTCAATCGTTGATATGCAGCAGCCGCTGCATTCTTATGGGAGTCAAAGAAGAGGAGTGTCATAGCATTATGCAGCACTGAACCAGAATATGTGGCATTCTCACTGGCAGCTAAGAAAGCTGCATATATACGCAAAGTTGTATGTGAAATGCGTTTCAGCGAGGGATCTGGAACAAGTTTATGAAACGATAATTAAAGCGCTCAATGCTTGGCAAGAGATGCTAAGTCTACCAAAAACATTATCTCCGACGTGTTAACGAAAAACCTTTGTAAAGTGTAAAGCCTAAGGAACTTGTCAACTTAATGGGTATGCATTCGATATTTAAAAGTTTACTTTGAAGTAGAAGTTGACAAACTGCATTGAGAAGAAGTGTTGAATACAATTGTTCATCGCAGCTTATTTCGTTTTGTAGTTGTTGGCAGCAGCAGCAAAGAAGTTGAATTGATTATGAGTTGTTAACATGCTTGAATTTGGAGTCCTGCGTGACTAAATATAAATAGCTTATTGTTAGTCTTAATTACATATCCATATTATATTAAATGCAGTTTGAGCTGCAGCAGCCAGCGTTAGCAGCGCTCTCATTGTGCAGCACTCTCTTTGTACAGCGCTCTCTCTCTCTCTCGATAAAGTGCGTGCGCTGATCGGCCGGCTGCTGCAGCTAATCAGTTGTTTCGCATAGCTCTAGCTTATCGATATTTTTATAGTTATTCTCGTTGTTGAGAAGGTTTAGCGGTGGCTTCAACCCTTCATTTTCGGTAACCGATCGTTAGTTACTTTTGTTGTGGAAAGGTTTAGCAATTGGCGTCAAACCTTTAATAAGCAACCTCGTTGTGGAAAGGACTAAGCATTTGGGCTTCTAGTCTTCTAATAAAGTTTATAACGTGAAAATAACTTGGTGTTATTAATTGGAACATAAAGCTATCAAAAAGCTAATAGCGCAAAAATTTGGTGACCCCGACGTGATTGTGTGTCGTTGTGTTTAATAAACAACAACCGAAACAAATAAAACATTAGTGAGCCAATTTGAAAAAAACTCTAATTTGAACAGCCAAAGGTGCATAAAACAAACACAACGACAAGTGCAATAGAAATCCGCTACTCAATCGCCGTTTAGTGTGTCTCTGCTTCGCTTGAACTTTCGAGAACTTTTTTCGTGTACATAAGCAGCTGTGCGTGGGCGATTGAGCACATAAAGACCGTTTCTTTCTCGGTGAATTTGTTGTTGTCGGTAGCTTCGTGCATTTGGCTGCAATTTTGTGCGCGTTAAGCTTGAATATGAACTCAAGCACAGTCGCGTCCGCAGATAGTGTGCCTCCGCAAATATCGTTTTATAAGCGGAAGGTTGAAGATATTTATAATTCACTAAATAGTGTCGACATTTCATGTTCAGAATCTGAGATCATTTCGTTTGATGCTGTGCTGCTTAAGTCAAAATTAGACTTAGTGAATAAAATTGAAAAATCTTTTATCCTTGAGCATGAGAAACTGGAGTGGCTTGACTTTAATGAAATGTGTAGTGAGTTTTACCAAAGCTTTCAATGGCTCTTTGTGATATTGTAGGTCCGATTGAAAGGACAGCTTGAGAAGTGTGAATCGCCGTCCATATCGTCCACACTCCGACACATGGAGTTGGGAGCTGATCGGTTAATAGTTGATGATAAGAAGCGTTTGGTGTCTGAACCGCATATCATAGAGACCGACAAGGAAGATGTTGATGGTGGAATTGGAGCTGGATATGGTGAAGTGGCACCCACATCCGAACCAGAAATCACTAAGGATGGCGTGACGGAGGCCAAGGCTATTGAGCTGAAGAGCATGTCGCGTCTGGTGATGACCCCTGAGGAGAGTGTCCAGGGAGCAACAAATTCGGCCAATGGTGACCAGACCACTGTCAAGCTAGCCGGCGATTTCATAAACAGTTTGGAACGCGATGGCGTCATCACCATCAAGGCACCCGCCTTCGATGACAATCGCAAGTCCACATTGATCGATGTGGGTATCGTCCCGGTAAGCATTGTGTTCGATGATGATGCAGACCCGGTCAAGCTAGAGCTGAAAGCTGAGCGGCTCCAGGAACAGCCGGAGGAGGATTTGAAGTGCGAGCAGCAATCCGTGAAGACTTTTACTCGTCTATCTTCCGGCGAGATACGTCAGATGCACGGCATCACCGTGGACAGAGAGCGAGAGCGTCGTGTGCTCGACCATCATCAGGTGGATGCCAACACCGCGACGCATTCGGCAATGAATCACGAGTATTACAAGCTGATGCACGAGAACGATACGTGGAAGTTATCGCATGCGTTGAAGGATCTGTCCTTTTTCGCACTGAATCTGACGAGGAAGGCACAGATGTTGGCCCACCTCTGCAATGATCTGCTGATGAACAAAGCGGTGTTGCACCAGATCGATGTCAGTTTGGAGACATGCGCCCAGATGTGCAAGGAGAAGTACATGACGGACATGAAGGTGCGCAAATACAACGCGCTCCATCACCGCAAGGCGCGCATCGAGGCCTACGATAAGGCCCAAGCGGAAAGGGATGCCACCATGCAAGTTTTGCTCGCCCAACAGAAGCTCGACGCGAAACGGGAACGTGAACGTCTCGCCAAGTTAGCCGAGGCCGAAGCAGCCGAACCGGAGGCCTGCAAACAACTGGCAAATGCCGCCTCGAATGAGGCGACAACTGATGGAACAACTGCTCCAACGGATGACATCTGCAGCGTTGATTTGAACAGTAGCGAGGAGAAATCTCTTGAGGAGCACAGCAAGCAGGATCATCAGCTGACGGGAGCAGCAGAAGCCACAACTGCTGACACGGAGCAGGCAATGCAGCCCATGGAAGTGGACGCAGATGCTCCATTGTTGACTAGCAACAGTGGCAACACTGAATCTGTAGCTGCTCCTCCAAATTCCAAAGTGAGCCCTACCAAAATGGACAAGTGTCCAGTGCGGAATGGAGCAGATATTGCAGGAGTAGCTGCAACTACAACTGTAAGAGTAGTTGGACCAATCACAACACCTGCTCCAACAACAACAACAGGGGTGAGGGGCGATGCAAGTATGACGTCATTGCTGCCACAGGCCAAGCAGATCAGCGCACGCAACTCGATCAATGAGGAAGGACACACGCAGAGCCACAATGTGAACACCGCAAGGCATCACCATTACCGCTGTGTTGACCAGTCGGTGCTCGTTTTTGATGAGTGGCGAGCACTTGTCTGGCAAACTGCGGACACATTTAATTCTTCACCGTTAGTTCCAATTGCAGAAAATCTTGGCGATCTCGATGTGCTGACTCCGGCAACAATTCTGGAACCACACCTAACGAGGATGGACCGCAACCCTTTTGATGATTTGCAGCGAGTCATCCACGTACACAATTTCTTTGGGTTTCGTTCGCGAGAGGAGTGTCTTGCACTCTTGCAACATCGTGCTAGATGGAGATCTCCGACTCGATCTCTTCAGGTGGATGACTTAGTCCTCGACAAGGACGAGAATCCGCTTCCTATGATTTGTCACGATTTAGAGAGCTTGCGGAAATTCCAAACAGAGGTGGCGTTGCGCAAGTGGCTAATTTGAAGACTACAAAAGACGGGCTAGAAAGAAGCTGTCAACAAGATGTGCCTGCTGCCTGTCAAGGAATCTGTTGAAAGGGAGTCCTTCAACGGGGGGAGTATGTTGGCAGCAGCAGCAAAAAAATTTAATTGATTATGAGTTGTTAACATGCTTGAATTTGGAGCCCTGCATGGCTAAATATAAATAGCTTATTGTTAGTCTTAATTACATATCGATATTATATTAAATGCAGTTTGAGCTGCAGCAGCCAGCGTTAGCAGCGCTCTCATTGTGCAGCGCTCTCTTTGTGCAGCACTCTCTTTGTACAGCGCTCTCTCTCTCTCGATAAAGTGCGTGCGCTGATCGGCCGGCTGCTGCAGCTAATCAGTTGTTTCGCATAGCTCTAGCTTATCGATATTTTTATAGTTATTCTCGTTGTTGAGAAGGTTTAGCGGTGGCTTCAACCCTTCATTTTCGGTAACCGATCGTTAGTTACTTCTTGTTGTGGAAAGGTTTAGCAATTGGCTTTAAACCTTTAATAAGCAATCTCCTTGTGGAAAGACTATGCATTTGGGCTTCTAGTCTTCTAATAAAGTTTATAACGTGAAAATAACTTGGTGTTATTAATTGGAACATAAAGCTATCAAAAAGCTGATAGCGCAAACAGTAGTCTTAATCTCTTAGTCTGTTGAGAGCAACGGTAATTGTAAGTTCCTTACAATTATGACCTCCGATGGTCTGTGTCAACTACTTGCATGAAGTGTGAAGCAGTCGGTTTTGATCGCTTGAATCCCGTAGGATAAGTCGCATGAAGCGGATACATTTTCTGCATTAAAGACAAAGCTCTGAATAAGTACAAACCCCAAGTTCCCATTAATTCCCATACCCATGCTCTTTAGGATTCAGTCATAATTCGACTTGTACCTTGTACCTTGTACTTCTGCTGGACCCATATAGCCCGTATGCTGGACCCAGCCTGCATTTGGAATTTTGCTTCATTTAGTATATTGATTTTCTATTTGTCCAAAAATTATATAACTGATCTTTTTATGCGTCTGAACTCGAAACACTAGTCGAAGAGTAGTCTTCTTCGTTGAACAGTAAAGTGTGAATTTATCGCTCTCTGGACCGTTGGCACAAATGTTTACCAATTTGTCATATCTATTCAGATGATTGACAAAATACATCTGTTGTCAACTTTAATTTATGGTAAAAACACCCATCAGGTACCGACTGAAGAAGTTGATATGTTTCATTTTGTATTGAACATTTTTTATTATAATATAATATATAATATAGTATATTGAAAAAATATATATGTAATTTAATATATAATATATTATTTTAAAAAAATATATGTGATTTAATTGAGGCATGCATATGTTAATGGCAGCATGTGTAAATGCATATGTTCAATGACATATACATGTCTAGCTCATCTGTCTTAAGCATGAGCATAGCTGCACATGCATTTCGTTCTACTACAGCTAGCTTTAGCTTGCGCTCATTAAGTTGACCTTGAATTTCAAGTCTACTGCGCTTCCACTGAGGCCTGCATTTTATTCTTCTATATGCTGCGGCCAAGATCAGTAGCAATGAGCAAAAAAATATTCACACTGGTATAAATCTAATCTCAAAATATCGGGAACTGAGGGAAAGCTTTATTGGAAGATCCTTGAAGATCTGCTCTACCAGGCACCGATTTGATTTCTTGAAATTTTCATCCCCATTACCATAATTTTGTCAGAGCAAGTGTGTTAAGTGTTAGTGGTGGTGCAAAGTGTGGTGTGTGTGCAAAAACCACAAAAATTAACTAAGTCATATCCATTGCTGTTAATCAGTTCTGGGTTTACAGCACATTTTGGGAAAACATCTACGCTATCTATAATGGCACTGGCCACCGAGTTGTGAAATTTTTTCTGTGCGTTTGTGATCGTGAGTAGGTTCTGAAAATGTTCTATTTTTATGTTCAAACAAATTATTCGGATTCGAGTAGAAAAGGCAATGACCCCTTTTTGCTCTGTGGGTTTTTGTCCAATTTGGCCTAAAGGCATAATTGTGGTCAACAACAACAACACCCTTCGGCACCGAAATTGAAATTTTGTTGATTAACAGCCCAATGAGCTATATCGTCATCGTTATTATAAATAAAATTTAGACTTAATTTAAATTAGATTGAATACTTATGAATTTGAACTGTTCTCTAAATCTATTACAATGAAACTTTTGCCACTTGAAGCGCTTCATAAGTACGTCATCCATATGTGGTACGGGGAAACAATCTTTATGTTCAATACTGTTTAGTTGCCGTAAATCAATGCAAACTCTTTTTCGAGACTACCACTCTGCTGGCTAAGATATAGATTTGCGTACGATACCATTGTTTAGCCAGTCATGAACTTGCTGCTTGATTGAATCGCACTGAACATGTGTGCACCGGGAACAATCTTTAACATTTGGCAAATGACTGGTGATGCAACTGGTTGATGCTCGGCGATTATACTTTGTAGCATTTATATCAGTTCCGGTCTTACGATTGACGAATGAATATGAATACTAGCTCATTTGTTTCAGCGCTGCTCTGACGCCTTTGTAAACGTGAATCCCGTCTCATTCAGCGTGGCTCAAAATTGTGATGAGAAATAAAAATTCACTAAGGCGTCATTTCGATGTTGTTATTCGCCTCTACTAGAAATCTTTGATGTACTTCGATCCATCAACAATTATGTCAAAGGCAACACAAAACAAAGTGACGCTTGTACAGAATAACGCTGACCAGCTTTTTGTACGTTGAGCAACGCAGAATTGTCACATCGCATTCCGTGAAAACTGGGAGCCCAATCGTAACTCCGTTCAGCTCCGCAAACTTGATTCGCTTAATGTCTTTCACAACTTGCTTTGTATTGTTTTTCGAGGAGCCATATTTAAGGTAATGAGAACTTTTGTACCAAACATATTTTTCTTGACACCACTGTATTGCTTGCTTGGGATTACACTCAAATCACTGTATGGTTTGCATGCAGGAGTGGAAGTGGACGAAAAAATATTAGAGGAGGATCCCAGCAATCTACCTTCCATGATTGGTAGCTTTAGCTTTTAGATTGCGGGAGATTTAGGTTTATACCGCCTTTTAAAGGCATATGCTACGATTTATTAGCAAAATAAATCGGTTTTGGAGACGGAGTGAGCTTGGCCATTCATTATTTCAAGGAAGCTACTGGAAGCTACTGAAGCAACTTAGTTTCACAATTTGGTGGCTCAAGTTTTCAGGGGGGAAAATCGCGGGTGCGGCGGGTTTGGGGGTGATTTGAAAATTAGTATTCGAGTCTTTGTAGGAAGTTAACACCAAGCTACTTTCCACGTTCATTAACACACTTCCAATAATATCTCTTCTGACGATTATGTTGGATGGTATCGTCATGGTTGTGTACGCGTCAGTTTGGTATTACACTAAGAGGTTAAGAAATCGATCAAATCTATAATTTATTTGATGAGGCGACGTATCTACCACGATTTGAAAACTACAGTCACCAAATGTGGCTGGTAGATTTTTGGCGATGTCCACGCCCAACTTCGCACACTCGTGCAAGTGAATAAAATCTAACTTAAACAAAAATAAATAAAATTTGAAACAATTAAATAAATTAAAGTAATTGGCTCCAACAGAAAATCCTCTGACACCTGCAATAAACAAAACAAAACATTTTTTTTGGAAAATATATACCATACCAATATACCATATTTACATTGAATCAGTAAAAAGCGACCCCAATCCTAGTCGCCAAATAGGCACAGTTGAAAAAATAACATACTTTAATCATTGACCAAACTTTCTACTGATGAACAGTCACCGCTACACTTCCAGTGTTCTCGAGGGGCTTAATGCTGCTAATTCTTCTACAGATCATCTGACGATTTCTTAAGGCAACCCAGCACATATGCATCTCGTAAAAAGAAAAAAAGTTCTTTAAGAAAATTAATTGAATTTGCATTATTAAAATTAAGTAATGTTTGTCAACCCTTTGGCTTGCACACTTGGGTCAAATAAAACGCGCAGGAGGTTGAAGCGCCTCCACTCCAGCGACCTCTGGACTGTTGGGCGATAAATTAATGTGCTACAAATGTAATATTTAATGTTATGCATTATCTGCTAAAACCAGTTCTATGTTTATGTTATGGATTTTAATTCACTGCTATTATTCATACCTTTACAAATCAATGTTTTTATAGCCTTTCAATATGTTGATTTTTGTTTAAATATAATTGCTACAAAAAAAAAAAAAAAATAAAAAAATGTTTGTGGTGTAGTAAGCCCTGTGTATCCTGGTCTAAAGAACTTGTGGGATGGTTCGGATGGGGCTGAGCTGAGGCCACCAGGCGGGTCGCGGGTTGCGGATAGCGAATGGCCTCACCCCAGGGAGGTTAGCTGCGAATAATATGAGATTCCTCGTAAATAAGCAGTCCCGAACAAACAGCGGGTGCGATATTGTCAATCGCACTGACAAGGCGCTTGTGTTGCCGCCTTTAAAGTATAGCCTCACACAACCTCTATCTCCCCTCACATTACCCACCCCATCCTATCCCCCACATCTCACTCCGGGCCGGACTAAGGCGTTATCCGAACCGTGCCGAGAGTCAGCTTGGCTGGGGGCCCGGGCGAAAAGCTAGCCCAGTCTCGAACGGTGGGCTCAGGCAAATGGCGACCGCCTGTTCTAATTTAGCCTTACTCGGGTAATGCGGATCTCTGCTCGGGCGGACATACATTTCTGCGCAGCACGTGGGAATTAATGAAGAATTCAAGAAACACAAAAATACCGCCCGCTCTCCCTGCGGAGTCTGTCGCAAGACAATTAGAGGGTCGAGCCCTAGACGGGAAACGACCCCCTCGTGTGGTAGACCTCCACACCGTGCTGCTCCAGCACCAAACAGGAAAGTGCCGCATGCACACCAAACTCCGGCTTTGAGGCAGTGGAGAGTGATGGTCGGATCACCCCGACAACCACGCCCAGCAACGAACGCTGCGAGGCAGGGCGCACAGCGCCCTGAGAGGAAGGGGAGTTCCTGCCACCGAGGGGTCAAC
>JAWNLH010000814.1:0-18413 GCA_035042485.1 Drosophila cyrtoloma | reverse complement strand
GTTAGCTCGATTTGTTTAGCCTGGGCAGAATCTGTCCTGAGACAGACGGATGACTGTGGCCTTTTCGTGGTCACCCAGTTAAGTAACACACCTTTGTGTGTGAAACTAATAACAGTTTATATCAGAACGTCACGTCACAGCAGACTCATAAAAAGAAAAACACGGAAAAGGGGGTAGGTGGGGCCGGATGATTGCATGCGTGTGTATGTGTGTGCGGGAGCGGGATGGTTAAAAAAGGGTTTGACTGAAGCTGGAAAGAGTGGGCTTAGAATTTATTACAAGTGCCCAGGACCGCAGTAGGAGGTTTAAATTTTCCTCCTATAGAGGCATAGGCGCTTCTAGTTGTTTCGTTTTTTTTTGGTCCAGCCGAATCTAGGCATCTTTCCAAATTTTTTTGCACACCCTCAAAAAACTCCTTTGGCCATCCAGGATCATCCGACTTGATATCGTTGATTAGGACTTCCAAGGAAGTCTTAGAGCTAGCTCTCAGATTAGGTGGTGTCTTTGAGAGAATCTCTACTTCCTCAATCTTCACTTTTTTTGTTACTTTCTTTGTTTTTCATTTTCTTGTTCAAAGTGTTCGTTATTCTCTAAACCCATCATTTTATATTGCTCTAAATATAAATTATATATGTAATTCCTCTATCACTTGATTGGATTTTTTTTAGAAATCAAATAGTCGTTTCTTTGTTATCCTCAACCGAAAGAGAAGTTGTTGGTAAAAACAGCAATGGTTATGCATCATATATTTATTATTTTCTAAAGAAATTATATTCGATAAAATTGATTAAATAAAAAATGATTATATACAGAAAGACGAGCTCCCACAATCAAAATTTGAGAATTCGTAATATCATCATAGTGATAATTCAATATATACAAATGATTCATATGATCTTATTAAGCATAAGAATCTTTATAATAGAAAAAACAAAAACAGGGTTTCTTGATCTGAAAAGTTCCGTAAAGATTGATATTTAAATAATTAAAAAACGAAATTTATTAAACTAGAAGCACTTATGCCTCTACGGGAGGAAGTTTTAACCTCATGTTAGGGCACTTGTAATAAATCCTAAGTCCACTCTTCCGAGCTTCAGGCAAACCCTTTTTTATCAATGCCACTCCTGCATGTTATTTAATTGATGAATCTAAGGAGGCAAATGAAATCAGCATAATCTGATATGAATGTTGAGGTTGAAAACTTAATATAGGTGACATTTTCATTTTTAAATTAGAATTAAGGCTCCTCTAAGATTTTGAATACTTATATGTTTAAACAAGTAAAAGAGCATAGTTATTAAATTATGAATATATTGATGATCATCTTACGAACGAAGATTTAAAATTACGCTTTCTTGGTATTAATGGGATTATCTTGAAATGTGATCCCTAATTTGATCTAATCTGATGCACCTAGTAATAGGTATTTACTTTTTGCATCATGGTGTAAATTTAATTTAAAAAGTTTTGTAAATATTCTCATGTATAAAAATTTTTGGATTGATGATTTAACTTTAAAATATATTTTGGAGTCTAACTAGTTGCAAATTAACAAATTCTGTTGAAATGCTGATTATAATGGCACCTTTTCCGCTTCTCACATTAATTGGAAATTTTGCATCTATGTCAATCAAAAATCAGTTAATAAACAATATTCAAAATTTGGCTGAGCTATCATGAGCATGATCTATGGGTGATATGAAACCATCCAACCCATTACTTATAAATTCGAACAGAATGATTCAAAAATCTTAAATCCCGTCGAATTATCTAATTACACAGCAGACGAACCTATAAATACATCAAAATATGAATGATTCGGATAATAGCTCGGATTTTGTATTCACTGAACACGATTCATTAAATTATTTGATCTAAGTTTATCAGGCCCATGAACCTAAAAATTCTCTATCAGCTTCAGTATGCATTTAATAATGTTATCTAACACTACCCTTGAGCAAGCATAAACGAATAAATCACATAAAAATATTAATGACAGCGTGAAAAGAGAAAAAATATAGATTTGAATCCCAAATAGTAATAATAATTTGGACAGCCATAAATAGATGATATTAATCGGGAAAGCATTCATACTATAAAGATATAACTTCATTCCTAAACCATTTAACCCTAAGATACAAATGCATATAACTTCAATAAGACAAATGAAAAACATATATTTGATAGACTCGTTTTTATGATAAGTGAAAGTTATAATTATAAACGATAGAGCATAAGCATAAAATATTGCATTCAAAAAATTAAAATCTATAGCATGTATAACAAAAAAGAAATCCAAAAAAGGAATTAAAATACATATATATGAGTCTTGATAAAACATATGTATCTCCATTAAAATTTTTGCTAATATGTTTCGATAAAATAAGACGCCAAAAGTATGAACAAGGGCATAATAGTGAAAGATCATAAAAAAGTAAATCGCACATATAATAATCCAATTAATTCTGCAAGCAGACAAATATTTGATAAAATTAACATTTGCCGCTGAATTTTGATTAAATATCTCCATTGAAATTACTGTCGGGCTTTTTATATATTCAAAAATTTGGTAGATTATTCTTAATGTAAACTCTTCATGTTCCATGGGCATTAAATTTTGATTTCTTATTAGGATATTTAGATTATCTTGAAAATTTTTAAATCATTCACTCAAGGTAAGAAAAATATAACAGTTTAGTATTTTGATTTAATTTTCTTGATTTCAATATCTTCCTAACAAATGTGGTTCATCTTTCTGTGAGGGGATCCAATCATCTATGCAAGAATAAATATTTTCTTGTTTACTTCTCATTGTTTTATTAGCTTCAATCCTTTTTTTTTAAATTAATTTCAAACTCAATTTTTCTGATGATCAAAAATTTTTTTTAATTTAACAAATTGAGTCTAAAATCATCAAACTAAATTTCAGGAGTATTCTGAGCGTAGTGGTATGCTTTTATTTAAAAGATTGCAGATACATGAATACTTAAACAGAAATTTTATCGTTTTCCTCATAATTTTCATTTTCCTTGTACAACTTATCAAGCTTTTATATTAAAGAAAAAGTCTAAAGAAGGATCTTCCAGTCAGCGGGCATTATTTATGTGTCATTGTATGTAGCATTTTGTTGTTTGTTCTGATAAGTAACACGCTCATGTGTATGAAACTAATAATAGTTAATATCAGAAACTCACAACCTTCTCATTAAAACGAAACCTAAAAAATGGGAGGGGGGACCGTAAGGTCGACATGAAGAAGCAGTTTAAACAAAAAAAACCTTGCGAAACTCGAAGGAATATGTTTGGATTTTGTGTTGAGTACTCAATAATTCAGTAAAAGATTTAAAATCTCTTCCTATAGACGCACAACTGCTCCTAATTTATAAATTTCGTTTTTATCATAGAACTCAGTAATCAAGTCACATCAGACACTAAAACAGAAAAATTTGTTTTTGGAGATTCTAAGAAGCACGATTTTTATGTCTGTTTAAAATTTATTATTCGTTGTACTGGTAAATAAATCTTGTGTCTTTTTTAACGAGCATTATTACAATATGGATCTGTTGAAAGTATTTTAGAAGCAACTGTTTTGGAGTAAGTTTCTTTATATTTCATTATCTAAATGTGCCTGAAACAAATTCATTCCATTCAATTCATCTTTTTGAGAGTTTAACTTTTTTACATTACAATCTAATAAGATAAGATTCGGAATTTTTCAAATAGTTTTAGTGACTAATATTAAAGTTGCTACAAACAAAAGATGATTAGAACAAGCATTGTGTGATCCCTGTTTAATATTGATTCTTACTGTGGCCTTGTTTTGTTAGAGTTACTTTGTCTAACCATCCGACTTACTGATCTATTACTTAAATTGATTTACTGAGGTTTTTTGGCATTTTATTCTTGCAATCTAAGACCTAATCAAATCAGCTTGAGCACAATGTATCATCTATAATTATATGCTAGGATATATAATTTCGGCATATGAGACTTGCAAAGCCGAGTACATAAACCCTCGTTAGCCTAAAGTACGACACATTTGCTTCTTGAGAAGATTTCTTCAAATCTGTTATAGCTGTTATTGATGCGGTGTTAAAATATCAATTAGAAGTGTAAAGAACTGGAACATAATCCATGTGCTAAATGTTCTTTCTTGATAGTTAAATTTCCATAGATGACATTCAATATTGAGGCAGCAAGTCTTGTTATACTTATCACTGAAAATTTTCTGACAAATCAAAAAAAATTATATGATAAGAGCTCATAAAGAACGTTTGATCAATATATATTTAATTTCTTTGAAAAATTATTAGAGCCAGGCTAAAAATAGACGATATAAATTTATTTTTTAATTCCTCATTTGATATAAAAGACAGTATTGAGGATGCTTAATATGGTGATTCCCAGACAGTAAGGCACCCGTTTACTCAAATTGCAAAAATTATAAACATGAACTTAAATTTATAGTTTCTTTGCATGAATTTCAGATTGAAAGTACTTTTGTAGCTATTATCAGTTAGATTAATTTGTGTGAAATTTTTGGCTTGCTTACGCTCTTAATTAATACCTGTGGGTTTTTTAACATCATTCGCCCAGAAAATTGATGCATACTTGGTAGAACGTGTCTTAATGAAGATCCAAATGACAGAATTACTTAATTTTTTTAATTAAAAATTTTTATTCTTTTCAATTTCTGTGTCCATCGCGTTAACATGTAATGCATGTCATAATAATTGTTCCCACTTCAAATGAATAAATATTTTTCCGAATTAAATGTGTATTTGGATAATCTCTTTCCAGAGAGTCAAAGAACCTGATTACTTTTTTTTTTGAAGAAAGGGCCGTGAACTAAGCACATTAATACCGTGTGGGCTGTCATTTTATGAAATTCCTACAAAAGCGCATTCTTTGTTTGATATATATTGTAAAATTGGGTGTGAATATTCAATCCAAAGGCTAATTTTCAAATTATGAAAATCTATTGGACGGTTGCTGTAAAACCTAAATATAATTCGAAAGATAAGAGCCAAAGCATTTTTCGTTACTCCCATGTCTACAAAGGACGTCAAAACTTCTCCGTGATTGGTACATATTCTTGTCGTTGAATAAATATCAATTTATTTAATTAATATCTTTTGAGATTTTCTATTTGACGCAATCACATTACAACTGCCGACCTAGCGATAAAGGGACAGAAACTGGTATGCCACATAGAGGTGGATCAATGGGAAATTGAAGTTTGAAGTGTCTCAACTGGTGTACTTGTTGTTGTATTCACTGTGAAGACCGATAATGATGAAACCCTTGTCCAGAAGTATCATAATTATTGATGTGATCTATTTAAATATCTTTCGAAGTCATAGATTAGGCTGGATTAATTTGTTTTATATGCTATCGCACATGCTTCGTTCTTGTCGAGTTAGTCAACTTTCCTTTCTGATGATAAATGAACAGAAGAAACGCTTGTCTAACAATAGAGGTACGCTCATTGGTCAATGTTCGAAAAAGTTTTGTGAATATTAATATTTAATGTATTTTCTTCCTTTAAAATACGATAGATATACTATCATGAAAACTTTTAAAAACAGATATTAAATTTGTCAAACAGGTTTCTAAGACTCAATCAATATATGATCGGTAAACACGAAAAAAAGGCTCTAGATTCTTTCAAAGCTAAACCAACCGTGATGTGATCGTGTAGCTAGAAGCAAAATGCATTTTATATCAAAGATGGAGTAATTTCTGGTCTATGTATTTTAACTACGCTGCGTTTTAAAGCCAAAACTACACTTCATTTTCCGTCGTAATTACTCTAGTTCTGCTACTCTACATCTTAGATAGTCAATGAATTGTGTGTAAAATTGCATGTGCTATCTTCTATATTTTCAATGCTGAAAATATTTCCCAGGAATTTAGAAAATGCTTATCGGTTTCATAAAGAAATTCGAAGTTTCTGCAGTAGATGTAAATTACATAATAGATGCCAAGATAATATGAAGATGCTCTAGTCTAAATCATCCCTGACAAATTTTTCAATGCAGAAATTACTTTTTTCATTTATATATTTGATCTTTTGTGATTCATTCGTTATAAAAAAGAATTAATCCTTTGAGTGAAAGATTATGTTGAAAATAAATACTATTTTAAATTTATCTAATTACAGCAATAGTGATAAAGTTTGGTTTAGAGTGTAACCCATCAAGCTCCATAAGAATGCTGTTTTCCTTAATCTTAATATCATCATGAATATTATCTTTTTGATATTTCAATTGCGTTGATCCCTTAGCAGTTTGAATGAATTTGGTAATATTTTAGTTGGCTATGAACAAACGCAACCAAGGCAATAAGATCAATTAATTTCGGCGCTTGGTTACAAAAACTAATATAATTTCATTAGGATTAATTTCTGCATCTTTGGATTAAGAAATTCATATATTTATATCGGATTTATACGTTTCAAGAGGTAGTGGCCGATAATGGAAATAAAAGATTAAGGAATTAGTATTAAAGAAAATATTTATGATATTCTATGTTATTTTTATGTGCATTTCGTAGGAATACAATTAACAGAAAATAGAAGGCTACATTTTGAATTGTTCAGTCCTGGTTCGTCTAACGGTTAAGATGTTAGATTTTCACTCTAGTGATCGGGGTTCGATTCCCTGGCTGGGAATTTTTTGATTCATATTAATATTTTGCATTTAGTTACATTTGATGAAGCAAATTTAAGAAATTTTTTGAACAAGAATCTCCAGTAAATTATGATTTTGACAACCTTAATGATCATAAATTCATTACATGTGTTTAGAGAATAAATTGTATTCTTGAAGAGAAGTTATATGTCGATAAACACAATTTTAAGTAGATTTGAGGTCAAAGTTAATTTAGTTGATGCTTTTAAAGAGACTCAGCTGAAGATTATCTGATTGTAAATGTAGAAGTGAAAGTATTAAATGCTAAATTAATAGATATGAATCAAAACAGCAGATAACTTGGAAATAAGTTGATATAACAGAGTTTCCATTAGATCTATGACGACTTTAAGCAAAGAGTAAAAGGCGTGTGTTTTTTCAGCTGATATCTTCCAACAGGTTTTACTTCCAACTTTACGTTTTGGGTTGTCATAAAAGTATCTCATATTTAGATTTTTGCTAGCGAAGTCTTCTAATCATTTATTTAGTAGCAGGATGAAATATTTAAAATTCCAACAATGTCTTCAGCTACTAACGTATTATTAAGTTTAAAAATTTTTTAATTTGCCAGGATTCTGCACTTCTTAAATGTTCAATGAGAGATCTATTCCATTTTGCCATGTCTACATTTATAGTGTCTATTCGTTCATGAATCCGAATCTAACCAATTAATTTGTTATAGGATAAATTAATTAAAAAAAGATGTTTTAAAATCATCCAATTTGATTTTAACATATACTTTGGTTTCCTAACAAACTGGATTTGCCTGTGATATCTGTTATTAGATTGTCTTGGGTATTATCTCCAGTATAGTCTTGTTGTTTATCTTCAATATAGGATTGAATCTAGATTATTTGATCTATTTTTAATTAAAACCTTTTGGATATCTTTAATCTGTTGTCTTTTATAAAATTCATGTTTAAATGATGAGGATTTTATACTTTTGGTTTATGACCCTATTAGATATTTTCTCATTTCTAAAATGCCTATTGCTTATTTGAGGTTTTTATGGTCAATAGCTTTATAAATCGATGATCTTTATATCACAACATAAATACTACTTTGATTTCCTAGTATTATTTTGCTTGCTATTAGGCGTAATAGAAAAAGGCTTTATATCAAAAGCCAATAAATATTTATAGATGTTACATTCCTGAGATTTTACTTATCTTTCAGCAGAATTAAATTTTCCAGATATATTCAAAGCAGTTTTAATGTCTATCCGATAAAATTGGCTTTGGGGTTTTCTTGTCAGCTATAAGCAATGTTATGCTATCATCCAAATGTGTTCTTCAGGTAAATAAAGTAAGGACCAGTTCAAGACTGGATATTATTCTAGACAGAATCAATAAAAATTTTATAATTATATCCATTTTTGAAAATCATATTTAATTAATCTAGTAAAGATGATTGACTGAAATAAAGACTTCAATTTCTAATTTTCAAAAATCAGATATGCTAATGCTTATTGAAACCATGGCCACTGACTTCCTAATCTAAAGTCTAGCTTAAAATAGAGAAATGATTTTCGCCAATCTTCTTGATTATATTTTCAATTGAGATTTTTAATTTCTGTTATAAAACCAAGCTTTGCTAATCCAATGAATAACGAAAATTTAAGTGGGGTTTTCAGTTCGAACCTGCTAAATACTAATGGTTGCAGCAAGAACTAGAAATACAAAACTTAGTCGACCAAGATCCCTCAAAGAAAACGATACAACAGAGGAGCCAACTGAAGAAACCTAAGCAAAAAAGTATATCAAATCTAAAGAATTGAAGGCGTTTTTAAATAGATAAAGGCTTCAAGTTTCTTTTGAACTCAATAAAGAACAAAACCTTTTTTTTTCTAAATGAAATTTTAGAGCAATGTAATTTTTTAAATGAATTTTGTAGAACCTGGACAAATTCAATTCCAGTTAGAGAAAACTTGAAATTATCAAAATAGGATTTTCTAAAAATCTTAACGATTAATATATAATGAATGATATTAAAGAAATTGTAAAAGACAAATTATAAGATTGAGAATGTGGTTTAACTCGTGATTCATTATCAAAATTAATTTATTTTTTATGAATCTCTTCCAAAATGTAATCTGCATGGTCCCAATTTTTTAGTTCTATGGTTCAAATATGTGGATAATCTTTGGAGTAATTTTGATGGCGTAATTGAATAAATTGAGGTTGTAAAAATAAATCAAGCTTTATTTAATAATTCCTTTTTTAAAGTATGTCTTTTTAGATCATTACAAACTTGTTGACTTCTGCTGAAGTTGTCCATATCATGTGTAGTTAGTCATATTACCTTTGTAAGCTTCTGGATCTATAGGATTACTAATATTTCAATTAAGAGGATTAGCGAGAATCTTCAATGTTCATAACTCTCTAATCTTGAAATTTATTTGTTATCACTTCACATTTTAAATAGTAAATGTTCCAGCTTATTAATATATTATAATAGATAAAAAAGTGATGAATTTTTCTAAATCTCAAACATATTTCATTTTTGGTTAATCAGATTATTAAAAATTCACATAATCATAAAATCTTTATCAATTCTAGATCATCTCAAAATAGCAAAATGACTTTGATTTCTTTACATATTTGCCATCACGAATAAATGAGAAGAATAATGTTAAGTTATCATGCCCATGGTAATTCTATAAATATTCTCAATAGAAATCTTCAAGAATTTATAAGTTTACTTTGCATAGTATATGACTTAATCTATACTGATTAAGTTTACAATATTATGATTGTTCGATATAGTCATGATTATCAATCAGATCAATAATATTATTTGAATTGAATATGATCAGAAAAGCCATTATTTTGCTTGATTTAATTTACAATTTGAATATTCAATTGATAATCTCGGTGAGTATCGTATATGTTTCAATCATTTCTACTGTATTTCTAGTTAATTATTCTTTGAAGATATAATACATGAATAGCCTTGATAATTTTCTGCATATATTTCAATCATTACTACTTCGTTCCTAAATAATCATTTATAAAGATTTATTAAAGACAATTACTTTAGTGAAAATAATGCAACTTAATCTCTAACATACACCCTTTAGCATTTAAGATGAGAAATAAAGATGTTTGTAATTGGTTTATATGAATGATGTCAAGCTTTAAAATGCTGATTGACTCGGGCAAGATAAAATATAAATTTGTATAAATAATTACTAATTTAATTGCTGAACTTGCCTCTATTAAAGATTCTTCAGTATTGCTTATCAAAGGAAATATGAAGCCAAGAGATGAAGGAGCTTATTGCTTCCTTCAGGATAGAAATATATTCTTTGGAGAAAATGTCAGATGCCCACATTGCAAAGCTATGCGAAAGACAGTAGATCATCTTGCTACTAAATGCGACCGTATGCTAGACCATTATTACATGAGAAGGCATAATGAAGTATTAAGATGCATACATTTATCATTGTGTAGGAAATTTCGAATTAAGAAAACAAGAAAATTGAAATCTCATTCCGTTCAAGAAGTTGTAGCAAATGAAAATGTAGAGTAGATACAGGAATTACAACATGACAGACCAGATATCTTCTTGCATGATAAAAATGAAATCACTCTGATCAAGGTTAGAATCACCAATCTTGATCTATTAACTCAAGTTAAAACTCGATTTAATAGCAAATGAGCTGTCATTGATTTACAAGGGCAAAGTGAATATAATTCCATACGTAATGACCTGGGAAGGGCTGGTAACGAAATGCCACAACAAACATAGTAAAGAGATAGTAATTGAGTCTAAAATCGAAGTGTACATTCAGTCTATTGTACTCGAGAAAACCCTGGAGTCTGTTTCATTTGAAAGACGACGGGCATTGAAGAGGCAGACAACAATATGAGTCTTGAGCAGTTAATGTACAGATCATCTGGTATAGACAAGAGACTTGGCATGGAATCAATCAAACAGTAATTGATAATTATTTGATTTACCCATTAAATAAATTTATTATTTAATTGATACCTTGATGTTTAATATTTTGTTGAGTAGTGTTTGGATTGACTAATGGCTTATTTATCACATTCTCGATTTTTCCCGATTATCCTATTATTCCGTATCGCGTTGTCTTTGAAAGGAAATAGATTCAAGAATTTTCTTTTATATACCATTGATTGGATATTTGAAAATCTAGATTAATAAATTTATTCATAGGAATGATGTCAAATGTAAATATACCTTGAAATGAATTGAAGTTAAATTTCCGTAATGAAAATATCAATTTCTATCATTTAAACAATGAATTTTGTGATACAAATATTTAAATAGGTAAATTCAGTCTTTTTGATCAAATACGAATTGAATGATTATTCAATTAAAACATAATTTATATATTAATTAAAAATGAAACTATAAAAAGAAGAAATTATTGGGAATCATGCAATTCTTTAAACAAACAATGGTCTTATTTGTTTTGACCTTAAAATGTATATCAACAGTTGAAAATCTTACCGAAGAGCCCCGTAGTAATGCCTCAAAGGAAGAGAAAATGGAACAAATATTGCCCCATGAGCCATCTATGAATAAGTCTGAAATGCTACTGGATGAAGACAATACCATACAAGAAAAATCCAGCAAAGAGTCTAGGTATTCTGATTCCTCAAAAATATCAACCCACAAATTTATTAGCATATCCGAAGATTCTCAAAATGGCAAGAAAGAATTCTTGACTAAAATCAAAGACATGGGATACATTTATGAGATGCCTGATATTGATAAAATCTTTTCTAATACTGATATTAAGGAATTTTATGATAAGATGGAATCTTTTAGTGAATTTATACTAAAGAACAAACCCTTCAAAAAATATCTAGATGAATTTTCAGATGTTGAAAATTGTGAGGGAAGTTCAACAATCTCAACCCAAACTGAAAAAGAGCTCAATTCACTATAGATAGTTGAGGAAAAGCAAGAAATATTAATTGAGTAATTCTTTAAAGTTTGTGTACTTGAATATTGTTAAATAAATAGTTTTACTTCATCAAAAGTCTTCTGATTATTTTAATTAAGAAGATATCGATCTTCTGGTTTGGAATTAACTACACCAAAAACTCGATGCATATATGTCTGGTATCAAATTATACATGAATATATGATCTTCTGGTTTTCTTCATACTTACTTTTAATATTTGTCTTACAGCTTTACAGCCTGTATACCCGATTGAATCTCGCTAAGATCTTCTTTGTTATCAACTTTATTGAATATGCTAATTGTTAATCATGCTAGATTCCAGTATAGTGAACAAATGTTCAAAATATTCTCCCATCAAGAATCGAACCCATGATAGAATTTATTCTATAATCACTTCATAGCTAAACTGTAATATCATGAAATCCCATTAAAATAGTTTTCTAGCTTGGGTTGCTTGCAATCACATCATGGAAGATAAATGTGATAGGAAATTTTGTTGGTCCGAGATGACTTTAAACTAGAGCAAGAAAGGAATGCATCTTCATACTGTCTTGCGGTATAATAAACACTTTATAGTGCTGAAACTTGGTGCTTCCATTAAGAGATTGGCAATCTCTTTCTTAACTCCTTGTGAAAAATTTTATGAATTTGAAAAATAAGGAAGACAGCAGGCTGCAGTTGTCTGTAAAGCATGTCTGATGTAGGAGGCAGAGGTGTAATGTTTACAATCCATAGAACTCCTGTGTGACGTTTTGTTTCAAAATGCCAGATGATTTAAGAAAGTGTATGTATATACATGGGCACGAAGACATTCCACTTTGGGTATAAAACATATATGTTGCTGCTAGTTATTGAAGCCTGCCAGGGTATGATTGGGCTTAGCCCTGAATTTAGAGTGATCCGGTGAGTGTTTTTCCGATCTTCCTTGGCCTGAGCCAAGTTTCCTCCACCCAAGTGGAGTTTTTAGCAACCCGTTTAACAATAAGGTTTTCACCGATCACTCACTAGCTATAGCAATATAGTGAAAATAAATTACATTTTTTTTAATAGAAAATTTTGTCGTTTTGGATTTAAGACATAGGCAAAATTTTCAAAAATGAAAATACAAATTTTGAGAATAATTAATTGCATTTCAGCTGAAATTTTGAAAATTTTAGTTATCTTGGATTTAAAGTGATTACAATGAATAAGATCTAATTGATTTAACATTCAAAATGATACCTAACACCAAAAATGAAATCATTGAGAACGTCACTATTGTGTATTTTGAGGATAAAGTAGACTGTGTTTTTGTATATAATGTGTCGAACAGGGTAGAAATAGATTTAATACATACCCCAAATGTTATTTAATAGAAAATCAAGGTCAAATAGCTATAACTAGCCCAGTAACTCTTGTAAAAGCATTCATTATTATTACTATTATTTTGAAGACGAAATATTAAAAATAGCACACTAATGCTTTGTTGGTTCTTGGCTGTTCAAGAGTTTCTGAAGAAAATTAATGGATTCAATCTATTCAGCAATATAGAATACCCAAGGGGTATGAATCTTTATTCTTATTTTGAAATATTATAAATAGGTTTTAATAAGATAGCTAAGATGATTAAAACATTTTACAGTCTTAATACTAATTTAATTAATAGACATACGAATTATATATTATCTTTAAAATAATATAAAGGAATGAAATTGTTTCTGGTAACTATTATTTAATAATAATCACTAATTGGTTAAAACTTTGGCTGTTTCTGAGTGAATATATAATGAAATTCTTTACTATATCTGATTTAAACAACATTCTATCTTACAATCAGCAAACCTATCTAGAGATTATTAATTAAAAAGGATGCAATAATTATATTTTTGAGTATTTAAATTAATTGTCAAAATAAGTGCTTTAAAAATGCTAATAATATATTGAAAATGAGTATAAAAACTTGTCGAATTATCTGATCTTATCATTTTTAATCAGATATGATGAATGGTATAGCAGTGGTTTAGAGAGTTAAAATATTTTTGAACGATTTTTTCGCATCCTTGGACTTATTTCTAATCACTTCTTCAAGTCTTCGTTTCATTGTTTCCAAACTAGCGTTACCGTCTTCGTATCCTCGAAATGTTTGGTCTTCTTCTTCTCCTTTGTCGTCAATATCAGAGGAGTAAATTGAATTCGTAAAGATCAATAATATTACAACACAATTCTGTAGTGTGAATGTTCCGAATCTCATGGGTGAATAAATTTCTTCGTTTTTATATGAAAAAATAAATATTTAACTGGTCAATTTTTTCTAGAAATCAATAAAAATTTTTAAATGGAAAATATTTTAGAAACATTTGTGTGAGTATCTTGTGATGGTTTTTTGATATTAAATACACAATTATTGTCTATGGAATAATTAAATTTAGTCAATGAAATTTGTAAATTAAAAATTAAATTCGAAAAATTTATCCAATCAAAATCATGGGAGTGATAAATTTATTCTGATTGATAATTGTTCGAAGTGAAGATATTTGGAAGAACTGAATGCTTGGATGGCTTTGTCCGATACTAATAATTCCAAGAAGAGACATTTTAAGAGTGATTTACTATATTATGAATCAAGGATTGTAATTCAAAAAAATACAGATTTCTATGGAACTATATTTTAAAAACTTGAAGGAGGAATCATCAGAATTCTGAAAAGATATTTAAAATTGTTGTCTTTAAGGAGATGTTTATGGTAGTGCAAATATAATCTTGATTGAGACTATGGAAAATTCCAAATCCTACAACCTGCTCTCAATTTGTTTGCTAGATATCCGAACAGAAATAAACAGTAAAATTAGAAATATTGGTTTTGGATTCTGTATAAAATTATTCGAAACTTTCATATCAACTAGTCTTGAATTGTGAAAACTCTTTCAAGATATTGCTAGTAATAAAAAGTCCTTAGGTACTTTATCACTTAAGCTAAATGCAATGTAGGTGTATAAGTTGGACTGTTACATGGGCACTATATTTGTAGCTGCTAGTGAAAGTCTTGATATCTAAAATTTTGTGTTAGGAATTTCAATAGTTTACTCTATCAAATCTGATCTAAGATATTGACAGCATTGAGATGCTACATTTATTTGCGAAGGTGTCTAACAACAACAGACTGTTGTAGAAAATAAATATCATAAATTAAAAAATTTAATAATTGCTTTTATTATCTAGATTAATTCATTTAAAAATTTTTGCCGAAACGGCATTGAATAAAACCATAATATGAATTAATGGTTTTAAGGATTATTAATTATCGATGAACGCATTCAATGCAATGAGATTTGCGACGAATCACTTTTGTTATAAGCAGTCGCATGGCGCGAAAAATTTTTTTTCTTAATTCTGAGAATTCCACTTAGAAGTGAATTTTTAATAGATATTCAGATACCAATGATTTGAATGAAATGTATCAATTTATTAAAAGTATAACTTACCAATAAAAAAAATTATTTTTGATGTAGATTGCAGCAGCTTGCCTAGCTTCATGAAGGACAATTGAATAATGTACTCTTGGAACCGGTAATTTAATTCTAAAATATAAAAGGAGTAATCAGATCATGAAATTGTGTGTGGCAAACTATTTAGAGATTTCTCCTAAGATAATGTGTTATATTCAATGCCCAGAATTATTTATCTTGATAACTTTCAATTTTTAAATTTCAGTTTAGCAGTCACAACTAGATAAAATTAATTCTATGTATGAATACAGCCATATGGATTCCTGTAAATAACAGTTCAGTACAATATTTTTTATAGCCTTTAATGATTTTAATGCTCCAAATTTTTAATTTGATATTTTTTATACTCCTTAAGATTCAGAATTTCATTAAGAAAATATTTAGAACTTATTAAAATGACTTTATTTAAATAAGAACCTGATTAATCATCAACATATGGAGGTTGAAGTCCCTAATTATTAACATATGATGAGTCTGGTATAAAAGCATTCCTGTAAATAATAGTATTATAGAAGTCTCATACTTTCTAATTTTGCATACCTTATATTCCATTAAGTTTATATTTTCTTCATTTTAGTTCTTGAGGGAGATATTTCATTTAAATCGGAGCTTCTTGTAAAACAGTATTTCAAATGTCATTTATTAGCTTATCAATAAGAACTAAGTTTGCAATAGTTAATAAATGGAAAGGTGAAATTATTGCTATTTACCTTTTATGATTCATATTAAGATACATAAGAAAATCTCAAGAAATCTCACAATCTCTAAATGAAGGAGGCAGTAGACCGCCCCGATCATATTCTGATGGATTCAAATTCTGCATTGGTTAAGAAATAATAAGATGTTGGTAATTTGATCTACCAATGACTTAATAAAAAAAATTGGTTCATTCAACTTAATTAGCTCAAGCTCAACAGAAAAAAAAATTCAGTTTATTTGACAAAACTCATATATTTTCCTTTTAAATCGTTTCCAAAAGATTTACCATGTCCATCACGTCCTTATTTACTATTACCAGAAGCCAAAGCTGCTAAAAATAAAACTTTTGGTATCCACTGATCAGACAATGATATGCTAGGACCTAGAAGCTTTCACCTAACAACTATAATCCATTAGATAAAAAGAAGCAAGTCATAGCGACCATCTTTAAAGCTCAATAATAAAAAGAATCATAGCAATAATAATACAATAAAATAGAATTGTAATTTTATTTATACAGAAAGAAAGAATGAGTGCATTGGAAAGAAACGAATCAGAACAAAATAAAATATCAAATATGTAGGATCTTTCGAGATTAATGACGGTGTAGATTACTGAATCGCAACTCTTCAAATTTAAAAATAGATCGGAATGGATTAGTCTCTAAAGGCTGTACCCATTCTGTAGGTCATCTCCAATATTTAATACATAACTATATTTCTAGACATAACTATTATGCTTGACAATATCAATATAATATTAAACATCCCAAAAAAGATGAAAGTCATCAATCGAATTACTTTGAAATATTAGGAATTTACAAGAAGAATGCTACTTCTAAATTAAATCAAAAAACTTTAGATTTCTTAAATATCTTCTCCATCGCATTAGTTTTTTTGTATACCCTTGGCTCTTTGATGCCTTTCAGCTTCTATTAAGCCTTCATTATGGTTTTATACTTTATGTTCTTTAAATAGAAATTACTGATATTCACGCTCAAGCAATTATTGTGTTGTTTGTTTTTAAATCATTTATTCTTTAAATAGTCGTTCAAGTTTTATTACATCGCCCAAATCTTTTTTTTCCTTTCTTTCAAATTCTTCTTCTTTACATTGCTCTATTGGATCTATTATAGACTCCACCCTTTGAAACTTTTGCTTGATATGTTGTATATATATATAAGCCATCCACTTTTTTGTTTATATAGTCTGCCACCATAATTTCATCAGGTTTCATTTTTCAATTCTCATGTCAGTATTTTAAGATAGTTCATCTAAATTCATTTTAGTTACACTAAAATTATGGAATGTTGGTTTATTAGTGATATTGGATCTTTTGGGTTCATTAAGAAATTTGACAAACGATAATTGTTTACTGTACTTTCCGGCTTGCCATAGTTTTTAAGTTCCAGAATGGACAATTCTTTTCTTATTCTCTTCATTAACAGCGAGTAAAACTTGCTTGAAGGTGGATAATCTTAAAGACGATTCAATAAAGTTAATATTGAAGATTTCAGGAGTGCAATGATTTATTCTTATGTACTCAAATGTTAAGTAATAAACTTTTTATTATAATCAAAAAAAATTAAAATTAATCAATTTAATTGAAAAAACTGTAAATTACTATTTCCCGTTAGAAATTTTTGTAATTATTGAATTATAAATATTTAAAAACAGCCCTAATCAAGTACTAAATTATGTTAACTATTTGTTCGATCTGCTATATGAAAATTTGCTGGGCAAAGTCTGTCGTGAGATAAATGAATAGAACCACTTCATACTTACTTAAATAAGTAACACGCTTAACATACGGGAGCAGCATGGATAAAAATGGCTTGTCCGAAGCTTGAAATAGTGGGCTCAGGTATGTTTTGGGTGTCTAAGACCTAACTTGGGGTTAAAACTTAAATAAATTTCGTTTTTATTAACTAATACGCTTATGCGTATGAAACTGTAACAGCTGACTACCAAAAAGAAACCAGCCAAAAAAAAAGGAAGATGAGATAGAAGACCCCATCCATAGGAAAGCGTCTTCCCCGAAGTAGTATGCTTGGAATTTCTCCAAAGTGTCTATGACCTTGAGAAAAATTAAAATTTTCCTTTAGCATCCGTAGCGCAGTGGTGCGAAGTTGACTTCGGATAATAATGAAAAACTTGAGGCTCGGGTTTAAATTCTGTTGAGTGAAATAATTTGGGTCTACTCGTAAAACATATAAAACGTATCTAATAAAGGGAGAACAGCCACTACTTAACTACAAAATTGCTGGCCTAAAAAAGTCCTTGCCGGGCAGAATCTGTCTTGAGGCGGATGACTGTATCCTCTTCGTGGCTGCTCGGATAAGTAGTACACTCATGTGTGCGAAACTAATAACAGTTTATATCAGAACGTCACAGTCTCCTCATAAAAAGAAAAATATGGAAAAAAGGGGAGGTGGGCAAATGATTTACATGCAGGAGCGGCATGGATGAAAAAGGGCTTGCCCGAAACTCGAAAGAGTGAGCTTAAGATTTGTTCTAAGTGCCCAGAACCTCAGTAGGAGGTTTAAATTTTCCTCCTATAGAGGCACAGGCGCTTCTAGTTGTTTCGTTTTTTTTTTTTC
>JAWNLH010000812.1:0-10053 GCA_035042485.1 Drosophila cyrtoloma | reverse complement strand
GATATGATCAATAAAATAGTTATTAACCATTCATAATTTGATTGTAACTAATGGTTAGTTACGACAAATAGAATTACATGATTCTATATTCTTCCTTCAGGACTATTTGTCACTTGTACTTATGAACTTCTCATTGTAACTTCCCGAGTTTTGTTTGTCCTTTTGTCTTATAGACATATTTGGTTTTAAAATTTTTCAACACATTGATTTTTTCAATGAGATCCAACACAGAATTTTCCGTCATCATCAGTAAACTTTGTAAATCTCAGGGTAATCTTAGCATATGTGAATGCTTCATACCTTATTTTTGATTGGTACAATGTAAAATGGCCCAGTCAGATATACGCTCAACGTATGAACACTATGGCTCCTCAGCATATTTACTCATGTATTTTATATCTTTTCCAATTATGAATTCAGCAGATGAAGTCTTGAATTTCTTTTAACTATCTGACATAATATCAGCGATCCCTTTCTCTTAAAACAAGTCCTGTAAATGCTTCTTTGCTCTTTGAGAAGCTTACAACATCATCTGCCGAAATCCTAAAGGCATAAACCCGGGTTCGCCTTCGAGTGAAAAAAATGAGATTTTAACTCATTTCTTTTTCTATCCTTTGAAGAGGGTTTTCTAGCATCGAATATTGCAAACTGGATATTCAACACCACAAAATTCTTCATCTTGTAGTCTGGTTTACTGCTCATTCTTCCCCATTGAAAATGAATCATCATGAGCTATGTCTCCAGTGTTGGACTTCCCAGTCGCTTCCGTGTTTTTTGTCTTATTGATAAAGAACTCTTTTAATTAGAACCCATCATTTATTTAAATTTGTTTCTTAAATGGTCTTTTCAAATATTTAATTTAAATTTGATCACATAATTTATTTGAGTTTAATTAAAAGCATCCGAAATGATTCAAAACATACTGGAATAATTTGTTAAAATACAACAAATTTCACATTCGTGGCTGAGTCAAAGTCTCGAGTCGGCCCTTGTGGATTCTTACGAATAGCGGCCAAGCTGCATCAGAAAGAAGAAAACGAGGCCAAAAGATTGTTTTGATATATTCGATTAAAAATTGAGAAAAAATTATAGATAGGAAATTTTTAAAAATTAATATCTTTTTCCATAATTAAAAACACACTAAAATATCAGATGTCCATTTAAAAAACAAGCCATACAGGATGATGACTAATTACAAACACTTGGGCTACCCATATAAGCAGCTCGAAATCTTCTGCCAAGTGGAATATGGATGCATTTGGCCCTAGATGATTATAGATATGATAAATAAGCTTGTCTTGATCTTACAGATCCAATTTTGTAAACATAAAAATTTCTGGCTTTCGGTTTTCACATTGACAAGTCAAGCTGGATGAAAGAAAGCAAACGCTATGAAACATTTGAAAAGCTTGATATTATGGGAGGATTGTGATCTTTCATTTTTCGTGTAAACCATTACAGGAGATTAATCCAAACCTGGCTGAAATAGAACGATCTTTGAACGATAGATTACAGAAATAAAATAAATATAAAAAAATCAAATTGAGGAAAAAGCACACCTAGAAACCAGGAAACTTTTATTTGAGAACACGTTATTAGCATGGTGAATTTTCACAAACAATTTATTCTGACAACCGATTTGAAAGAATATTCTATAGGGGTATTTTGGTCAAATTAATGGATATGAAGACTAAAAGATAATTGTCAGATTTAGCAAGAGCATGATTGTTGTGTAAAGAACATTACTTAATATACAAGTAACTATTCGAAATTGACGAATCCATGGTGGACCTTTGTAGATGCTAATCGAGCAAAGATTTTACATTCAGGATCTAGCACAAAGTATTGAAATTCATCGCGAAATATAAATCCCCTGGGTTGAGATTGTTAATATGTGCATTAAAAATGCAGAAATTCAATTTTATTTTTGAGTCTATCAAAAGCGATGACATTGGTTGACGTATTAAGCATGGTTTTCTTGGAAATTGATCTACCATATAATTACTTTAGGGATGATTTATATAAAAAGGGCTTTAAAAAGGTTATTGTTTGATTGCAATATTCTCGCCAAATTAGCGTTAGAAGAGCTAACAGAATCAGACATTATTGAATCTTGAAGACATATAAACAATGCTAAAATATTGATATAGACTTGACCGATTAAAATTCTTGTATGAGCTATCAATATGGTAGATATCGACAGTTTTTCTTTGGTTTCTGGACATGGTTCAGTGATGACAATGCAGTTCTCAATGAACAAATCTATGAATGACCTTCAAGTATTAAAGAAGCCTGAATCCTCGTTGAAAAATGCAAAATTTCTTTAGAGGTGGAGGACAAAATAAAAAATTCTATGATCGAGTTATTAAAACAGATGGATCAGAATAATTATGTGAGTTGGATTATCCAAAGAGAATAATTAGAGATGTTAAAAGTAACAAAAAATTGTGTATATTGATAATCTTGAGAAATGGTCTGAGGTCCCGATTCTCAAGAATTAAGACAAGGAGCCGATATCTAAATATAGATGTGAACTAATTTTGAAATATATGGCACACAAAATAGATTGTTATCAGAAAAATGCAGATGGGTTTGCAATCATTTTTGTAGAAATATACTCAATAAAATAAATTTCAAGGATCTTTTACATACCAGATAATAATAAAAAGATAGGTTAGTTGTAAAGGAAAACCGAGACCTCTATGAATGAACCGTAGAGCTCTACGACTGGGGAGAGTCGTAATGAATATATAAGACCAGACATTCAATATTCAATAAAAATAACCAAAATTTTATAGATTAAAACGTCTCCTTGATTTCCTAGCAAGTGTTTACACATCATTTTTCTAATAGATAAGATATTAGGGATATAAAAATTGGTCTTAGGCAAAAAAGATAAACAAAGACAATAGATTAAGAAGAAGTATAATCCAAAACCCGTAAGAGAAAAAATCTAGACATCTGAGGATTTGGTTCTTGGATAAGAAGTTCTAAAATTACAAGATTTTCTAAAGATTAGTAGTATTTAATATGAACATCACAATTCTTGAAAACGCAGTCCCTGATGGATTTATACTAACAAATGAAATACATGAGTAATAACTTCGAAACTTAATAAGAAATGTGTTCAAGATTTAGTGGACAGAGTGTTGAATTAGCATAAAATCTTGAATGATACATAATATAAAAGTCGAGGATTGGTTTTATAAGATTTTAGATGATCTTTAAATTCAAATATTAAATAAAAATCGTTGCATCAGATACAAATAATATGTGCATCAATATTATAATCTGGTCAATTCTAATATTTTATTTATTTCGATTAACGATTTCATTTAAAACATGGTTTTGTGTTACATATAAATTGGAGCAATTATTAATAAAAAATTGTTATTTAGGATTTTGTAGCAGTTGTTGATATCGAGAAAACGACAAAGGTAATTGTTCCGACCATATTCTGAAAAACACATGCCAAAAATATTTCAGAAATAACCAAAAGCGCCAAGTTTTTACAAATTTTATAAAACACGGGTGAAAAATCAAAATTTGATGCATAATATTTAGTTATAGAGGTTCAGTGTTTGAAGGGACAAGCAGTAGATTTCAAAGAAAGTAAGACATGGCACTTGATGGATCCTCATCAATATCGAATCGAGATTGTGATGTTTGAGCCAAATGAGAAATTTCAGTTAAATTGAATTCTTGAAACATTCGATGAGCATTTCAAGATACTCAAGAATGCTACCTATGTTCTTAAAAATAATTAAATGTCCATAGAAGCGATTACTTATTGAATCTTCAAAAGATACACATATGAAGGTATATCTCATACAAATTCATTATAGATACTGTGTGACTTTTACTCACAAAAAATTCTCGTCATTGACTACGGCTCTGATAGACTTACTAGGCCCTTGGTTCCTGGTTCGACTTCTGCAGACTGTTTCGAATACTCTATCAAAATAGAAGATACATATCAAGAAATTTTTAAAGTGTAAAGATATTAGACTTTTGTCATTACTTTTTGTTCAAATCAATAATTTATTAGCTAAAATAAATTCATTCATTCAAAAAATTGATCTTGGAGAACTTTTTTATAACTGAATTGTTGATCTCCAGCCTCGTAGCGGAGTGATGTAAAATATGAAAGCTTGAGGCTCCGGTTCGAATCCTATCGAGTAAATTAAATCGGGTCTACTCGTGAAAACATATATAGCGTACCCAATAAAAATAGAACTACTACTTAAGTACAAAACTTCTGGCCGAAAAAAGCCTTGGAAAGAACTGTGTCTTGGGCTAGGCCGATTTCGAGGTTGTAAAATATGAATGTGCATGTATCGGAATAAATAATTAAAAGTATCAGCCCAAGCATCCATTGTTTCTCTTGTCTCTTGTAATTCAAGAATTCCAGGGTATGATTGTGAATGACGGTGACCTGAAATTCCCAACATTTATGACAGTAAGTTTACGCTTAAAAATCGGGTTATTAATTGTCCGAAAAAGGTATTTGGTACCTTCAGTAAATGAATTAGAGTCTTTTTAAATCCTTAATACCCTTGAGAATACGTCGTTTATATCTTCTAAATTAATTCACTTGAAAACAAGTATTCACAAAATTGATGATCAAGTCACTACTTCAAATAGCAGTCATATTAAAATAATAGATAAGTGTAAAAATGTTTCCGCGACTCCAGACGGATTAGATTTTAGATTTTAAAGATTTCAACAGCTGATAACCAATTAAAATCAAGTTTTATAGATGCAGACACAATTCGGAAAATCAAAACATTGTACTTTGAAGGCACAATTCTTAAGATTTAAATAAATCAATTCAAACAAGGCTTATGACTGAATCTAGTTCCAGATTATTTCAAAGAGATAAATCTTAAAGAATATTTCCAGGTAATTTCCGAGAACAGTCACTATTGCCCAGTAAATAACGACATTTGCGCTCATGTAGAAACATCAGTATTTCAATGTAGTGATAGAATTTTATTGCATTCGAACAATGAAATTGTAACGTAAAACTTAAAAGAAATCGCATTCTACATGATTAAAAGTAATTGGTGTTGAAAGACAATTGCAGCAAGAAAAATGGAAGCTTAATAGTTCTCATGAATTAGCTAGCATTAAATAAAATGGCCAAAAGGATTTATATTCAATGCCAGAATTGATAAAATTCCAAAGGACTCGGTAAAGCAAAGGTATTTGGAACTCTTGATGCAATAGAGAGGCATAACAAGCATGCTTTGAATAAAGAATCAAAATAGAAATTAGGCCTTTATACCTTTAATTGTATGCCCAGAAAGTTCCACCGGACTATGATAAAAAGTTTGGATCCCACTTCAAAAACTTCAACCAGTACTTTGAAAATATTGTCGGGGTTTCCAAAGACAATTGCTAACATGAAAGTCACCTTAAAAATACTCTTGATAGAATAATCACAGTAGACCTGATGTGAAACCAAAAAATATAATTTTTTTAAAGATGAGGTAAAATATTAGGAAGTATCACATTCAAAGGAATTACCAAACTGATTTAGAAAAGATTAAAATGTTTTCGAATTATTGGAAACATGTAATTTTAAGAGATCATATTTCAGGTTAAAAAAATTACCTTTTGAGTTCCTTTCTTCGCATTCCCGTGTATCATACCCGCATTATAAATTAATCCAAGGTAAATTTTGACCAGAAAGAGCAAAAAAATGAAAAATCATAAATTGGAATTGCAGGAAACAAAAGATGATAACAAAACAATTGATTTCAATAAAGAGAGCGATGAGAAGTATGAACCAATAAGCAAATTCGAAGACGACGTGTATAGTCCGAGATGACTTTAAACGAGAGCAAGAAAGGAATGCATCTTCATACTGTCTTACGGTATACTAAACACTTTATAGTGTTGAAAATCGATGCATCCATTAAGAGATTGGCAATCTCTTTCTTAACTCCTTGTAAAAAGTTTTATGAATTTGAAAAATAAGGAAGACAGCAGGCTGCAGTTGTCTGTAAAACAAGTCTACATCCACTACTTAGGAGGTAGAGGTGTAAAGCTCGTGCTCGAGCATTTACAATACATAGAAGTCGTGTATGGCGTTTGGTTTCAAAATGCCGGGTGGTTCAAGAAAGTGTATGTATATGAACACAAAGCCATTCCACTTTGGGTATAAAACATATATGTTGCTCCTAGTTATCGAAGCCCATCAGGGAATGATTGGGCTTAGCCCTGAATTTAGAATGATCCGTTGAGTGTTTTTCCAATTTTGTCTGGGTCAAGTTTCCTCCATCCCTTGTGGGTGGAGTTTTTAGCAACCCGTTTGACAATAAGGTTTTCACCGATTACTCATTAGCTATAGCAATATAGTGAAAATAAATTACTTTTTTTTACTAAGAGATTTATGAGAGAGAATTAAAAAAATGTTTAGAGAACTTCACCGTAGGAGATAAAGTATTCGTAAAAAACAAAACAAAATCGCATAAAGACGAAGGCTCATTCAGTGAAATGGGGAGCATAATAAAAGTAAAGGGGAATTTTTACGATGGCAAACAAAATGACGGTTTAATAGTAATAAGTCACTCAATCCGATAAAAGAGAATTATGAAGGGTGTCAAGACGAGAGATAGTATTTTCTAAAGACATTAATTATTAAATGTGGTTTATTATTTATATGTTAAATCCGATAAACCGTTACAAATTGCACCAATAGGATATGATCAATAAAATAGTAATTAACCATTCATAATTTTATTGTAACTATTGGTTAGTTGCGACAAAGGGAAATAGAATTTGACTCGCTTGTTATAGAAGGGGAATTTTGTATCTTGCCAAATGATTCCAGCATATTTTGAATCATTTCTAGGAATTTTTAACTAAAGTGATCAAAGTTAAATTAAAAACATTGGCAAAAACCATTTAAGAAACAAATTTAAATAAATGATGGGTTCTAACGAAAAGAATTCTTTATCGAAGAAGAAGAAAATCACAGAATCAACTGGTTTGTCCAACCCTTCAAAGGAGTAGAGGAAGAATATGTTGAGACATGGGTGAAAGATGTTTCTACGATTTCTAATATATTCAATTTAAACGAGAAGGACATTATCAAAGGAGTAATAGCATCTGTAGATGGAGAGGCAAAGGAATGGATGATTGAGTATTTAAGGAAGATTGAGAATATGAACTGGGAGCTAATTTAGATGAAGATAAGGTTCAGTTCCCAGAAACAAACTACCGAAACAGTAAAGCGATTTTAAATACTCCTTAAATAGAGTTTTACAAAGGCTTCATGCTCATGCTTAAAGATGCAGATAGTTACTTAGGAAAGGTTGTCCAGTTGGAGAACATCTACTGAAACAGGCGGTGAAAAAGCACCGTCAGAATTGAAAGCAATGCTCTTATAAACTGCGTACGCGGTAAAAAGTTGGGAAGAGTTCAAAAGCACTGTAGAAAATGCAGCTTGGATGGCCTATCTGGAGAAGATTGTCAACCAAGTCGAATATCAGAGTGAATCGACTGAGATTTCCAGAATTAGGCATGATCAAAAGGAAAGTGGAAAAGAAAACACCAATTTTTGTAGAATACATGGAGAAAGCAATCGCTGAACAAGTAATTTTGATTTTGTCAAGTTAGTGTAATCAAAATGATGGCAAAGGAACAATGAAAATTCGAGGATAGATGATAAGAGTAAGAATCAAATAAATAAAAAGTTCCTTTTATGTTTGGATCAATTCCAACCACTCAAGTAACATTTTCTGAGCAGAGAGACACACAGCAATAAGAAAGACAGATTTATAACAACTTGTGGATTGAGAAACTATATGAATAAATGAAAAAAGTGAAAAATTTACTCGATATGGGGGTCGATGTTTTGGTGCTAAATAAAAACATGTTACCTGCAGGCACCAAAATAGATAAGGTCGGAACAGTAATAAGAGCAGAAAAAGGGTGTGAAATAGAGATTATAAGTCTAGATAAGGGCTTGAAAATCGTTGAAGGGAAGACCGAAATGGAAGTTAAGCCATATGCCACCAATACCCCTAGGATATGCAATTGTTGGTTCAGAGGTCATGGAAAAATATAAACTCAATCAATCTTTTTCAGAGCTTTTAGAACATAAGCAAGAAGCTAAGAAGTTTAGAAGCTTAGGGCATCAATCAATAGATTTTCCAAGGAATATTTGCATATGTTTAAAACAGAACTGAATTAAATGTGTTTGTGTGATGTGGTAAAACACAAAATAGTAACAAAAAGCGGAGAGCGTATAGCGAAAAAAAACTTTTAAACGCCGAAGTTATTAGACAAGGAAATAGATAACCACGTTGAAGTGTTAATGAAATCCAAGATAATTGAAAAATATGAAAGCGCTTGGGCTTTGGGAATAGTCCTAGTTAAAAAAAATCGGGTGAGTTAAGAATTTGTGTTGATCATTGAGGATCAAATCAAATTACTGTAATAGATACATATCCAATACCTAGAATAGAAGAAATTTTAGATGAGCTATCCCAAGCCAGGTATTTTACAACTTTAGATACCACAAACGGGTATTATCAATTAATAATTCGAGAAGATAATAGAGAAAGGACAGTTTTTAGATGAAAAGGTGTATTTTAGGAGTTTTGATGAATGCTTTTCTGACTGTGCAATGCACCGGAAACTTTTCAAAGACGTATTGATATAATTTTGAAGGAATACGGTTGGAGATTTGTCATTCCTTGCTTAGACAACATTATAATTTACTTTAAAATTTTTGATGAGCATTAAAAGCACATTAAATAGTTATGGAACAGTTAAGAAGGACAACTATTTCGTAAATGAAGCCAAATTCAAATTTTTAAAAGGAGATGGCCATTTTGGTAAATATCGTAACAAAAATATAATCAAGCCAGACTCGAATAAAACTCGAGCACTAAGGAATTACGCTAAACCTCAAAATCTGAGAGAACTAAGATCCTTCTTGGGTTTATTGAATTACTATAGAGGATTCATTTCCAGATTAGCAGAAAAGTCCAGGAAATTGGTAGATTTGTTCAAAGAAGAAGCCAAGAAAAGTTCCAAGACAATAAACTGGACAAATGTATTAGATTCGATTTTCAAAGAATTAAATTTGACATTGTCAGACTTGACAGAATGAAGTCAGTCCAATTTCGAAAAGTGTTTTATTTTAACCACAGATGCGTCTGAATTTACAATTGGCGAGATTTTAAGTCAGATAAATTATAAAGGTAAAGAAAAATAATCTGCGCTTACGGCAAAAAGTTAGATAGTAGACAGATAAAATACTCGGTGACCGATAAAGAACCATTGGCTATTATAAAAAGCGTTGAAATTTTCAAGAGGTATCTTATAGTCCGAAAATTCAAATTCAGAACAGATCACAAGGCAAAACAATATATCCATAGCGTCAAAAACGAAAATTGTTGATCATTGAGATGGGCTTGTAAACTTCAAGAATGCAACTATGAAGTGGAGTATATAAAAGGTTAATTGAATGGTGCGGATTTCTTAAGAAGGCAGATTGAAAATGGGGCACAAGTTCATAATTCAAAAGAACAAAATGATACTAATAGTCAACCGAGAGGTTTAAAGAAACACATAGGTGCTATGAAAGCGTTCTTGATTGAGAAAATTGAATGGAAAGAATTTGGGATAGACATTAAAGAATTTATCTAAAGATGGGAAATGCGTCAAAAGGATGGTGATGAATTTTAGGAACACCCAATTTTTGTAAAAGAGGATGATGAACTGTCGAAAGTTGATTTGCAGCTAGACTTCATGACAAACCAAGAAATTTGAAATTCATATTTGTTGCTATTGATCAGTTTTTTAAATGGGTGGGGTGGTAAGCACCACACATGCCCGAACGGAATTATCCACACCCTGAATTTGCAGTCCAAAGAACCCACACTACTTGATTGACAACATCCGATTATTTCCTCGTAATCTGAACAAGTGGATTAAATTATAGTTATTTACAAGAAATAGATGGATTTGGATAAATATGAACACTTTAAACAAGAAAATGAAAAACAATGAAAGTAACAGAAGAAGTGAAGATTG
>JAWNLH010000806.1:215000-368632 GCA_035042485.1 Drosophila cyrtoloma | reverse complement strand
AAATTGCAAAAATTGTTAAGTCCGCAAAATACATTTTTGCCGCCATTTTTATCATTTGCAGACAATTTCAAGCATTTTCATCCAAACAACTGCAAAAATTGGAAAAATAAACATTCTGGTGCTGGTGTTGTATATATATGTATATATGTATGTTGCAATATATCATTTCTGGCAATTTCAGGCATCGCCGACCAAAAGAAACAACAAAATTGCAAAAATTGTTAAGTCCGCAAAATACATTTCTGCCGCCATTTTTATCATTTGGTGCTGGTGATGTATATATATATGTATGTATGTATGTTGCAAAATATCATTTCTGCCAGTTTCATGCATATCCGACCAAAAGAAACAGAAAAAATTGCAAAAATTGTTAAGTCCGCAAAATACATTTTTGCCGCCATTTTTATCATTTGCAGACAATTTCAAGCATTTTCATCCAAACAACTGCAAAAATTGGAAAAATAAACATTCTGGTGCTGGCGTTGTATATATATGTATATATGTATGTTGCAATATATCATTTCTGGCAATTTCAGGCTTCGCCGACCAAAAGAAACAACAAAATTGCAAAAATTGTTAAGTCCGCAAAATACATTTCTGCCGCCATTTTATCATTTGGTGCTGGTGATGTATATATATATGTATGTATGTATGTTGCAAAATATCATTTCTGCAGTTTCATGCATATCCGACCAAAAGAAACAGAAAAAATTGCAAAAATTGTTAAGTCCGCAAAATACATTTCTGCCGCCATTTTTATCATTTGCAGACAATTTCAAGCATTTTCATCCAAACAACTGCAAAAATTGGAAAAATAAACATTCTGGTGCTGGCGTTGTATATATATGTATATATGTATGTTGCAATATATCATTTCTGGCAATTTCAGGCATCGCCGACCAAAAGAAACAACAAAATTGCAAAAATTGTTAAGTCCGCAAAATACATTTCTGCCGCCATTTTTATCATTTGGTGCTGGTGATGTATATATATATGTATGTATGTATGTTGCAAAATATCATTTCTGCCAGTTTCATGCATATCCGACCAAAAGAAACAGAAAAAATTGCAAAAATTGTTAAGTCCGCAAAATACATTTTTGCCGCCATTTTTATCATTTGCAGACAATTTCAAGCATTTTCATCCAAACAACTGCAAAAATTGGAAAAATAAACATTCTGGTGCTGGCGTTGTATATATATGTATATATGTATGTTGCAATATATCATTTCTGGCAATTTCAGGCATCGCCGACCAAAAGAAACAACAAAATTGCAAAAATTGTTAAGTCCGCAAAATACATTTCTGCCGCCATTTTTATCATTTGGTGCTGGTGATGTATATATATATGTATGTATGTATGTTGCAAAATATCATTTCTGCCAGTTTCATGCATATCCGACCAAAAGAAACAGAAAAAATTGCAAAAATTGTTAAGTCCGCAAAATACATTTTTGCCGCCATTTTTATCATTTGCAGACAATTTCAAGCATTTTCATCCAAACAACTGCAAAAATTGGAAAAATAAACATTCTGGTGCTGGTGATGTATATATATGTATGTATGTATGTTGCAAAATATCATTTCTGGCAATTTCAGGCATCGCCGACCAAAAGAAACAACAAAATTGCAAAAATTGTTAAGTCCGCAAAATACATTTCTGCCGCCATTTTTATCATTTGGTGCTGGTGATGTATATATATATGTATGTATGTATGTTGCAAAATATCATTTCTGCCAGTTTCATGCATATCCGACCAAAAGAAACAGAAAAAATTGCAAAAATTGTTAAGTCCGCAAAATACATTTTTGCCGCCATTTTTATCATTTGCAGACAATTTCAAGCATTTTCATCCAAACAACTGCAAAAATTGGAAAAATAAACATTCTGGTGCTGGCGTTGTATATATATGTATATATGTATGTTGCAATATATCATTTCTGGCAATTTCAGGCATCGCCGACCAAAAGAAACAACAAAATTGCAAAAATTGTTAAGTCCGCAAAATACATTTCTGCCGCCATTTTTATCATTTGGTGCTGGTGATGTATATATATATGTATGTATGTATGTTGCAAAATATCATTTCTGGCAGTTTCATGCATATCCGACCAAAAGAAACAGAAAAAATTGCAAAAATTGTTAAGTCCGCAAAATACATTTCTGCCGCCATTTTTATCATTTGCAGACAATTTCAAGCATTTTCATCCAAACAACTGCAAAAATTGGAAAAATAAACATTCTGGTGCTGGCGTTGTATATATATGTATATATGTATGTTGCAATATATCATTTCTGGCAATTTCAGGCATCGCCGACCAAAAGAAACAACAAAATTGCAAAAATTGTTAAGTCCGCAAAATACATTTCTGCCGCCATTTTTATCATTTGGTGCTGGTGATGTATATATATATGTATGTATGTATGTTGCAAAATATCATTTCTGCCAGTTTCATGCATATCCGACCAAAAGAAACAGAAAAAATTGCAAAAATTGTTAAGTCCGCAAAATACATTTTTGCCGCCATTTTTATCATTTGCAGACAATTTCAAGCATTTTCATCCAAACAACTGCAAAAATTGGAAAAATAAACATTCTGGTGCTGGTGTTGTATATATATGTATATATGTATGTTGCAATATATCATTTCTGGCAATTTCGTATGTATGTTGCAAAATATCATTTCTGCCAGTTTCATCCATATCCGACCAAAAGAAACAACAAAATTGCAAAAATTGTTAAGTCCGCAAAATACATTTCTGCCGCCATTTTTATCATTTGGTGCTGGTGATGTATATATATATGTATGTATGTATGTTGCAAAATATCATTTCTGCCAGTTTCATGCATATCCGACCAAAAGAAACAGAAAAAATTGCAAAAATTGTTAAGTCCGCAAAATACATTTTTGCCGCCATTTTTATCATTTGCAGACAATTTCAAGCATTTTCATCCAAACAACTGCAAAAATTGGAAAAATAAACATTCTGGTGCTGGTGTTGTATATATATGTATATATGTATGTTGCAATATATCATTTCTGGCAATTTCAGGCATCGCCGACCAAAAGAAACAACAAAATTGCAAAAATTGTTAAGTCCGCAAAATACATTTCTGCCGCCATTTTTATCATTTGGTGCTGGTGATGTATATATATATGTATGTATGTATGTTGCAAAATATCATTTCTGCCAGTTTCATGCATATCCGACCAAAAGAAACAGAAAAAATTGCAAAAATTGTTAAGTCCGCAAAATACATTTTTGCCGCCATTTTTATCATTTGCAGACAATTTCAAGCATTTTCATCCAAACAACTGCAAAAATTGGAAAAATAAACATTCTGGTGCTGGCGTTGTATATATATGTATATATGTATGTTGCAATATATCATTTCTGGCAATTTCAGGCATCGCCGACCAAAAGAAACAACAAAATTGCAAAAATTGTTAAGTCCGCAAAATACATTTCTGCCGCCATTTTTATCATTTGGTGCTGGTGATGTATATATATATGTATGTATGTATGTTGCAAAATATCATTTCTGCCAGTTTCATGCATATCCGACCAAAAGAAACAGAAAAAATTGCAAAAATTGTTAAGTCCGCAAAATACATTTCTGCCGCCATTTTTATCATTTGCAGACAATTTCAAGCATTTTCATCCAAACAACTGCAAAAATTGGAAAAATAAACATTCTGGTGCTGGTGTTGTATATATATGTATATATGTATGTTGCAATATATCATTTCTGGCAATTTCAGGCATCGCCGACCAAAAGAAACAACAAAATTGCAAAAATTGTTAAGTCCGCAAAATACATTTCTGCCGCCATTTTTATCATTTGGTGCTGGTGATGTATATATATATGTATGTATGTATGTTGCAAAATATCATTTCTGGCAGTTTCATGCATATCCGACCAAAAGAAACAGAAAAAATTGCAAAAATTGTTAAGTCCGCAAAATACATTTCTGCCGCCATTTTTATCATTTGGTGCTGGTGATGTATATATATATGTATGTATGTATGTTGCAAAATATCATTTCTGCCAGTTTCATGCATATCCGACCAAAAGAAACAGAAAAAATTGCAAAAATTGTTAAGTCCGCAAAATACATTTTTGCCGCCATTTTTATCATTTGCAGACAATTTCAAGCATTTTCATCCAAACAACTGCAAAAATTGGAAAAATAAACATTCTGGTGCTGGTGTTGTATATATATGTATATATGTATGTTGCAATATATCATTTCTGGCAATTTCAGGCTTCGCCGACCAAAAGAAACAACAAAATTGCAAAAATTGTTAAGTCCGCAAAATACATTTCTGCCGCCATTTTTATCATTTGGTGCTGGTGATGTATATATATATGTATGTATGTATGTTGCAAAATATCATTTCTGCCAGTTTCATGCATATCCGACCAAAAGAAACAGAAAAAATTGCAAAAATTGTTAAGTCCGCAAAATACATTTTTGCCGCCATTTTTATCATTTGCAGACAATTTCAAGCATTTTCATCCAAACAACTGCAAAAATTGGAAAAATAAACATTCTGGTGCTGGCGTTGTATATATATGTATATATGTATGTTGCAATATATCATTTCTGGCAATTTCAGGCATCGCCGACCAAAAGAAACAACAAAATTGCAAAAATTGTTAAGTCCGCAAAATACATTTCTGCCGCCATTTTTATCATTTGGTGCTGGTGATGTATATATATATGTATGTATGTATGTTGCAAAATATCATTTCTGCCAGTTTCATGCATATCCGACCAAAAGAAACAGAAAAAATTGCAAAAATTGTTAAGTCCGCAAAATACATTTTTGCCGCCATTTTTATCATTTGCAGACAATTTCAAGCATTTTCATCCAAACAACTGCAAAAATTGGAAAAATAAACATTCTGGTGCTGGCGTTGTATATATATGTATATATGTATGTTGCAATATATCATTTCTGGCAATTTCAGGCATCGCCGACCAAAAGAAACAACAAAATTGCAAAAATTGTTAAGTCCGCAAAATACATTTCTGCCGCCATTTTTATCATTTGGTGCTGGTGATGTATATATATATGTATGTATGTATGTTGCAAAATATCATTTCTGCCAGTTTCATGCATATCCGACCAAAAGAAACAGAAAAAATTGCAAAAATTGTTAAGTCCGCAAAATACATTTTTGCCGCCATTTTTATCATTTGCAGACAATTTCAAGCATTTTCATCCAAACAACTGCAAAAATTGGAAAAATAAACATTCTGGTGCTGGCGTTGTATATATATGTATATATGTATGTTGCAATATATCATTTCTGGCAATTTCAGGCATCGCCGACCAAAAGAAACAACAAAATTGCAAAAATTGTTAAGTCCGCAAAATACATTTCTGCCGCCATTTTTATCATTTGGTGCTGGTGATGTATATATATATGTATGTATGTATGTTGCAAAATATCATTTCTGCCAGTTTCATGCATATCCGACCAAAAGAAACAGAAAAAATTGCAAAAATTGTTAAGTCCGCAAAATACATTTCTGCCGCCATTTTTATCATTTGCAGACAATTTCAAGCATTTTCATCCAAACAACTGCAAAAATTGGAAAAATAAACATTCTGGTGCTGGTGTTGTATATATATGTATATATGTATGTTGCAATATATCATTTCTGGCAATTTCAGGCATCGCCGACCAAAAGAAACAACAAAATTGCAAAAATTGTTAAGTCCGCAAAATACATTTCTGCCGCCATTTTTATCATTTGGTGCTGGTGATGTATATATATATGTATGTATGTATGTTGCAAAATATCATTTCTGCCAGTTTCATGCATATCCGACCAAAAGAAACAGAAAAAATTGCAAAAATTGTTAAGTCCGCAAAATACATTTTTGCCGCCATTTTTATCATTTGCAGACAATTTCAAGCATTTTCATCCAAACAACTGCAAAAATTGGAAAAATAAACATTCTGGTGCTGGCGTTGTATATATATGTATATATGTATGTTGCAATATATCATTTCTGGCAATTTCAGGCATCGCCGACCAAAAGAAACAACAAAATTGCAAAAATTGTTAAGTCCGCAAAATACATTTCTGCCGCCATTTTTATCATTTGGTGCTGGTGATGTATATATATATGTATGTATGTATGTTGCAAAATATCATTTCTGCCAGTTTCATGCATATCCGACCAAAAGAAACAGAAAAAATTGCAAAAATTGTTAAGTCCGCAAAATACATTTCTGCCGCCATTTTTATCATTTGCAGACAATTTCAAGCATTTTCATCCAAACAACTGCAAAAATTGGAAAAATAAACATTCTGGTGCTGGCGTTGTATATATATGTATATATGTATGTTGCAATATATCATTTCTGGCAATTTCAGGCATCGCCGACCAAAAGAAACAACAAAATTGCAAAAATTGTTAAGTCCGCAAAATACATTTCTGCCGCCATTTTTATCATTTGGTGCTGGTGATGTATATATATATGTATGTATGTATGTTGCAAAATATCATTTCTGCCAGTTTCATGCATATCCGACCAAAAGAAACAGAAAAAATTGCAAAAATTGTTAAGTCCGCAAAATACATTTTTGCCGCCATTTTTATCATTTGCAGACAATTTCAAGCATTTTCATCCAAACAACTGCAAAAATTGGAAAAATAAACATTCTGGTGCTGGCGTTGTATATATATGTATATATGTATGTTGCAATATATCATTTCTGGCAATTTCAGGCATCGCCGACCAAAAGAAACAACAAAATTGCAAAAATTGTTAAGTCCGCAAAATACATTTCTGCCGCCATTTTTATCATTTGGTGCTGGTGATGTATATATATATGTATGTATGTATGTTGCAAAATATCATTTCTGCCAGTTTCATGCATATCCGACCAAAAGAAACAGAAAAAATTGCAAAAATTGTTAAGTCCGCAAAATACATTTCTGCCGCCATTTTTATCATTTGCAGACAATTTCAAGCATTTTCATCCAAACAACTGCAAAAATTGGAAAAATAAACATTCTGGTGCTGGTGTTGTATATATATGTATATATGTATGTTGCAATATATCATTTCTGGCAATTTCAGGCTTCGCCGACCAAAAGAAACAACAAAATTGCAAAAATTGTTAAGTCCGCAAAATACATTTCTGCCGCCATTTTTATCATTTGGTGCTGGTGATGTATATATATATGTATGTATGTATGTTGCAAAATATCATTTCTGCCAGTTTCATGCATATCCGACCAAAAGAAACAGAAAAAATTGCAAAAATTGTTAAGTCCGCAAAATACATTTTTGCCGCCATTTTTATCATTTGCAGACAATTTCAAGCATTTTCATCCAAACAACTGCAAAAATTGGAAAAATAAACATTCTGGTGCTGGCGTTGTATATATATGTATATATGTATGTTGCAATATATCATTTCTGGCAATTTCAGGCATCGCCGACCAAAAGAAACAACAAAATTGCAAAAATTGTTAAGTCCGCAAAATACATTTCTGCCGCCATTTTTATCATTTGGTGCTGGTGATGTATATATATATGTATGTATGTATGTTGCAAAATATCATTTCTGCCAGTTTCATGCATATCCGACCAAAAGAAACAGAAAAAATTGCAAAAATTGTTAAGTCCGCAAAATACATTTTTGCCGCCATTTTTATCATTTGCAGACAATTTCAAGCATTTTCATCCAAACAACTGCAAAAATTGGAAAAATAAACATTCTGGTGCTGGTGTTGTATATATATGTATATATGTATGTTGCAATATATCATTTCTGGCAATTTCAGGCATCGCCGACCAAAAGAAACAACAAAATTGCAAAAATTGTTAAGTCCGCAAAATACATTTCTGCCGCCATTTTTATCATTTGGTGCTGGTGATGTATATATATATGTATGTATGTATGTTGCAAAATATCATTTCTGGCAGTTTCATGCATATCCGACCAAAAGAAACAGAAAAAATTGCAAAAATTGTTAAGTCCGCAAAATACATTTTTGCCGCCATTTTTATCATTTGCAGACAATTTCAAGCATTTTCATCCAAACAACTGCAAAAATTGGAAAAATAAACATTCTGGTGCTGGCGTTGTATATATATGTATATATGTATGTTGCAATATATCATTTCTGGCAATTTCAGGCATCGCCGACCAAAAGAAACAACAAAATTGCAAAAATTGTTAAGTCCGCAAAATACATTTCTGCCGCCATTTTTATCATTTGGTGCTGGTGATGTATATATATATGTATGTATGTATGTTGCAAAATATCATTTCTGCCAGTTTCATGCATATCCGACCAAAAGAAACAGAAAAAATTGCAAAAATTGTTAAGTCCGCAAAATACATTTTTGCCGCCATTTTTATCATTTGCAGACAATTTCAAGCATTTTCATCCAAACAACTGCAAAAATTGGAAAAATAAACATTCTGGTGCTGGCGTTGTATATATATGTATATATGTATGTTGCAATATATCATTTCTGGCAATTTCAGGCATCGCCGACCAAAAGAAACAACAAAATTGCAAAAATTGTTAAGTCCGCAAAATACATTTCTGCCGCCATTTTTATCATTTGGTGCTGGTGATGTATATATATATGTATGTATGTATGTTGCAAAATATCATTTCTGGCAGTTTCATGCATATCCGACCAAAAGAAACAGAAAAAATTGCAAAAATTGTTAAGTCCGCAAAATACATTTCTGCCGCCATTTTTATCATTTGCAGACAATTTCAAGCATTTTCATCCAAACAACTGCAAAAATTGGAAAAATAAACATTCTGGTGCTGGTGTTGTATATATATGTATATATGTATGTTGCAATATATCATTTCTGGCAATTTCAGGCTTCGCCGACCAAAAGAAACAACAAAATTGCAAAAATTGTTAAGTCCGCAAAATACATTTCTGCCGCCATTTTTATCATTTGGTGCTGGTGATGTATATATATATGTATGTATGTATGTTGCAAAATATCATTTCTGCCAGTTTCATGCATATCCGACCAAAAGAAACAGAAAAAATTGCAAAAATTGTTAAGTCCGCAAAATACATTTTTGCCGCCATTTTTATCATTTGCAGACAATTTCAAGCATTTTCATCCAAACAACTGCAAAAATTGGAAAAATAAACATTCTGGTGCTGGCGTTGTATATATATGTATATATGTATGTTGCAATATATCATTTCTGGCAATTTCAGGCATCGCCGACCAAAAGAAACAACAAAATTGCAAAAATTGTTAAGTCCGCAAAATACATTTCTGCCGCCATTTTTATCATTTGGTGCTGGTGATGTATATATATATGTATGTATGTATGTTGCAAAATATCATTTCTGCCAGTTTCATGCATATCCGACCAAAAGAAACAGAAAAAATTGCAAAAATTGTTAAGTCCGCAAAATACATTTCTGCCGCCATTTTTATCATTTGGTGCTGGTGATGTATATATATATGTATGTATGTATGTTGCAAAATATCATTTCTGCCAGTTTCATGCATATCCGACCAAAAGAAACAGAAAAAATTGCAAACATTGTTAAGTCCTCAAAACACTTTTTTGGCGCCATTTTTATCATTTCCAGGCAATTTCAAGCATTCTCAAACAAACAACTGCAAAATTTGGAAAAATAAACATTCTGTTAATTTTGATGTATATATAAGTATGTATGTATGTTGCAAAATATAGATTAGCATGTCTCAAAATACTGCAAAATTCTGAACAAAATTGCAAAAATTGTTTAATCCTCGAAAAACAAACGAGAGTCCAGCTGAAAATAGGGAAATTCAAAGATGTATTGCAGAGGGAAGTTAATCACAAGTGATATTAACAACGCAACATCCCAAAATGTACACATACTTAATTAATACTATATTCAATTTTTTTACTATGATCCCAAATTTACGTCAAAGAAGCATCTTGCATAAACAGGCCATCGAGATCCTGAGCTTAATTACGAACGCGTTGCCCAAGAGACAAGTAAGACCTTTGGTGTTATTATACAGGAGACGCGACAAACAAATCCTAAGATGCAAAACTTTGACACTTCAAAGAGGTCAATAGTAAATCCTTTGAATGCTACTGCTGAAGTGCCTATGACCGCGTAAATGCCAGATGACACAGTGAAGCAGTAATATGTAAACTACTCATTATAACGAGTAAGTATAAGAACGAGCTGAGATCAAATAGCGAAATTCTGAAAATAAAAGCATAGCGGTAAGACTATACCTTATCACCATCTGTGTTGTACACACATATAAATTTGTTTCTCGAACCCTCCGTTTGACTGAGTTAGCCTAGCTTATGTGCGGAATAAAGAATGGTTCTTTACGGGCTAGAATGATCTACTTACGGAGTATAATAAAAATTTATGATTGACGTCGTCCTGTTTGAACCAGCATATTAATACTAATTATGAGCTATTTTCAAGAGATTCACACTAGCATTCGTATTCGTATATATTTGAATATCGCTTACAAAAGCTCTCAGCATTTTAGCTACATGCCTCATGATTATGGAGTAAATTATAATTAACGCTGAATTTAACATGTTTATTTTCGATGAATTTATTTTTAGTGGATTCTATATTTATGTACTGAATAAATTTTTGTTTGTCTGTTTCATATTTTAAAAACTCTAATATTATTGTAATAAAGAAATGCATAAGCGCTTACACGCATATAATTTGACTGAATTACAATAACGTATGCATGTAAAGACCGAATAGCTTAAATATCTAAAGAAATATATTGAACTTAAACATATTTATACATGCTTGTAGATATTTTTATACCCAGAGCCCATTAAAAATGGGTATAAAGGGTATAATGGTTTTCTGTAAATGTATGTAACAGGCAGAAGAAAGCATTTCCGACTCCATAAAGTATATAAATTCGATATTAGGATCAACAGCCGAGTCGATATGCCCATGTCCGTCTGCCCGTCCGTTCGTCCGTCTGTATGAATACGCAGATCTCGGAGACTATAAGAGCTAGATCCTTCAAATTTGGTATATAACTGATGCCATTACTCGATTATCGATACATTTAAATTTCCGAAAGCAATAAATGCAACAATTTTAATGGCAGAATCTTAATAATACATAATATACATATGCATATTATTTCTCAACTGACCGAATTTCATCAAGAATGGATAAGAAATGACGTACACCAAACTTATAGTCGAAAATATATTCTCATATTGATCTCATTTCTATCAGCTGCCGCAACAATTTTCTGTATGCAGCAATATGCGAGCGCATTTGTGAGAAAGAGATGGCACGATAATCAACGCGAGCGTCAATATGTTTTTGTGTGCATGCTGCCGATCCCCGTAACCCCTTTACGATTGTACGTACATATGTATGTATGCATATATGAACATTCACGTGTTTGTCGGCAGAGCTCACTTGCAGACCTGCTCACATCTTGCTGCAAAACTTTTTAAAGGAGAATTTGACAATAAAACTAGAATATAGGGTATATCGTAGCGAGCTCACTCGACTACGGCACTCTTACTTGTTATGCATACAATTGCAGAACAAATTATGTTCGATCTTAGAATGTATGGTTAAAGCAAAGAGAACCTATCTACAACCCAAAGCACACAGAGCACACACAGTGTGGCCACAAAATTAGTTTATGTAAGTTTCCAAAGTCAGTTAGTTCGCATCAGATATATACATACATACATTATAATGATTCAATTATGCCCACATTTATGTATATGCTCTAAGATTCGAATTGTAGTACACAAGTCTCTAGTATTTTATATATATCAAAAACGATTAAAACAATATTACCTATTCCATCATTTATTTTCCAATACAGGTACCGCTTACAATATGTATTGCTAACATAAATTCATAAATTTTTTTTTCGTTTGCATAGTATACATATATGGATTTACTGATACAAATACCACGCATCATGAACACAGTTTTCTCAAGGTATTGTACCGAAGAGTATATTATTCAATATGCCCGAAATTGAATTAATCAGTACGTACGTAGTGTTTACGTGAATACACCCACTTTGCGCTTCAAAATCATCAAGGTGCATACCATTTATATCTTTATATATGTATATATACATATATTTATTATTATTATTATCATTATTATTTATTTCCAACGACACTATGCTCATTTTGTAATTAGAAACTTTGAACAAATTTTAACTAAGGCTAAGCCGGCAGCAACTGGAATTCGTTACAAACAAAAATCCCAAGGAAAGATTTATGCACAAACTATTTAGCATTTTTGTGCATATGTGTATGTAGGTATGTACGTATGTAGGTATGCATGTATGTATGCATGTATGTAATTGGTGTATTTTTATAGACCAAAAAACAGTTGTAAATGAAAAAAGCAATTTTCCACTAAACTTGTCAATATATATGATTGTACATAATTTGTAAAAACAAATTTTATTAATCATTTTCTGATTTATTAACCACTGAAATCATCTGTTAAGGAATACATACACAAGTATACATCAATATGTAGGTAATTTTTTTTCTTATTTGTTTGTTATCGTGCTTAGTTGTTATATCTTTGCACGATATTTTAGTCATTTTTGCTACATAATCATTAATATAGTAAGTTTAAATTATGATGTCATGAAGAGAATACGAGATACCACACCACTACACATGCAAGCAAGACCGTAGACAAATAAGGATTGGGATTTGTATTCCCATCATCATTGATTACCGCCTACCATAATTGGTGTCCAAATATACATAATCAAAGGCGATTGATTTTCGAATTAACTTCATTGGTATTTTTTATTGTGAGCTAATATGTATGTATGTATAACCGAACTGTTTTCGGTGGGAATGCTTTGTGAAAGCAAAACCATAATTGATTATAACTTCCTATTATGTATATAACACAGGTCATTTTTTGTTTTAATTTTTTGTTCATCCATAATATTCTTGTGGAAATACAAAAAATAATCAAATTTTCAAATTCATGAATTGTGTGTGTTGTGGGGACGACTTATACACAAACAAACAAAAGAACCGAAATGCATGTGGCCCACGCATGTCTATTTTTTCTTTTTTTTTACATTCATTCATCATATACTCCGTACATACATACTTGTTACGTAGCTGACTTTGACCTCTGACCCGGTGCTAATCATCATTTTTAATTGAAAGTCAAATTATAAGAAATCTGGATATTGAACACTTGTATACAATGGAAAGATAGTTGTTGTGTAGGTATGTGTAAGTATGATAAGTAAATAGTTCAAGTATTATTTCCAAAAAATTGTATGTATATCGCATTGTTTTTTCTTCTTACATATACAACCCTAAACACTATGAACGATAAAGAAAAATAAATCTACAGGCATACAAAATTCTAAGTCCATTCGTTTATCAGTCGATCCACTTTATGTACTTCATATAGCATGGTTTTTGCTTTCCGTATTGAATCATTTTGAATCTAGAGTGTTCTGCCTGTGTGGGTGTGTATTTGTGTGTTTAGGTGTGTGTGTCTTGATTCAAAGTGCTGCGCATGGTCATATTTTTATCAAACTAATCGTCAACTATCGAACAAACGAATTGAGATATATAATCATAGTCGGCTTCCCTACCGGGTGGTCTATTTTGGCCCTGTTGCAGAACTTGATTTGCGCCAGTCTGTCGCCATGTTGAGTTGTTGCCAGCCGCAGCCGAAGTTACGTTCGATGGGCCGCCGCCGCCTGTCATAGTTATGTTGCTGCCACCACCAGCGGAGGTGGTTGAAGAGTTCTTGACATTGGTGCCGCCGCCACTGTTGGCACCGCCAGATGATGGGGCACCACCATTCACAGACGAGTTGACAACATTGCTGCTGCTGTTGTTGCTGCCGCTTGTGCTGTTACCGCCACCCGCACTGCTGCCAACGGAGCCCGCCGCACTGCAACTTGCAGCACTGCTAGCTGTGCCGCCGGCGCCGCTGGTCAGAACACCAACAGCATTCGATCCACTGTTACCGCCGCCGCCGTTGCCATTGCCGTTGCTGCTGTTGTTGCCCGATATGCTTGCACCACCTGAACTGCCGGCGCCGCTGACGCTTGTGCTGCCAACACCACCGACAACGCCGCCGTTGTTGCCGTTGCCGGCGCTGCTTGATGAAATACCCGAATTGGTCGAGGACGGAGCTTGAGGCAAATGCTGTAGAATATTCTGCACCTCATTCTCGCTTGGCGATTCGGCGAATATTGTGGTATTGCCAAGAACACAGTTATTCAGAGCCATTTGTGCTTTGTTAGCCTCCTCCCTTGTTGCATATTTACACAATGCTATTCCTTGGTTTAAATACGGGTGAAAGCTGACAAGGGGACCATGCTGCATACACAAAGTACGTAAGGTTGGGCCATCAATCTGAAAACAAATACACATGTATAAAATATAATCAAGTATAATAACATCTGAGCTATTCAATCAGTCAGTCAGTCAATCAGCAACTTAAGCGCTTTCATTTTTATCAACGTGGGATTTCATTCCTCTTTGGGTATCTTCTTCTGATGGCCCTAACTTTAACATCATCCACTTTGGCATTCTCCAAAGATATATTTTTTTTTGGGAAAGGAGTAGCGCTGTCTCAAGCCAATCATAGTATCTGATCTAATAAAAAGCAAGTTTTTTAGACCCAAATTTAAATTTCTAAACCATTAAAAATGAAGTAAAGACCCAGCAGCAGATACAAGATCTTTTTTTCCATAATGAATATATATTACTGATCTGTGATTCTTAAGTGATTTTTACGAAAATGTCACTTTACATATTCCTACAGATATACGCAAAAGTATTTTCAATGCAATCAAAAATTGATATTGATCAGTTAAGGTCTATTTCAATTCATACCTGAGCATTTCGATTTTTGAGAAGCAACCAACTAGAGTTCCAGGAAACATTAGCTCCAGTCCATGTTGTGTTCGTGCTGAGGACACTTCGATTGGGCAGCCATCCGTTAGAGTTCCCGGCAACCGTAGGTGATGGGGTGGGAGTAGTGACACCGCCAGTTTTACTTGTGCTCAATCCGGGCGGAGGTCCTCGAGATGAACCTTTGCTTAGAGAACTGGTCCAGAGTTCTGAGGTGGCACATTGTTGAGTGTTGTCTGACCAACTATATATTTAAAGTGTATATTAAAATTATATTTAAAAAAAAACAAATGGATAGTGTTTTTTACCTGGGAAAGTTTTGGTTTGGATTAAAACTCCATGTTGACGACGATAAGCTTAATGATGGCAAATCAGTCGGAGAGGTCTTGCCGGTGTTTGCGAAAATATCAGCATCTTTTGGCGTCGGATTAATGGACAATGGAGATCGAGCAACGCTGCCAGGAGTTATGCTTGGCTCATCTTCAATGCTTTTGATCTGAGAACCCTTAAAAATAAACTTCTGCTTGGGTATGTTATTGGAAGAAGACGTATGCCTACAGTTACCTTCCACGGTTTGCCTGGTTCAAACTCCTGTACCAAGTCGGAATATGCAGCTGCAGTCGGAGCAACTGACCAGTCTTTGTTCTCGTTATCAATCGACGGATCCGGCCAACCGTGTTCAATATTACGACCCGTTGACCAAGTTCTACATACAATACAAAATTCACAATTATTTTAGAGAAAAGTTTTTATCACAACAATCACACACAACTGACCCATCATTTTGCAAGCCCAGCGGGCCCATGTTGTTTGAGTTGCTTGCTAAATTCTGCTTTGTAGCACCCGGAGCACGCGAAAAGTCCGTGCCATCTGTAGCCATGCTGTCCTTTTCTAATACTGGAAGTTTCCACTGATTTAAGCGGGATTGCTGATTGGGCGCAGCCTGATATCCACTTGGCTAAAAATTAAATGGATAAAAATACAGAATTAAATGATTTATTATTATATAATTTCCTAATTCGTCATATTCGTCACACAAATTTGAATCTTAATTTTGTTCCATTAGTTTTAACTTCAAATTTATTTTTAAATTTACACATTTTTTACCGAATTTTATAAATAAATATAAATAAGCCGAAAAAAAATTGTTTTTTGATTGCCGCAGCAAAGAAATACAAAAAAATTCAAAAATACAAAAACCTAATTTTGTTTTGATAATCTGATTCCTAAAATGGTGTGGTAATTAATTTATTCAATTAAATAATTGACTGTATACTTATTTTAGAAACTTTACCTAAGGATGTATTACACGCGAAATGGAGAGGAAAGTTTTTTAAATATAATTTTTAAGACGGCATTTCACTGACTATAGAAATTATATCAGAATTATTACAATTGGAGTACGTACCTTGTTAAGATTGAGCTCAGAAAAGTATCCTTGAAGTGTAGCTATTGCATCATGATTCCTTAAATAGTCATTGCCAGAGTTATTCATATGTCCTCCGGATGGATGCTGCTGCTGCTGCTGTGAGTTTTGTTGCAAGTTCGGTTGCTTAATGTACGCAGCCTGTTGTGCATTTATTTGGTTTTGTAAATTCTGAATTTGTTGCTTGTATTTCGCTATGGTTACATTGACAACCATTGGGCTAGCGTTGCTGCCCCGAGAAAGAGATTGCTGCGCTGCTTGAAGATGCTGTAAACGATTGTTCGCATTGCATACAGATAGATAAATATAAATATACATACATATGAATAGATATGGATATTAAGCTCACCTTTATAGTGCTGAGTAGTTGATTCAAAAGATTTAAAGTATTTTGTGTCAGAGGCTGCGTTAAGATTTGACTGGATATAAAACCGCTGTGTATAGCCAATTGAATCTGCTGGCCAAGCATTCGAATATGCTGCCCAGATGGTTGATTATTGGCATTCGATGCAATATTGACTGCTGGAGCTGCGTTCGATGCGTTCTGACAAAAGGCTACCGGAGCATTCGCATTGACAGACTGTGGTCCACCGCCGATGGAGACACTGTGCGGTCCACCTTGGCTCAAATATTTTTGCACTTGCAGTGTGGCCATATTGGGATTATTGCTACCAGTGACGGCTGTACCGCTCATATTACTCATAAGGTTATTCTAAAAAACCCAAAAACAAAAATAATTTCTCATTTGGTCGATCAAATCAGAATTCATTTGATCAGGATGATCTTACCGGAGGGAATGACATCGAAGGTTGTCCGCCGCTAACTGGATAGCGTTGTGGGAAGCCGCCACTATTCGTCGTATTCGAATGATCGGCATAGGAACCAAGGCCTTCGTCGTGACGACGCCAGCCCTCCACCATCGCCAATGATGAATTTGCGTTAGCACGCAGCATATCGGCCGCCTCCTCAATATTCATATTGGCACTCAGTAAAGCTCTCTCAACATTCGTCTTCTTGAATCCATTCTCAACCAAAATTCGATATTGTTTGTTTTGCTTAACAATCTCCGAGTTCAACACACCAACATTAATGCCAGCCAATTTCTGCTGTTGCTGCTGCTGTTGCTGTTGTTGCTGTTGCTGCTGCTGTTGCTGTTGGGTTTTGCCAACAATAACACTGTGCGACCAATCCGAAGATATGTCACCACCTTCCACATTGCCAGCTCCTCCTCCGACTGTGTTGGAATTGCTCCAGCCCGAGGAAGCACCGCTTGCCGACAATTTACTTGGTTTATTACCACCCCAACCGCCGCCGCCACCCGTAGCTGAATCACTCCAGGAATTCGAACTAGCGCCGATCTGGGCGAGGCCGGCATTCGGTTTATCATCGACCCAATTGTTGCCGGCAACGACGCCAGCAGCGCCAACAACAACATTGTGACTATCGTCGCCCCATGAGTTCACCACTTGCGCATTGCGGCTGCCAGCGCTATTATTTTGATGCACCCACATGGCGCCGCCATCGGGTTTGCCATGCTGGCCACCAACACCGACACCACCAACAGCGACACCAACACCACTGGGTCCGCCAATTGGATTGGTGAGGCGAGCCTGTGGGCCACCAGCACCTGACATTGAATTATTTGGGTTGCCGCCGATTACTGGCACATTGCTATTGCCCGCGATGCTGCTTCCAACGATGGTGCCGCCGCTTGGATTTTGGGTGCGCATCAAATGACTGCGACCAATTGAGTCTGTCATGTCCTTCCACTGAGGCCCACCGCCTGACAGGCGTGTCTGTTGCCCCCAGAGCGAAGTGCCATCACCATCATCATAATTGGGTATGTTGCGGCGTTGTGGCGGCGGAGATGGTTCCTCCCAACCGGTAATTTGCTTCGATATATCCTTCGGTCCACCGACAACAGTTTGTGCTGGTCCCCATTGAGCGCCGATATTGCTAGAAACGGCTCCGACACCACCAGGCCCACCTATATTTGAGCTTACCACATTTGTACCCGAAGAGCCACCAACAACGGGTCCGACCATTTTGTTAATATTCTGGATCTGATTGTGAGCGATCTGGGGATGGTGTCCCCACATCTCGGATTGGCCATTCAGTCGCCCTGATATTCCACGCGGATCACCGCGTATCGGATCGCGCGGATCAATCATGCGTAAATCTCGCGGATCTCCCGTGGGTGGACCGACACCACGCATTGGAATTGAATCGCGAGGATCGACGTTCCGTATGTCCATGGGGCCACCGCCGGCAAGCGGGCGTATGTCTCGGGGATCTCCCCAGCCATTGCCAGTACTGCCGCCAACGCTGCCGCCAGCGCCGCCAACGGTTCCAGTGGAAGTCAAATTGTTACCACTATTTCCACCTACATGTGAATCAAGCACAGATAAAAAAAAACAGTGTCAGAAACAACAATTTTCAATTAAAATTTTAATATTAGTTCAAGTTAATATTCGGGGGATTAACTCAGTTTTTGCAGTATAAACTTCTCATTAATTTTTATAATCAATTTTTAAATTACTTAAGATAATATTCGGGGCGATTGACTCTAATTTTTTTTGCATAATGAGCTATTCGATTCTCATTAATTGTTATAATGAATGTTTATATTACTTCAAGTTAATTTTCGGATGGATGGACCCATTTTTTCCAATATTAATTTTTATAATAATTTTTTATCTTTCATCAACTTAATATTATGTTGAATTAAGCCAATTTTTGTCAATAGTTAGATAGATAGTTTATCTATCTGATTCTCATTCATTTTTGATTACTTAATTAGATTTTTTCCCTCGATAATAATGATTCATGAGCCTTTAAAATTTGGCAACTCTATGACTAAAAATTGCGGGAGATACAACCTATTGCTAGGTTCCTAGAAATATAGGCCACTAAGTAATATAATTTATATGTCGATCTTTGAAGTCACCAAATTTTGAGACTTCACCTTTAAATTTATGGAAGATATTGCCCTTTCAGATATACAAATTTAAAAATATTAGCCATTATCGACTTATTTCTTGTATTTCTTATTATTTTTTTTTTACCGGCAATTTATCTTTCAATTACGATTATTCGATTTTCAGTAGCAACCGACATTGCATATACAAAGTCTAGTTTAATTTATTTGAAACCGAATCGAATCACACTAAATGCAATTGTTTTTTTTCAGCATCGACTCCAATTAAATAGTAAAATGAAAGCAAAGTAAATATAATATGTATGTATATTATATGATAAATAGGTATGTATAATACTTACATCCCGGAGTGACCACAGGTAAGGCTCCCGTTGCCGGCGAACTGTTGTTGCCTGCGGCGCTCAAACCCACACCGACCCCAACGCCCTGGGGCCACGGGGGACCACCGCTTACGCTGCCGACGCCAGAGCCAACGCCCGCAGAATTTACACCGACAACACCGGATGCAGCGTTATTGACGGATTGGCCTGTCCAAACGCTGGTGCTGTCCGCACCGTCATCGTCCTCGCCCCAGGTGCCACCCAGATTGGATGAGGGCGTATGGCCCCAAGATGGCTTTGGCACTTGTTGGGCTGGTGGCTGACCGCCGTTTCTTAAATTTGATTCCCACAGATCTGTGCCATTGTTAATGTTCGGTTTCCACATTGGAGGCCCTCCTGACGGATCCTTATTTGCCGGCTCTGGTGAACTGGGCACCTCCCAATTGGTATCTTGGTTAACATGCTGGCAACCCCAGCCATCCTGAGAGAAAAGGGCCTCGCGCATCGTGTATAACTGTTCCAATTGATGTTTAGCTACACTAACTGTGAATAGCGCATTCCCATTCTCAGGTTCAACTAGTCCTGCATCAATTTTGCCACCAACGTCATTGTCATTGAATGAACTCGTATGGCTGATGGTAATAATTTTGTTTTCAATTTTTGTTCAACTCGCTAACAATATTATTGATAGTTCTCGTTCTCAAAACGGGTTTTACAGTGATTATTTTATTATTATTTTGCCTACAAAAACCGAAATATTTTGCATTAGAAATATTTAGAATTTAATCAAGAAAAAGTGCTCTAGTAGAAAGATGCCCGACTAGCAGATTGATACCCAGTAAAAAAAGAAACACTCTAGATATATAATTGGTCTTTCTTGCGGGAAATGAATTCAAAGATAACTTATATTTCCATTGTCTAATCATCATATAATATTTAATGCACATACTCTATTTAAATGTGTGTGAAATTATTGTAAATATTAACGCCTCCAAAAATGAGTTATTTGCAATAATGGGGGGATAATCGGGAATCGTGTCCAAAATGTGTCCGTAACTTCTATACCCCTTCAAAATAAAAATTGGGATCACAGATCGACTTAAGCAAAGATAGAAAAGTTATCGATAAAAAAAAACACAATTATTACAAATTTCGTCTTTGAGATCGGCGTGCTCATAGAGACGGAAGTGGATATAAACTCAAAAAAAAATATATATAAACCTTATAGGGTCGATTATCCGCTTCTTCATTTTCATACATTTTTCATATTCAGAATGTAAAAATATTGTGTGAATTGTGTAATCTAATGTATGTTTAAACTAATTTTAAATAAAATATTCACTTAGTTTCCGATAAATTTGGCAACTTATTTACTCAATTTTTGAAGATACATCGAATAATATTAGAGAAAGAGTATACAAAGTATTTGTGGGTTTGTATGTGTTCGAGTGTACGAAAAAGATACTTGACAACTCTGGACAGTAGTCATTGACGCAATCACCCTATTTAACTCTGTACTTTTGTTCACACACACACACACAACACACACAGATACACAAAAACACCCATACGGACGAATCAACAAATATGCTATAAAACATACACACACACATATATATACAGATGGAAATGTAACATTTGTATACACACGCACACACAATCGGATAATTTAAAGAATATCCGAGATTCAATTATTAAACCTTCAAATTTATTTTATTGATGTGTAAAAAAAAGTTTTTCATGGATTTACGTTGCGTATATTTGCATTTTTTATTTATTTTTGCGTGCAGGTATTTGTGCATTTATGAACTTTATTTTCAATTAAGTACTCACACACACATACACATATACACACATAAATGTGTATACATACATACATGTGAATGGTTTTAGTGAACAAAACAAAGAATTTAGCAAATACTTGCAACTTGCATTTTTTTTTTGGATTTATTAAATAAATATCGATTGAAATTTAATATACCGCAAAAATGTATATACATATATAATATATAATAAGGAATGTACATTCACATCACATCACATACATACATCACACACATACATACATACGTACATAGATACATGCATAAATATGCATGGTTGTATTAAGCCAAGCCACTACGACGATTTCACAAAAGTATGCATGTGTGTGTTGTGTGTGTGAACTTATGTCAAATAATATTCTTGATTCACAAATTCATTCGAAAAAAATAACTCATCACTTCGCATCATCATTACGTATGTTCATTATTGCAAAATAATCAAAAATATAAAATTATTTAAATGTAGATTACTTTTTCGGTGCGAAAATTTATCAAACCACACGTTCAACGGGACGGGACAATTTACTACAGTACAAATGGCTGCTTGCGCAATGTTGCCACCTAGCCATATTTTATGCGATTCAGCCAATCAAGTTTTGCGCATATATCTTACAATTTAAAAATGTGCATTTTATTGCAACTGCTGGGGGAAATTTGAATAATGTAAATAGTAGTAATTGTTTAGAATTTTAATGCGCTTTCCTTCAAATCATTGTCTTATGTAAAATGCTTAAAACGTGGCAACTCTTTGTTTGAGTTATAACACACACTCAGATGCACATTTGTAAGAATGTGTGTGTACATGTATTTAACTTTCGGTAAGCATTAATGCTTGCGCGTACGCACATTTATCGTGGTATTTTATAGAATTAAAACAACTTCAAGCTATTCATAACTGTGAGTCAAACTCCATTAGGCTAGTGATTGCTTAGTGTAACTTAATTATATTTTATTTTACCTATTTAAAAACGCACTTGTACCGATACTTGCTCTCGCTCACTCTTTTCTACAAACTGGTGTGACCGTTTGCGATGATCACAAAAATACCCAAGTTATGAGGAAAGTGAACAAACAAAAAGTGTAACGCAGAGAAATGTGCATTGAGTTAAAAAAAAAAGTTTAATGTAATGCAAAAATTCACTTTAAATGTGGCAGCTAAAAGCAAATGCAATATAAAAGAGAAATAATGCTTAAGAATGCTACAGAAACGTATTTAATGTAACGAAATGTGAACTGTACATCTGTTACCTTTAGCAGACTGTTAAGAAAATGTTGATTGGTGCAGATAAAATTGCCTCACGCACACTAACGTATTTTGCGTAAGCAGCATTAAAGAATCAAGAAATGAGTTGCCATTTTTAAATTCATCTCCTCGATTGCAATGAGAGCAAAGCAGATATGAAAGCAAAATGTGTATATCTTAATTCAATGCGTCTTTCATTTAATTAAATAAAAACAAAAAATTAATTAAATTGTTATCAAAATGTTTGGGTAAATTTAACAGATGGATTTAAAACAGCACAGGCAGCGTTGCTACACTGTTCGTCTTTGTGGCTTGTTTGAACAGCTGTTCGACTTTTTATTGTGACCGTCAAAATAATTTCATATATTTTCACTATAGCCGGTGAAAAAAATAAACTGCAGATAGGAAAATTTGGTGAAAAGAAAATTACGTTAATATAGGCCGCAGAAGTGAACGACATAATTGGAATCTCACAAAAAAATGTAGCTTCAGCTGCAATCACAGGTGACAGAGTGTGATCTTGCTCTACAAATAATATAATACCAGACTACCATTTTGTTGGCTAAAATCTTCTTTAAATTTAATATACTTGATAAAAAATGTAATAAATTGAAAATAATATTTGAACGTACCTTCTTTTTTAACGGTCTTTATTAAATCAGTTTTAAGAATTCTTCACACTAGGCCTAAATTTTGTTTAGTGCCGAACACATTGGTATTTCCGGTATTTTTATTTATTTAAGCCCAGATCGAAAGAAAGTTATCGATAAAGAAAAATTCCATTTAAGAGCTGTAATTTGACGTTCGCAGCCATGAAAAGTCCACACTGTCAGCGAACTGTTAGCCTATTTAGATTTTATAAATAGCTGTTCCAGTTTCGCATCTGTCTGTCAAAACAATGAAATCGATATATTTAGACGGTTGTCGATAACAAAATTCTTAGCGCAGAGTGCGGTTACAGTGTTTTAACATAGAGTAGTGAATGTGTCAATAATTTTTTTCTTTACTTCAAAAACACCGAATGCGAAATGTTGGTAATGTTTAGGAAAATTTTGTTTCGTAAGTTTCATTTTAAAATATTTTTTCGAACTGAGAACTGGGCTTTAAGCGATATGGCAAACAGTTTGTTTTTGACACAGAGCAGCGCTTTTTCTCAACTCAAGTAATATTTAAACACACTGTAAGGGATTAAATTTTTTTGTAATTAGGAATACTGAAGACGTTTTTACATTTTCTATTTAATTTATACCAACTGACTTTAGTTGACTTTAAATAATTAAATAAAATCTGTTAGAATTCCATCTTCCCTAGCCAAACCTGAGACTTCTTGTTACCTTCTTAAATAATATTAATTTATTTTCATTTAGAAATCAGTTCATGCCAACACTTCGCTCCATTTCCTATGCAGAAAACGATTTAATTTCAGAAGTTTGTTAAGTTAAAGTTTTTTTCGCTTGATCAGCATCCATCATCACCACAACTTCTATAACGGTCAAATGCATTTTAGCACTAACAATACACAAAACTGACCAAAAGTTAAACTCACGGAAAGGAAATCTAATCCAATCTATTTAAAATCTACTACAATTCTGTTTTCTAACGACATTGTCTAGTGGAAATCTTAACATGGCATCATTGTCTCGACATGAGAAATTTTTCGTTTGAACAGCCGTCTGCGCGCTGTGACATGATCCCGTTGAAACCTATCTTTGTATGTATGCATATATGTGTGAATTTTGTATGTCGAGACAATTATACCCTGTTTCAGATTTGCACCATACATTTTGCGAGTTGAGGTTACAAAATTGTTGAACAGTTAAACCACCCCACTTTAAGAAAGGTTACACATCAGGCCCAAAACCTAAAAAATTGAAAATCGAGTGCCAGCTCGGACACAAAAAGACAAGGATATAGTGTTGCTGCTATCGTCTCACTCATTCAAGTGTTCGCGATCCGGTAGTAATATAGCTGCTTTTTCGCACACATTCATAACCCATTAGACCCATTAGAAAAGGTGCGCACCTGTTCGCACCCATGCACGTATACTCATAAAAGCCTGTCTTTTTCATACATTGTCTGCTTAGTGATTTTAGTCAATAACGCAGATAGGTTCCTAAAGTTTTCCCATAGATCTTAGCCTGATACCAAGCTACACCAATAAGGTAGATGAAGGGATAGCTCCTTCGAGAAGGCCTCGTTCCATTCTTAATATTAAGGGCTGATGTGAAGATTTTCTCGATCCAATTTCATTTAAAATATCAGCTTATACCAATTTGATATTAGTGTAAGCTAGGTTTGGATATCTTACTTAATTTAAAAATTGTTCATCTTTCAACTGATAATTCGAATTACATCAGAAAAACAGAGCCAAGTTAGATAAAGTTAGCCCAAAAACTGAGGGAGTAGTTCGCATGGAAGCAGACAGAAATGTTTAAATATACACGGAAAAAGTAATGCTGATCAAGAAATACATTATGACAAAATTATTATTCCTCCGCAAGAGTATAGTAAAAATTGGTTGGAAATGCAACATTAACGGGCCTTTAAGCCTATAGGTATGTCTTTAATTCATATTTAAATTAGTTTTTTAATTAAAATTTTAAACCATTTTCATGCAGAGCCTTTGCCATTAGACGACAAAGGCTTTCACACGTGTCTGCCATTGAATTTTAGTCTGGTGATTTTGCTGGAAATATAATCCTATAAGATAAGTTGAAATAATAGCCAACTAGCTGGCTGATCAATCAGCAAACCATTTCTTTCATAGAATACGGAACAATCCATATAAATCAAACTTAGCATACCAAGAATATCCGCATACAAAATATTTTTCAAACGGTCCACTGTGGCAAATAAACACAAGAATAATCAAATAAAACTTCAAATATTCAAAATCTGCGATCGCATACACCTAATTAACTTTATAGATTATAATATGTTTCCTAAAACAAGTCATATTATGTTATAATGATATAATTTAATATTGTATAATATAATTTAATATAATATATAATATGATTATTATAAAATAATATTAATATATATTCCCCCTACACTTCCAACCCCCACAGCATGTGGAGTTTCTGTTTTATTTTTTTAACTATATCTCAATCGAATTAAAGATGTTTAGTTTTCTGTTTATTGAATTTTCTGTTCATTTAAGTTTTTGTGAACAATACAAAATGAATGGCGCTACAAATAAATTTATGGGTATGCAATGTATAAATAATACTTGTTAAAGTCCAAATCTCAATATATAATCAATCTACAATAAATGCAATGATTTTGCTATTAAGTATACTTCCTAAATATATACATATATATGTGTATATATACATATTAATGTATATAGAATATAGGGTAATTTTCCAATCAGGGACTAACAGATATTAATCAAAATTAATTATGTACTCACGTTTGAGTTGTATAATGAAACATTTGTAGTAAGGTATAAAATATGTTTAAAACTACATGTTTTTTGTATATATATATATATATATATATATATAAATATACATGTGTGTGTATATGCGCGTATGTACACAAATGTTTAAATATAAACGAATTCAATCGAATTTCAGCCTCAAAAGTTAGAAGGCATATGTATATGTATGTGTATTTGTATTTACATAACACATAATTGTTTTCTTTTTTTGTTATAAAACGTTAATTTTTTTAACTTGTATTATATAGTTAATATTTCTACTTCACTTTTTAAATTTTGTATTTTGTAAGGACGCTGAACATTTATGTATATATGACCATATGCATAAAGATATAGCTATTCCTATGTATACATTTAGTATACATATACATACATATACATATACATATACATATACATATACATATACATATACATATACATATACATATACATATACATATACATATACATATACATATACATATACATATACATATACATATACATAGAGATTGCAAAACCACGTCTATGACGAGAGAATATTATGTATTATTTGTGACAAATAAAAGCAATGCCTTTAGTCAATCAATATGGTTCTTACTTTAATAAGAGCATACAGTACTTTATTGCTGGTAACAATATGTTCATCCAATAAAATATTTAGATTTTAGTCCGCTTTATACAGTATTCGTATGTTTGATATCTCAAAATGCATATAAGAAACGATATTCTAACTTTTTGAAATAAAAAATAAAAGTAAACATAAATTGCGTAATCAGGGGCCTGTATCTGTAGATTTGTGTGTGTGTGCGCCTATATAGAAACTTACAGCTATTAAACTACAAAACTGTACTTAATTAATATTGTTATTATAAGTATATTGTGTCTTGCTCGTTCTGTTTTGTATTTCACATAACTTGAATGTTGTGTTATGTTTATCTCTTACAGCGTTTGTGCTACACTTGTTTTACACAGTTTTGCAAAAATCATGAAATGAACGGATTCGGAAATGCATTTATAAACACAAATTCATGAATTCGATTTTTTTCACAAAACTTGACTATGTAATGTGAAATGTGGACCATTTAATTTAGCACGGAAACAATGAAGTGGTGGTGGGGTGTTTATCAGTTCAGATTGTGAGTTTTGATTTTAATTTTGAAAAACAAAAAAAAATCATGAGTGTCATAGCATGAGCGCATATATATATATATATATATATATATATATATATATATATATATATTATATTGTTGAATGTATGTATGTACATCTTAAAGAATACGCTGTCTATATTATTGTATCCAGCTGCCGAGCTTGGTGTAAAATCTTCTTCTGATGTCCTACTAAAGTTATACCCATATCGGATAGCTGTTGAGCTGTTAACCTTGAGATCTATGGATAGAAATATAAATAGTTATAGAGGATAATGAAAGCGTACGTTTATATAAGTTACACACATACCTGTTGAGCACTCACTAAATTAGCCTCTCTAAAGTGTTGACTGTATCTTGACATTTTGATGTTTTCGAGCCATAAATCAGTACTTATAAAAATGTTATGACCACGCTGTGAGTCAAGAATATGAGTACTATCATTTTCCGGTGAATTTCGCGTCGTTAGCAGAGACTGCGGTTGTCTGGCCAAATTATCGAGGGTCGACACAATACTGGAAAATGTTGGCCGATGCGTCCGCTGCTTCTGCCAGCAATCCAACATCAACTGATACAGAGCTTCTGGACAATCCATCGGTGCAGGTAGGCGGTAGCCCTTCTCAATGCTCTTTATTACATCCTACGTAGAGAAAATCAATTAGTCAACATTTTTTTTTGTTTGGCCCTTAGATACACGGATGGAGATATACACACACCTGATTTGACCAGTTCCAATAGGGACGCTCCCCATACGACATGACCTCCCATAAAACGACTCCATAAGACCAAACATCCGATGCGGAAGTAAATTTACGAAAAGCTATTGCTTCCGGAGCAGTCCAACGAACTGGAATTTTACCACCCTGCGAAAGGAGACAAATATAACAAAAGTAAACCAAGAAAAATCAAAGACAAAAAATGTTCCTTAAATATATATTAAATGAGGGATAATGTTGCATTCGGACTTACGTCCGTCTGTGTAATACTTTGCAACCTGTATAAGACCAGCTTAGAACAAATGAAAAGCAATCTAATTGTGGGGCTCGACCCTAGAAGGGTATATAAAAAAGGAATTCACAACATCAGATTAGATGCGCTTATAACTGTAACTTATGTAACTTATAGCTGTAATAGAAACTTATTCTTTTGTCTTTTGGTAAAAAGTATATATTCAACAGGGACTGGGGACAACCATGAAGTATCTAGTGAGACCCAATATCAGATCAATATATATGCATAGTGGCTACGGTCTTTCCATGCTTTCGCTTTCGAGTCCTGATTTTTTTAAAATAAAAGTGTATTGTTATAACTTATTTAAATATAAAATAAAATCATAAAAATAAAATAAAGTTATTAATAAAATAAAATGTAGATATAACTTAACATTAGTGCCAAAAACGAACAGGAATGGGAAGGAAACTCTTCGACCAAGTAGAAGATTTATTCGCCATATATTTTTACCATTAAGAGGAGAGTTCCCCTGAGTGCATACATATGTAAAAGGGATTTTGCAAAGTGTCATCAGTTGTGGATGAAGAAAAACGGAAGTGCAAAAATGTATGGTAGATCTAAGATTGTGGGAATAGAAATATCCAGTGGACTCGGGAGGAAGATTATATGTGATAATATTTCAATTCAATAATAATAATATGGTAATTGTAATTATGCGATCGACACTTCGTCTGTGTCCATTTCGATAATTTGCTTAGCACAACCATCAAAATGAAGACGAAGTTTTTGCGACTCAAATGAAAATAAATTATAAGTACCCATTTGGTCGTCGTATACGTACTACATAAAAAAGGTCTTCAATAGAATAAATAGGCTGAAGCTCTAATATTAAAAACTGGTTGATTGGTGGAAAAACTTAGTATTAATTATAATTAGACTGAATTCGCAACTAGTGCATTTTTTGATTCGGATTGTGTGCATTTTTGAACATGCTTGTAAATTAGCAAAAGTCTTCGAAATTTGAAGATGTATAAAGATTTCAGATCGCTCACGAAACTGCAATATATTTAAAATCAAAAATATGTACTGAAAGCCAAAAAATTAAGTAATTAATTTTCTCGTCACTACGCTCTGTAAAACACACTTTTTCTTGGCAATTAAAATAATTTTTCTTTCATAATTAACTTTTACATTTCGATACACTTGCCGCATTCGTGTAGTAATGGTTTTTTAACAGTATTTTTTCATTATCGAGAACTTTTTTATTTGAATATGTGAATAACAGTTTAGACTTGTCTTACCCGTGTCGTGTAGGCGTCGCTAGCATTTTCGATTTCGCGAGACAAACCAAAGTCGGCGATTTTGCAGATTAGCTGGGCATTAACGAGCACGTTACGTGCTGCCAAATCACGATGGACGTAATTCATGTCACTCAGATATGACATTCCGCTGGCGATGCCACGTAGCATTACGATCAGCTGAAGCGTTTGAAACTTGCCATCATTAACGCGCAAGAAGGTATCCAGGCTGCCATTTTCCATGTACTCGGTTATAATCATGACAGGGTTGGAACGCGTAACCACACCCTGAAGGTATATAACGTTCGGATGGTCAAACTGTCCCATTATTGAGGCCTCAGTCAGAAAGTCACAACGTGCCTTTTCCGAAGAACCTACGTTAAGATAAGAGATACAAAAAATATATTCGTTTTTTTATATCTGTAGAAAGTTGAGAAACAATAATTATGTCTTTTAATACGTTTATCTTTTATAAAGATTTACCTGGTTTTAATGTTTTAATTGCCACATCAATGTCCTGAACAAAGTTTGGCGGAATTTTGAGACGACCGCGACACACATCCCCGAATTCTCCACCACCTAACAAAATGCTCTTAAATAAGTGTTTAGAAATATATAGCGATATTAATTACCAATAATGGCCTCAATTGTGATGTAATTTGCATCAATTTCACGGGCAAATTCCCTAATTGCCTGATTTGGATCTTCATATGTATGAGGATCAACGTAGCTTCGGCTATTACCAAATAGGGGCGTCGTCACTGAAAAGCATATACAGTCAACGTAAACATTATGTAAATTACATGGACTTGCAGCTGATGTAAATGAAAGCGGCGTTCTTTAATAATAATGCATGATAGGTTCGTTCATACGGATGGTCACTTGAAAATGTTGCTTTAGAAGCCTTAACGGTGTAATTGTAAGCATTCAGAAAATGTTTGTTTACTTCAATAAAAGACTCATACCATAATAACCAAAAATTCAGAAAACATAAACAAATTATATACCATTTGAATGCAGAGTCTTGACAATTGGAGTTGTATCCATGGCATTTACTAAAAGTAAAGATAAAAACACATTGATCACAAGTTTAACAAAAATATATATTTAAATAAGAAATAAGCTAAAACTGAAATGCCGGATTTGTCGGAAATGCCGTCCACAAAAATTACTCTACTCCAAGAGAGTGCATTTGTCTATATTCTGTCAATCTAAATACATAAATAAATGATTCTACTTGATTAGAGCGCGTTTCAAATTATGAATAAATATAATTTAAGTAAAATAGAGTATTGATATACCAAGAATTGTATGTACAAGCATACATTGTATATGTACAATCTATAGCTATATATGATATTAGTACTTTGAGGAATTAAATGTTAAAAAACTTACTATATGTCACAACCAGTCCTTAAAAAGAGATCGGTATCGGTATAATAATGGATAGGGATATAAACATATAGCAAGTGATTATTGTGAATATAGGTTCGTAGTAAATTACTTAAAAACACACACACACACATCTTAATACTATATTCAGCTTTAACTATCAACAAATGCCGAACAAAAATCTTTTAAGGATATCGAAAGCAAGTGTTATTAAATACGTAGACTATAAATACTCCTTTGGATTCACATTTGCAAAGAACTTCTGCGTTAATAACGACCCACTAATTCTGGGGGAAAAAGTGAACTCAACTATATACTCATAATTCTTTTTGAATAACGATATTAATGACGAGTCTAAATAATTTTGACTCGTTTTATTTTTCCCACAATATACATATTTTTAAGATTATTATAATGCATAATACAAATTAAATGCCACGCCCACCTAAGTTTTCGAAATCTCGAAAATCTCTGTGCCTGAAAGTATAAATTGACGAAACCTATACAAATATTTTAATATTATTTTAATTACAGTTAGGGGTGAAGTTATCGGCAAAAAAATAAATAAAATAATCATGATCTGCCGTTTGGAGAACACTTATAGATTCAATTAAATTTGTGTTTCTAGCGCTTGGCAATCTGGGCACGATCTTGTCGGAAGTTGCCAGAGCTAAAGACGAGCTAAGTGAAAATATCTGGCAGCACCTTGTCACTAACATTTTGATAGCAACCTGCTTTGCTATTCGTTATCAAACATTTTGGTATAAATGCTTAAACAAAGAATGTAGTTATAAAATGGAAACAACACAAGTTGGGTGATTATGTTCCATATGTATACAAAAATTTAGCTGAAAATTAATGTTGGTGTCTGAGCTTATGTGAAAATATAAATACAAAATGTACTCTTAGTCGAACTGCTATTATTTTTTTGTTACCACCAACGTCTAACAGTGCTTTAATTCGTTAAGAATTTCTAAGTTTCTTAATCGATCAATAAATTCTACTTTGTCGATCAAATTCTTTTTTTTTTCATTAAATAAAACTTTAGGGCAGTGTAATCCGATATTTGTCTCAAACATAGCTGAGATACCTGCTACCCACTATTTATTCGTAAATCAAGCAAGAAATGTATGAAACCTGTGCATATTTAATATGATATTAAAGGTAATTAAATTACATTTCTAAAAATATAAAAGCATGAATAAAAGAAAAATGCTCTAGTCGAGATGCTTTTTCATATATAGAAAAATACTACCTAATAGCAATCGGTATTTATTAGAAGCTAAAATATAAACCTGAACATACCGTAGCGACCGACTGCTTTTGGGAAAAGTTAAGATTAGTAAAAGATAACTCATTTTTTTGCTATACTATCAATCAACTGACAATAGGTATTTTTTTGCCAATCTTTTCGATCAAGCAGTTGTTAAAAATAAGATTTGTTTGGAAGTTGATCCATGCCATAAAGTCACTTTTATGCGTACATAAATAGAAAAATAAAGTTTATACATCATTACCTTCATTGCTTGCGTAATCCATTGGCAAGGGAAGATGGTTAGTGGACTTTTTATCGAGCTCGTCTTGATGTTTGGATCTCATAAAATAGACAGTCGCAACGATAAAGATGACCAGAAAGAACACGCCCGTCACAATGGCTCCAGCAATAAATCTTATTTGAATGGAATCGTCATAGACTAGCATCAAAAATAATCAAATCAAATCAAGTTAGATATTTTTGTTTAGGAACATTTAATTTACGATTGGTGAAAACAATACCTGAGCCAACGGATTGATGGGTCTGAGCATAGACCATATTGCTATAGGTGCCAAATCCATTGATCGTTTTACAGCGCACTTGAAACCCGTATTCAGTATTCTCCATCAGATTGGTGAGGTGAATTTTAGTCTCCTTTGTGTTCAATGCCGTTTTATTGATCGTGTCCAATTCGGATTTGGGAAACCAACGAACTTCATACAACTCGATGGGCGTTTCGCTCTGAACAGGCTTATCCCAAACAAGATCGGCGTCATTGTTGGTTATGGCCACAACACGCAAATTGAACACCGTCGAGAGCATAACGGACTCCGTGGTAAATACAATTTCAGCATGTTTCGTTTTAATTTCGCTAAGATCCACCTGTTGACTATTGCCACTCAAAAAACTAGAAGCATTGACAAATGGACTCTCACTATTCGCATAGGTTTCGTTAGCATAGGGCTCGATCAAAGTCGAGATGCCATTTGTCGCATGAATTTGTACTGTATACGTGGTCACCGGATCTAGATTGGTGAGCGTTATTTTCGTTTCATTGAACGTGTCTGTCGATGGATTAAGCATAACATTCGAGCTGCACATGCTACAACGCACTTTATAGACGACATCGGTACGATATTTCTCTACTGTATTTGCCAGATATAAATCATCTTTGGCTGGAGCACTCCATGATATTATTGCACTTGTTTGATCGACAAATAATAGGGTGAGATTCATGGGTGCTCCAGGCGGCTTATAGCAAGGCATATGTCTGCCGTCCGCAGGATGTCGATAGAAGCCTGGCATGCACTTGCACAACGGCGAACCCGTTTTAGAGCTATTTGAATTGGGTGGACATGGCACACACTTACGCACCTCAGACGATCTAAACGTGCCTACAGAACACTCTGAAATGAACGTGGGTAACGTTTAATTCGAGTCTACAGGAATGTGGCATGAAAGTCACTCACCTTTACATGTGTTATTCACATCATTTGCCTCAAAGCCGACCCTGCAACGACAGCCTCCCGTTAGAATTGTCCATTTGCCATCGCCCTTGCATAAGTAGGTGGGTGGCTCATAGGGTTCGGCGTTCTCGACACATGTACCATTTTGTTTCTCAATTATTGTGATCTCGCGGCCGGTGGGCGTCTCATTGAAATGGGCAAAGTTCTCCGTGACCGCCGGACATGTGATGTAGTAGACTTTTACCGCAAGAACACTTATGCAAGCGCCCTGATCCCGGAAAGCGAAATAGACACCCTTCTTGTTAACAGCTATACTCTTCACTTCGGTGTTTATATCCACATCGGAGTTTTGATTAAAGCGCCCTTCACCAGCGGCAATTCGAGCGATCAGTTTGTAACTATCTGTCTGCCATGGCGGTGGTTCTCGAGTCGCCGCATCGAATTCATAAAACAATAAGCTAAACGTTTCCTTACAGGACAAGGCATTTCCTAAAAATGAATTCGAATTTTTTTTAAGTCTTATTTCTCTTTGTGTGAAATATGTCATATGATTTATACCTGGAAACAATGAACAGTCCCGAATTGTAAATTGTATTTCTATGTAAAGACGGTTAGCAGGTCCACGGTCAATGAATGGGGACCAGAGCCAGTTGTTAACATTGTGATAGGCAACATCGCAAACCACATAACTACGCCAATTAATGCCCTTTACAAAATCTGTAAATGATTCCTCTACCCACTGAATCAAGTGAATATCATGAAAAACATATGAGTATTATTATATCGAGTTGTTACAACTTTAATATATGTGATACATTTTGTAAAAACGAGATCTTGCCTATCTTTTAATCACCTAAACAATTTTAAGCAACAAAAAAATTAAGTTTAAGTTGAGGTTTAATTTTATTAACACTAAACCTACCGATACTCCATGCATTCATATTCCTACCAAAGCGGGTCAAATGACCCGTCTAACTTTATTCATGTTCGCAGCATATTTTTCTAATTGTTGGGTTCTCGAAGGTACATTTTCCACACACATATTTATTGCATATGAAACAGATTTTCTTAGTTTTTGTACCATACTTCAGATATTATAGCAAATTTATCGGTTTGTAACCGCTGGCTTCGTTGATTTTTTTTATCAAACATGATAAGCCACATGATTTCACAAAAATCACTCCTGTTCATGGTTTTTGAAAAAAAGCGGGACCCCATTTACTGTTCCATAGATATGAAATATTCAAATTGTTGCCTGATATGCGCCACGTGCAATAAATGCATTTAGTTTTGCAGGAGTAAGATTCCATTGAGTCCCCAGGCTTCTTCTTATATTTTCTTGTGTGCTGCATTAAACGATTGTCTATAATCAAAGAAAATGCAGTTCTTACTTTGCCCTAATACAATTTCGACATAATATTTCGCTTGGCATATGCTGTCGGGCCTACAACGTCCCTAAGAATATTATAAATTGGAGATCGTCCAGGTGTTGAACCTTGTTCAATTTCTTGCCAAATTGTACCATCAGACGCAATTTCAGTACATCGGTCTTTCACGTCACTTTCACTTTCTGAACTCGAAAACGGTCTTCTCGCTTTTGTCCTCTTCGTACATTCAAAATATTCTCGTCTTCATTTTCTTTACCTCTGGACTCACTTTCGTCCGTAGTGTGAAATGAATCACTATATTGTTCTATGTTGTCCACTTCATTTTCAGATAGTTCCTGTTCACTAAATTCCGAACACTCTTCATCTATATTATCTATAATTTACAATGATTTCAAATATCTTGAATGTTTCGACATTTTTGGAATAAGAATTATTAGTAAGATGATGAAATAAGAATTCTAGATTCACAAAATAGCACTATCACTTGAAATTTTTACTGTAATACTCGCTTGAAGTAGACTGAAATTGGCTATTCATCCGTCAGCCAATAACAAATATAACACAATGCAGCAAAATATATCAACATATCAATGTCCACAATCACAAGAAATACAAATCAAGATACCGAATCTTTGCATGGGTCAAATGACTTCTTGCGGTAGTTAGGGTAGATTACATCTTTTCCTCGGTAAAAAAAAAATGAACAAAAGAGTAAATTTTGAAAAATACATTCGATGTATTTTTTAATAAAACTCATAAAGGCAAATGGCGATGAGATAATGTTATTTTCAAGAAATTCTGACAAAAAGTTTAAAATGGGTCATTTGACCCGTCGTGGTAGGTTTAGTGTTAATTAATAATATTACATGCATCCTTTATATACTTTTTTATATATATAAATATTACATCATATACTTACGCCTGGAGTTTGAGCCTGGGGTCCATAAGGATACCTCGTCCATTCTAGTGTAGCTTCCCTCGTTGTGTCCAGCAAAACAACTATAAATTCAGATTGTAACAAAATAATTGATATAATGCAATTAGGCAGATCGGTGGTATTTGGTCTGCTTACCTTGATCAGCGTTTACAATTTGTAAAATGTACGTGATGGCAATTAGCCATATTAATTGAAGAATTTTCAATTTACTTAGTTGTGTAGTGTCAACGAATCGGAGGGTATAGCACTGCATCGGCATCTGATACTTAACTATTGGCACAGGTAAATGTGTGGAAGCCAGTTTTTTTTTTGTGGAGCAAGCTGCATCATCATCATCATGTCGACTCTTTTTCCTTTTGAGAAATCCGAATCGCCAATGCGTTGATTGCATTTCGCTTTTATGAAATGTAATCTCGATCGTCGTGGAAATTTTGATTTAAATCATGCGACATACACAATGTGCTGGCTGAACTGTTGATCGGAACAAGATAATACATAATATATCAATACAATTCAAATATTACAAACACGAAATTCTACTCGAAAGACTACAGACTTAATAACTCCTCTAAGAATTCGATATAAATCACTTAAGCGACCGCCGTGTTTGATTTCGACCTATTGTGTGTATCGAGCATAATAACCATAAATCTATAGCTTTTATGAAAACATGTACAGTTGCTGTCAAAATAATAGTTTTATTCTTTACGCCTGTTGTTTATCTTCTGTTTTGGACTCTTTTAGTCAAAATAATATTAGTGCAGTTAAAAATAGTCGAAATATTTCAAATTCAACAAGTATATTAAGTTTTCTGGGTAAATTAATTCAATAATATCTCACGCGCCTATCTGAAAGCATTCCATAAAAATATGGATAATTTTTAGAGCGTGGCCAACTGCTAAAGTTCGTAAACTCTTAAAAATCAAACAAAAAAATCTGTCAAACAACAAATGGTTTATTTCTCATCGGAGAATGGTTTAAAATACTATTAAAAACTAAACTTCCCCGAAAACCCCACGAACAAACAGATACTAAGCAAATAGGTATTGGTAGCTTATAAAATTGTTCACTTTTGAGCTATATTTGAAATATTTTTCTTAACATTTTTCAAAACTACTATTATTTTGAACGCAGTGGTATATAAAATATAAAAATGATTTCAAACTATCCGCGAAGAGCCTGTCTTTCAACAAGTGACAAGATGTTTAATCTAACAATGAAAACATAAGACCTTGCGATGAGCATAATTGTAGATATTTTTATGATTATAAAAATTTCAATAAACCAGCCAAAGCATTTCGACAGCAGTCTATAATCGAATTATCGACCAATTCGTCACTTCATATAGTATCTCTTCAGTTTCTAGTTTGTCCTTTTGTTCGTCCCATGAATAGAATTTTCGCATGCAGTCAATACTAACTATTTTTATATATTTTTTGTGTGTTTGTGGGTTTTCCCCAAGACATGTAACAAATTTTAAATGTTAAAAATATTTCTAATTTTTTAAATTTAAATTTATTAGTATATTTGATTTTTAATTAATTTAATTTATTTATAATTTTTGTATTCGTTTGCGTCGACTAACATTAAATAACAAAATAAATATGAAATATTAAATGTAAATAAAAAATTCTCTCCATTTGAATGTATGTGTGATCGCTCTGTTTTGATCAATTAATATTACATTTTATTTTTTATTTAATTTAACTTTTTGTATTTTTATATGTCGACTGACTTTAGTTGACTTTAAATAAATATAAATTAAATTCTGAATTTTCGTATACAGAAATATACCGAAATCTTATACATTCTTATTTTTTTAAATTCAATTGAATTTTCAGTCTTATTTTTAATTTAATTTAATTTTTGTATTTTGTCGTTTGTTTGCTTTTGTCGACTGACATTAGTTGACATTGAAATTAAATAAATTAATAAGAAAAATTCGCTGAATTTTTGTATACGATAATCTTATAAATATTTCCTATTTATTAATTTAAATTGAATATTAAATGCGATTTTTAATTTAATCTATTTTTCCTTTTTTATTTTTTTTGTGTCGACTGACATTAAATAAAAAAAAGAAACATTTGCTTCGTGTTAACTAGTCAATCAGATAGCAACCGAAATTAATTATGGTTGATTTTTGCAGCTCTTTTACATACATATTGAGCCAGTTAAGATTGTAATAATTAATTTTAATAAGCTCCCAATAAAACGTCTTAATTTCTTGTGTAATATATTATTATATTATATGAGACAGACGCAAAACATATCCGACACTGTAGACTTGTTTTACATATTTAATTATTTATTGAGCGTTACTTCTGTTTATTATTGAAATCGGATAATTGAATTTATTTTTTTTATTGTTTACCTTAAGTTTGCAAATTAGTTTCAATGACAAGGCACAATAAATCATAAATTTTGCTTAAATTATTAATTTTTGTTATTTTTTTATTTATATTAGATTTAGGTGAGCACAAAAATCTTAAATTTAAGCGCACAAATACATTTACACACATATGCATACACATTCACACACATATATACATACATATACACACACACACACACACACACACACACACACACACACACACACACACACACACACACACATACACATACACACACAACAAATGTACGTATTTATGTGTCTGCCTGTCGCTCTTGCAACGAAATTGAGATTTATGTAAAATTATTCAAGAGTTAAATTTTATGAATAAAAGCCGCACTTACAACGATCAGAAGTTGAAAATTGTGGATTGAAACACTTGAAAAATGAACACACGCCGCACTCAGATATCAGATATAGACCTACATATATACATACATATTTATAAGTAAATAAATACACACACACACATATGCATTTATATATACACACAGTTACTTTTCGGTCGTCCACAAGCGGATTGCACATTTATTGAAAATCAAACGCAATTTCAATTCAAAATCGCGACATGTTATTCAATTTTCACATAAAACAGCAAATTTTTGCAGTTGCATTTGGTCACTTTTTGTTTTTGATAAACGATACAAAAAGTATATGCATACATTCCACAGAAAAGCGACAGTGCTACCACACTTTATATTTCTCAACAATTTTGATTAGTTCACTCTGCCAAATTCTTTCCAACACTGGTAAGATGCAATACTGAACCACTTTGTCAGTGCTGGCATTCCAGCAGCACAAAAACAAAATCTAACATTTTAAGTATCGAAATCTGTAACGTATCGAATGCCTTTAAAATTTTAAACTATCGACATTGTCAGTGCTGGCATTGATTGTACAAAAGAACCACCAGCAAAAACAGCCAAATCTAGTTCAAACATTAAGAAACGATATCTGTAATGTACCGAATGCACTGAAAATAGTGAACTATCGATACTATCGGTGTTGGTATTACAAGAACCACTAGGAAAAAAGCCAAATATATAAATAAATATTGAATACTCAATATTAACGTACTTGTGACTTAAATTGTTAAAAATAGTTTTTGTGTTCTTCTAATAAGTGAACTTATATTTGCTATTTTTGCAGAATCGCTGTTGAAGTTGTATTTTATTTTTTAATTTTGTATGCAAAAGCTTATAGTATGCAAAAGCATATCCGAGCCGACGTAAAATTTATATATTCTTGATCAGAATCAATAGCTAAGTAGATCTAGCCATAAATAATAATACACACCGATATTTTAAATTCTCTTTTAGAATTACAATTTCCTTGGCGCTTTATTGGTGATGATCATTTTGAAATTGATGGGACATCGATAGCAATCGATAACTATAAATAAAATGTACTAACTTTTTGCAAAAATTGAGAAACTTGTCAATATAAAGACTACATACAAATATATTTTAATGCAAGAGTTTTGAGAATGTTATTAAAACGCTTATAAAATATTACATATTGTCGTTATTAAAATGTGCGATTTTATGCCATTTGCAAAAGTGCGTTCACTTTGCCATGGAAGTGTGACCATACAGCGTTTGTTGGAATATGCAGCAAGAACGCTAGTCGGACTTGGAAAAATCAATACAATTCACTTTACATTATTATTGCGAATGGTAAAGTCCGTTTAATAGCTAAATTTGAAGTTTGCACAATTCTTAACACCTCTTATAGTTTCGAAAGCGCTGTAAATGTAGATCAAAGCTGTGAATTTATTTCAAATAGTTTAAGCCGTGATTTGTGAATGTAAGTATAAGCATATGTATGTATGTACATACATTTGTATATGTATTGTGGTCTATATAACTGTATATATAAGTGTGCATATGTATATTTATTTCATATTTGTAAGTATATATAGTATATGCGTATATGCGTATATATATATATATATATACATACACACATATCTATTTAACACTCACACATACATGCGTAAATAAATATATATATATATAAATGTATATATATATACATATATACATACATGCGTAAATGAATATATATATATATATATATATTCATTTACGCATGTATGTGTGAGTGTTAAATATATATGTGTGTATGTGTTTGATATCCCGTCGACTATTTTGTTAAAACCGCAATCTGTTTTATTTAAAACGAAATCAAATTATTCTTTCATAGTTTACTTACGACTTCACGATTATATTCAAAAACAAAGAAATGTATACACAGCTGCGGTCAAAATAATAGTAGTGGACACATATGTTTTGGAAAACAAATACTTCAAGTATAGTTAAAGCTTATTATCTTTGGGACGTCTGTTCAACTGGTCGCAGCACTCGATGCTTGTAAAGGATTTTTTGATAATAATATTTAAAAATTGGTTTGCATTTTCGTGGCTGTTCCAGGGATTTTTTGGTTGTAATAGTATTTTAAATAATTCCCAAATGAGAAATCCACCATTTGTTGTTTGGCAGAATTCAATTTTTGTCCATTTTGAAGATTTTTAAGAGGTAATGTTCTTTAGCAGTGCTATGTTTGCCACGCCCCATTTTACTATAAAAAAAATTTGACAAATTTTTATCGAATGATTTTAGATAAGTGAATAAGATATTATTGTATTATTTTACTCAAAAACACTTGGTAAACTCATTCAAATTTAACTATTTCAAATATTTTCATCATCACTAATATTATTTTGAGTGGGTGGAAATTGTGACACTTAAATAAAACAGTCCAGAACAGAAGATAATCAAAAGGAATAGATAAAAAACTGGTCCAAGGAATCGAAGGCATTAGAATGAAGCTATGAAAATAGCATAGCTTGAAGCAGGTACTCTTATTATTTTGACCGCAACTGTATGTGTTTATGCCACAATCCGATTATTTGCTTTTAAAAGCACGTAAACGTAAACAAAAGTTAATCGTTAATTTTAATGTATGTATGTGCCATGAACTTGCATATGTTAATAAATTTTTTTATTATTAGTTTTGCCTACACACGAAATGGAAATTTTGACCAGTTCCAAAAGTAAACCCACATCGAACAGAAAACATCTTGAAAAAAATATAGAAATAAAAAAAAAAACATATAAAAGCTGCTGGCAAATTTTGTATTTGATTGAATTAAAACTAACATTTGTTCACACCTGACAAATGTAGTTATTTTTTTTAACACTGTTTTTCCTTAGGGCTTCAAACACTAACTGTATATGCATGTGTGTGTGGGCGTGTGTTGCATATTTTGGTTTAACGCGACAATCAGAATCAGTGTGACCATTTTCATCTGTCTATGTCTTCTATGTGTATCTCTGTTATTTTGAAATGACGGATCGAATCAATATGTTCTATTAAACAGATAGTTTGTCTATGCACAGTTTTGTACACTGATTGTCATTTAATTGGAAACACTTCGTTTTAATTAGCAGGGCAGGTGTTGCTGTGGCTGCTTTTAAGCCAGTTTTCAGTTTCAAGACAGATTGAGCAACAAATTTATTCAGCATTGCACAAAATTTATAACATTTGTGGTTTTTGGTTTATGCTGAATTTCGCTGTACAAAGTAATAAATAATAATAAAACGTTAATGCTGGGTGGAGTATTTGATGGCTAAAATTAAAAAATATCGTTAAATTTAACATTTACATTTTACTGGTACTCGATATATATTTAACATTTAAAATCGAGCCTGTAGCTTTTGAAACGGTCTCTAATTATATGGCCAGCACTGTGCATTCATGAGTATATTTCAATGCGAATTAGTTCATCAGCCTTAAAGCGATCTTGGTTAAAAATGGAATATATCTATATATATATATATATATATATATATATATATATATATATATATATATATATTTATTTATGTTCTTACTGCAGATCACATGATCTACATGTTTTTTTTTCTATACATAAATATGACAAATATAAATGTGACAAATACAGTTGCGGTGAAAATATATTATTCTAATCATTTTTGACTCACAACGGAATTATGTATTTGAATTTTTAATCTATGTACATAGATGAATACACAAAAACAATTCAGATTTGCTTAAACTTATCAGCTGCGAGTTCACCTTTAACTTTGAAAAAATGAATGCTACTTTTTATATTTATAAACAATACAATAAAAACAATAAAGAACAACAATCTTCGGCACGCCGGAGATTACATGCCCTCGCATATTGTATTGATTAGTTAATTATTATAAAAGTTTCTTAAAATTAACAAAAACTTTAATGTTCATTTTATTCCGATATATTCTATGGTATGACTAGTTCAATCCGGTCATCTTTCAATTTTGCACCGATGAAATCCCATCTGAAACAGTGCCATAAAGTTTAATCATCAAGATATCAATTCAAAGTTTGATTATACTTAATTAACTAGCCCCTTAATTATTTGCCAGATTTGGATCGGACTACGACATCGATGCCAAATATATCATCCAGCTGCCTTTTATAAATTCGATTTATTATGCAAAGGACTTAATAAAGTTTCGCAAAAAGATATGCAAGTTTTTTTAAACCGGTTTTTAATTTTTCCATGCTTATGAGCCCCAGTTAAAGGATTTAATTATTCGATGAACTATTAACAGTATATTTTAAAAAATAATAGATTTAAATTGAATATAAATATATAATATAATTTATAAATATAAATTATATAATTTATTATATATAATATAAATATAATTAAACTTACAAAAGTATATAAAATGAAAAATTAATAGTTAAATTAAAACTACAAATTAAAAAAAAAAACGTATAAAATTTGTTTTAACTGATTTTAATTCCCAATTACTTAATTGCCTTGTAGCAATCAATTTTCTAGAGCTTCTTATTGATTTTTTAAATTTGATATACGAGGGCATCTTCTAAGCGGTTGTTGCTCAAAGTGTCAATAAGGTCTGCACGACAAAATACGCATATTGCTGGAGTTTATTTGGAACAAGATTGACGAGTTATTAGTGGACAACAAAAGTTATATAACATTAATATGATAAATATATTATTTTCGTTATTTACTTTTGAATTATACGTACAAAAAGTGACATGCTCCATTTTCATACGAAAAAGCAGTTGAAATGCCTTTGCAATTATTTTTAATTTGTTCTGCATTATATTTGAATTATTTTGCCGTACTCATTCATATCAAGTTTTGGCTTATAAATATATTCAAAGTAATCGTAAAGTATGCAGTACTTTTGAACGTTTGTTTTTTTTATATTAAAAAAAGAAATAAAAGTATTTAGTTAGCACACTTATGTTGAATCTACAATATATTTTAACGTCTCTTATTGTCTCAAAGAACGCTATCGAAAAATATATTATATTTTATCTCTTTTAAAACAGCTCTAGTGTTAATGAATTCAATGTAAAGCACATTTGCATATAGCAAATAAAACCGAATATTTTCTACAAAAATGGAAACGGAAAAACCAAACCTTTCTTAACATATTTTTGCTTTAATTTTTTAACTTCATCATCTTTATTAAAAAGACGTCATTCGAATTCAATTGATGCGAATCTTGGGTTAGCATCTTAATCAAAAGACATCTCTCATAAAATTACAAGTTTTTATATATAATAAATACATTATACTTTTTTTCGCGATCTTGTTAGAGGATGAAAATGACTAGAAATATTCAGCATGTCAAACAAAAATCAAAAGTTACTTGATGTGTTATACGATCGGTGGGTTACCTGCAATTATATATAGTTCTCAAAGCACACACAAATAACAACTGCAGATACAAGATACATCTTTGTTGAGTTTACTTGGCCGGAGAATTTTGCTGCAAGGCAGATTTCTCTCACTTTACTATGGAACGAGCGAACCATAGATGGAGCTAGCTTGCAACTCATTACGTTGCCATTGCCTTTTTTTTTGGAAAATTCTTGCAAACGATCGCATGACCTGATGTTTACGAATATTATTTCAGCAGATCTGGACTTAGTGTAAGCCATAAGATTCCTTCACCCGTCCCCCAAACCATTAACATTCTTAAACGGAAAACTCGTCTGGAATCCCAGTTGCACTTAATATCTCCAGGAAATCTGATGGACTGAAATGGAAAATGTCTCCACATATAGTCCGATCAGGCCATCATTAGACCGATACATCTATATGGAGTATCCATCTGTTGACCTATCCTTGACAAAATCCCATGTCTTTACGGAGTGTCACAGCCAGCCTGCTGACTACTCCAAACGGTGCCTTAGACAGCATTTTGTACATCCTTCCCAATGAGCTGATAGGAAAATAACTCTTGCATGGCTTTATTGGCCAATTTTTTGGCTACTGAAGCTACTCGGCTCAGCGAGCTGAATTTTAGCAATTCACAATATTTTGTTAAGCTAAGAACAACTCACTTTATTTATCCGAAAGTATATTTATAAATAACCAGGTTTTTCTTTTCATTTTTGTATGTGTCGAGTACAGTACAAAAGCAACTCAAACAACATTAGCGTTTCTGTTGCTTTTATTATTAATAATCTTTAATATTTTAAGGTTTCACATATACAAACATGCAAATTTCATTACTATTTTCTGAATTTCAGAGCTACTTTTTTTTACTTTTTAGAAATGCACTTCTTAATAATCGAAAATATTTCTGAAATACAACAAAAAATATATATTTTTGGCATTCTCAATTTATGGCAAGCCTTTCTAATTTTTAGAAATTGTTTTTCATATCTTTAGAAAGTATTTCCATAATAAAGAAAAATTTCCTAGTTGTCACGGCGAATTTCTAAAAATGTAATTTCAAAATAAATTTGAAGCCCAAAAAAATTGTAAGGATTTAATTGAATTTAAGAAATAAATTTGGCATTATCTAGAGTAAAATATTTGACCTGCTTAATAAAGTAATATCAAATACTATAATCTTATTTATAAGGGTATCTCTATATTCTTTGATAATATATATTAATAAGTGCGTTTGCAATTTATTCAATCAATTTATGTTGCAAACTTGTTTCATTTTTTCTTACTCAACAGGCAGACGTTTGCTTTCAACAAACAGTGTAGCTAGCTAGGAAGCCGCATAATTTAATTTCTGGGAAATTTAGATGATAAATCTCTTAATAGAACTAAATAAAGTTTAAAGTAATGCCACTGTTTGGCAAAAAAGATTCGGGCAAAAAGGCCAAATCTAAAGATTTGAAGGAGTTAAACAAACAGGTGTCAATTGAAGAGAAGTACAACCTCCATGGTCTCTTAGGGACGTGAGTATTTGATTTTAATAACTGCTTATAGAAATAAAATGTGCTCTTTTCTTTTGCATAGGGGCGCATTTTCTGAAGTGCGCTTAGCCGAAAGTAAAGAATCACCTGGCGATCATTTTGCAGTTAAAATTATCGACAAAAAGGCGCTGAAGGGAAAAGAGGAATCATTGGAAAATGAAATACGTGTACTTAGAAGGTGAGTTAAATTTATATAAATATAAATATTTTGTTTCAAAATGTAAACGCGCTACAAAATATGTGAGGGTATTCAAAGTGACCCCCACAAACTGAAGTCTCCAAACTTGTCTCCATAGCACTAAGATTGGATTGATTTGTAACTGTTATTAAAATACACCTATTTAATTTCTTACGAGAATTTCTCCACCCATTTTCGTTACTTAATAATTTAAAGTGCAACACTTGTTCCTGGGGCGAGTTATCTCATATTTCTCATCAATTACTTTTCAAATTTAATTTACTTTTGCAATTTTATTTCCGCTTATGTTTATATCCTAAATAGCTGGCCATTAGGGAAAGGCTACTTTTAACTTGTGAGTTTATAATGAGAAGCATTTTAAATAGTGAATTTGAATGGAGAAGCACAGTCTGATTAGGACTTCTGATGACAGTATTTTGCCTGTCTGCATATTACTTATAACTTACTTACTTATAAAGAGGAAATCTCTGATTTTCATTTCTTTGTTTCATTTTTAAAATTTTCTTCGTTTAATTTGCTTTCTTTCTATATAGGTTCAGTGCGAATCATTTCGATGGCAACAGTCCGAATGGAACGCGGTGAGTTATGACCCCGAACCCGTCCTGTTTTTGCTAAATGCAAGCAATTTACGTACAATTTAAATTAGTCGGCTATATTAATATGTCTTTAAATAGGACCAATCAAGTTTGTAATTGATTTCAACTACTGTCTAATCCCGTCTAAAGCAACTGTACGATAGAGAGATATTCTTTTTTCTTTTTTTTTTTGTGGATAACAATATTATTTAGCGGTCATATACTCTGTAAAAATAAATCCCTTGTGTAGCATGATGATATAATATAATGTCATTTATATATATATTTATTTTCGTAATTCTCGTTACAGACTAACTCATCCAAATATCGTGCAACTTCTTGAAACGTACGAAGACAAGGCAAAGGTGTATCTGGTTATGGAATTGTATGATTTTTAATTGGTTTCTAGCACTAAACATACAATACTTAGTGGTGTTGAATAAACAATAATCTGCGCTATTGTCGCTCTATACAATAACTTACTTTTTTGCATCCAAATTGTAACGCAAAATTCTAATTAATTAATTTTAATCAGCTATGTCAAGTTTTATAAGGCAAGCTACGAATATAAATCAACTAGAAGGTTACTCCGACCTCGTAAATAATCATTTTATTTATATCATTTTGCTCAGCATCAATAACCGAGTCGCTATGGCAATCTCTTTATATCTGTTTCTATTCTCTCTGCATAAAGCGGAAAATAATGAATTTATTTTTTGAAAACAAATTGAAAAATTAATTAAAAACTACCTTAAGCAATCTTACACTTTTTGAACACAAGCAGTAAAAACTAAAATTTTCCGCTAACGACTCCCCAAAAAGAAAGTTTGCTGCCTTTGGCAAGAGCAATCAATTTTTTGTAGATTTAGCACACCCATATGTTTAGTGCTTGTGAGATTTCGGATGATTAACGCGATTATTTCTATATAGAGTAACTGGCGGAGAATTGTTCGACCGTATAGTGGAGAAGGGATCGTATACCGAGAAAGATGCATCACACTTAATTAGACAAATCTTAGAGGCTGTAGACTATATGCACGAGCAGGGCGTTGTACATAGAGATCTCAAGGTAACAACTGACATGCGTAAACCTTAATGAAATTCATTAATTCTCTATTCTGAATTTGTGATTTTGTTTGATACAGCCTGAAAACTTACTATACTATAGTCCGGACGATGAAAGCAAAATCATGATAAGCGATTTTGGTTTATCAAAAATGGAGGATTCGGGGATTATGGCAACGGCATGTGGAACTCCGGGATATGTAGCCCCAGAAGTACTCGCCCAAAAACCGTATGGCAAGGCCGTTGATGTTTGGAGCATAGGCGTCATTTCCTATATACTCCTTTGTGGTTATCCTCCATTCTACGATGAAAATGACGCTAACTTATTTGCACAAATTCTAAAAGGTATATATATATAATATGTGTGTACATATTTGTAAAATTTGACAAAACTGATCGGCAAAATGTACAAAAATCAAAATATTAACTTAATTACTTAGAACCGATTATCTCTTTTGCCTTTTCGGTTTTTAATTATGTTAAAACATTGAACTTAGCAACCTCTTACATAAAGTAAATACATCTTATTTATCGGTACTACGAGCTATATATGCCTGATTATATGCAATGTATGCACATTATTAAAAAAAAACGATGTTGCCAAGATGAGCATATTATGTATAATAATTAAAATATATATTCTCGGTATTCGTGCTGATATACGAGCACAACTTATATTCCAACATATAATTGATATCAGAAATTATTTTGTTTTAATAGCGTTTTGATAGTGTTGTGTAGTATTTTTTGTAACAAACAAGTATGTGGAACTTGTATGATTGTAGTATATATAGGTACAGTAACCAGACCAAGAAGTGTCTAATTTCAATGACTGCGATGCCGTTTAATTTGACTAAATCCATTAAAGTCGATACCTATACTTTTCAAAGCACGTTAAACTAACAACTTTTATTTCTTAAAAGATATTTGATAAGAGTAAGCAAACACATGCACCTATAGACAGAGTTTTCATCGCAAACTATTATTCATATTAACATTTTCCAAACAAGCCCCAACCAGTCAAATCCAATACTTTTAATTATGCCCTTTCTACTTACAACTACACATCTCACGAGTCAGCTGAATTCCAAGTTTATCATTTAAATTTTCTAGTTAGTAGACCATATTTCAATTGGCATATGTCTCAGTATATGCGGACTACTTTAGCAATTATAGCAAATACTAACAAAAACTTAAAATATACAGATCTGTGCAAAGTTATTACAGGATTAAGTAAATAAAACTGTCCTAGACACATACAACATATAATATTTTATTTTCAGGTGAATTTGAGTTCGATTCACCATATTGGGACGAGATAAGCGAGTCGGCCAAGCAATTTATCAAAAATCTAATGTGTGTTGCTGTAGAAAAGCGCTATACTTGCAAGCAAGCATTGGGACATCCTTGGTGAGTAATAACGTTGATTTCATTTGTGATGTATAAATGTTAAATTAATTACAAACGTCCTGTAGGATATCTGGAAATGAGGCAAGCAGCAAAAACATTCATGGCACTGTATCGGAACAGCTTAAGAAAAACTTTGCAAAGTCACGATGGAAGGTATGAATTGCTCCAAAAAAATAATTCTTTTCGGTTTACGATTAATGTTCATCACTATTTTAAAGCAAGCGTATTATGCGGCGACAGTTATCCGGCAAATGCAGCGAATGGCGCTTAGTAGCAACAGTAGCTCGACGGCTGATGGAAGAACTTCTGTTAATATATCTTCGGACAATGGTAATGGCCAAGTCTCTGTTACAGTTGAACCTGCATCTACCGGACCCATTGAGCCCGCTTCGGCCGCGCAGTCAACATCCGACACAACATCTTTGATGGATTCAGTACAATCTGTCAGCCCGCGCAACGACATTAAAATTCACCAAAGAATCTCGCCAAATAGTAGTTTCAGCAGCGGCCAAGCCAACTAGGTATATCCTACACACGCAGTTGAATAATTTTATGAACAGTATATGTGCTGGCAAAAAAAAAAAAACAGTCCATAAATGTATATGAATAATGTGCACTTCAAGGGTCTACAGCTTTTGCAAAAGTGCGGAATTCAATTTTGTTATTGCATATCGAAACGTTAAAATTCTATATATATATTTATATATATAAGTAACGTCGAGTATATTAAAGAGCATGTCGCGTTGATACGATTTAGCCACGCCTATCACATTTAGATAGTTTTGAGCCAATCAAGCTGGAACTTAGCACATATTAAAAATAAACACGTTTTTTTTATTTTATATAGCTTTTATATTATCGTGTCGGGATCAATTTGTAAACTTGTTTGCTATAGTTACATGAATTTCTATATTTTTCATGGTATTTATTAAAATTTAATATTTTGTTTAAACAATTATTTGAAAAGGTTTCCCGCACTTTTAATCTGGTCTTAAGAAAATAAGCGCTGTTGTGTTTGTATTGTTTTTGTCATTTGTATTGATTACGCTTTGCCTGCAAAAATGTACATCACCAGCAATTCCAAAAAAAGCTTTGCCATTGAATATGTGTAAAAAAAGAGACACAAGAAGATGATTAAAAACCTTGCAGATCAGAGTCCACCCGCTGAGATCTAATTAAATTTCAACATAAAGAAAAAGTGTACATATGGTTTTTCTAATATATTTTGAATATCTTGCTAAACAAAAGAGAGTCTAGTATGACTAGATCTCCTCTGGCGACCGATTGTATCCACAGCTATATAGTGATCCGATCCTGCAACTAAAAAATTATATATTGCAAATTTTATTAAACAAACAGACGCACATAACTATATCGACTCGGCTAATGATGCTGATCATAAAATATGTATAATTTATTACTTAGCCAAAAATTTATAAAATTCTTTGCAAGGGTATAAAAATCGGAATGGCTCTGTCGGCTGCACAGCAACAACCCAGAATAACAAAGCTGGACAGTATTGTGTGCTTTGTATTCAACATTGAAAAATACGCACACGGACAGCAAATGGCTGTGCTTATTAGTTGTATACATTTGGTTTTGTTCTTTACTAGCTGGCAATATTTATTGTTGACCGGTAAAGAAATGTTTGCAAATATCAAAATTATACGTATATGTTTTAAGGAAATATATAGGTTTTGTGAAATTTTAATTAACCAAAAGTTAAACAAGAAAAAAATGTATGATTTAACGAATTCTCAGTAAAAACAAATATTAGGCCAATGCTTTATCACAAATTAATAATCAAAATAAATATTAAACACTTTAATCTTAATTACAAGTAAGATTAATATAGTCGAGACAGTTCGACTGGGAGATACTCAGAACACAGCTGTAAAATATATTAAATCGATTAAAACACAGGTTTCCAACTTTCTCTTTAAAATTGCAAAATGTTTTATCTTCTTCAAGGATAAAAAAAAGAAGAAAAATAAGGAAAGCACATTTTTTCACAATCCAGTAATTTGGAGTTTTATACGATATTGAAGAAATTGTTACAGTTACATCAAGGTATATTATAAAGGCCACACAATTAAAAAATCTATATAAATGAGGAGTAACCGATCAAATAAAATGAAATTGATCTAGTATAAGAGAATTTACTTTCTTAACTAACAAGGTTTTATTCTCTGAGATCTGTAACATAAATTAGGTAGTCATTTCAGCAGCACAGGACAACCAGAAGCGCTATCAGAAATAAACCTCGCTTAACATATTTCTACTTCAGAGATTCGGCAGCTTTTAAACAGAGGTTTTGAAATGAAAAAGTGAACTTAACTTTGTTTACATCTACATTTAAATATTCATATATTCAAGAAAGAAGCACTCCAAAGATTACATACCTTTGTTGGAGTTAATCTGATATCTAAATTTTAGTCCGGAGTAGTCCGGAAATATTATGTTTTTTATCGTTTATTTTTAAAGTTATTGAAAAAAACGAATTTTATTTAGATATATTCTATTTTTATACCGGCTTAATGTCACTAAGCAACATTTGTATCAAAAAGATTGACATGTATGTATACGCCTATCTCGACCCTTCAACTTAAATCTTTCGAACGATTGTTCCAATGCCAACTGGTTTGATCCTGTCGGGCGTCAAGCCCGCAGCTACAAATTGAAATAGATGGATATATGCCAACATTCATTATCTTAATGATAATGATGGAGTCCAAGTCATGTAACAAAAAAAAATGGATTTCGACTTATGATGCTGATCAAGAATATATATACTATATGGGGTCGAAGAATCCTCTTCAATGCTTTACACGAGTATAAAGAGTATAAAAACTGAATCGAATATTCATTTGGGAGCATGATGATATCTGAATTCGATTTTTTTGTTTCAAACTGGAATACAATATTATCAAATACAATATTATTAGTATAACTGGTGAGTTTGGTTAAAACATCTTGGAAAACCAGAAAAATTAATTCGAATAATAAAAAAATATTTACAAAAACACACTCTAAAAAGCTATCGGAGCTATATGATTCACTAGACCGATGTTAATAATTTGTTGCCAAATTTTAGGAGTACATTAGCAATCTTGATAGGCATATTCGACCGATGCTGATACAATCTTATGGTATAATTGTCAAAGCCCAGTTTTTACGTAACCAGACCGGCGGGATCTGCTATTAATGATAGACACGAATGCATCGACTAAGGAGTGATACATTTCTCCTACAATGCGATTTTCTGTATCATAACCCCGTACGCTAATTATAATTTATTCATTGCAGCTACATGTGGGATTAAGTAGACATATGTTTTATGATTTTTGAAGAATTTTCAAAGTGATCCTTATTATTACAAAAACATACATACGTTGAAACAATTTTGCATTTAATTGCCACCGGGATTCTTAAAATATGTTCATTTTTTAAAATTAAATTTTAAACAATTTTTTTTTTAATTTTTGTTTGATTACGTAACTGGCTAATTTCTTTAAATGCATTTTGAAAATAAGATATTTCATCACTAACGAAATTATCTTTAAATACTAGGCTATATGATACAGAATTTAATAAAACCGATATAGTGTCAAATAACACTCAAAGCTGGTGGTTTTGTTTTTTATCTTGTATCTTCGTTCGATATTTCCTATTTTTTGTTTTGTATCTTTTATCTTGTATCATCGCTCGATAGTTCCTATGTCAGAAATCTTATGTCGTATTCAGCAGGCAGGGGATGGTCGGTGCGCGTGTTCAATCTTTGAAGAACTGTATACCCTAAGTACAAATAAGAATTCTCTATTCGACTACGAAAGCACACGTCTTTATCTGTCATATGTCGTACACATCTTAGTAAATATAAAATATACATACACAAAAAATATATTTACACAACGCTATTTTCATTTAAGTTTTCGTGATATTCTCTTCTATGACCATGCGATTTACGCTTGTGTATATAACGGTTAAGTTTTTATTTTGAATTTGAATAAATTTAATTTAATTCATGTTTTTCCAAGGTGTTACAAAGCTATAGCATTTATTGCTGTCGGTATTCGATATTAGAAGAGACAGACAGTACAGACTGAAATGGCTGAGAATATATATGGCGGTCGAAATTTTTAAATTTACTTGTTAAATACATTATTACATTTATACCCTTTATATATATTTTATAGGGTATAAAAACATCTGAGTTTCTTGAATTTTATTTGCATAATTTTACGCCCGTATGTATTATACGCATATTGCTCCCAGTCAAGCTCTTTCGACCACAACAGCTGACCTTAATTTTTTGAGTTATTTCGCAGTTTATTTTAACTGTAGATACATTTATGGCTTAACCAACTATTCATAAATACAAAAAAAAAAAAAATGCGGAATTTAGTTTTTATTAATAATATATTAACATTAATAGAGTTATATATGCACATAAGCATTATTTGCTTATAATATTTGTAAGCTGGGTCAGCTTATTAGGAGGAAACTTCAGATATTTTGTAATACGATATTATATATAATGATATGAATAAGTACTGCTTACACTACATATAATTATATATTATAATATATGAGAAAATACATACATAATACTTAAATAAACAAACGCAATAACACTTATTATGTACATATCGAGACTAAATAGCAAAGATTTTTTAATTTAATGTACCTCTGCAAGAGCATATTTAAATATTATCAGACGCGATACATTTAAAATAAAATATCTCTTTGATATAAAATACAATTATCTTTCGTAAAAGAACAAAGATACCCGAGTTATAAGAAAAAAAAAAAAATGTTACAACGTTTATATTTTTATTCGTAAATAACACTTTATTATATAAACCATATTATTACTTGATAGTTACAAGTACTCTTTGAAAAGAAAGTAAAATTAAAAAGTTCTGTTAAAAGATGCCAAATATCCAAACCTCTGATTGTGATAATAAGTCAGGCTTTTAATTGCCATAATGCTCACTTCTTTTTGTTTCGCTTCTTCTTTTTGTCTGATCCACTACTTTTTTTTTTTGTTATACAAACGCGACAGAACCAATCCTCATTGTCGTTGGGAGCCACATGTATGCCCACACAAGTCCTAAATCATGAGATCATTATCATTTATTATAATCAGTACTGAAAATTAGTCACAGACTTACCAATGATACCATGCATCACAGCCATCGCAACCGATCATTGCCGAGCCGTCGTCAACTTTGCCACACGCCGGACAAATCCAGATGCGATAGCCCTCGGCATCAACATATGAAGAGGGTCTATTTAATTCGGGACTTGTGGGCAATAATTGTGCTCCTTCGGCAGACGCCACAGTTGGTGTCGATACTGCTGACATTTTTGGCATATGCTTTGATGGGTGGTGCATCAGTTGTTGTGGCAGCAAAACCGAACTGGCCGATAATGTGGCAGAAGCAGCGCTACCAGAATTGGGTATCCAGCTACTTGAATGGACATTCAATCCAGTTGACTGCATACCTAACATCGACATTGGCATTGGTTGCGTATTACTAATAGGTGTGAAAACGGAAGGGGGGCATGGCGCCGCGGCTGATAAGTTCATTGTTATCGTTTCACCTAGAAGCAAGAGAATGGTTAATGAATGAACTCATCAAGTATCATTAGGTATCATTTAGAGATCATACATTGTTTGGGCTTTGGGGGTCCGGTAACAAGTGGTGAAAATCGAGCTAATTCGGGGGATTGTTCCTTTTTAGTCTGGGTCGTCGGTGTCTGAATTGTCGTTGTTGGTTCTGTTGTTATTGCTGTATGATCATGATCGCCGTCAAATGGGGCAGCTGTGGGTGTTGACTTTCCACTGAGCTTAAGCGTTAGTTTCGGCACCTGATTGGGTGAAAGATCTAGCTTGGGCGATACTACCAGGTGCGGCATTAGTGCCTGCGACTTATTTGCCGAAATATAGTCTGCAGCAACTCCGACTTCGATGGAAACGGGAGGAAGATTTTTTGCTTGATTTGTGCTGCCACTTAGATTTTCTGGAAAAATATGTAACCCGTCTGGTGTCACCTGCAAATTGAATGTTTGTAAAATAAGTAAATCGTCAAAAACGGTGCACAAATATATATTAAATATATAAGTCATAAATTGAATATTACTTTCTTTGCAAAATAGCATTAAAAGAATTCCTAAAATGCACATTGCTCTTGACGCTTATACTGCATGTTTGTATGCAACCCACACATGAATTTAAGATCTCTTTAAGGACGTCTGTTTCTCAACTCATGATATATTTCTATGGATTATGAGGATACAAATTTATAGATTCTCGGAAAACGGATTAAATACTTCTTATTACTACATGTAATATGCGAATGGTAAAATGAACCTATACTCCAAGCTATTATATTCACTAGGTAAAATTAACCCATATTCCAATCCATTACAGTCCCTTATTAGCTTATTTCTGCATACGGACAGGAATATATGTAGATCATTTGGGTTCGGAAATGATATCTTCTGTCCGTTACTTTATTTTTGATTTATGCAAGGCATAACGATTTTGAATGCTTACCTGTTTTTCTTTTTTCTTATCCTTTTTGGGCTTTTTATCTTGGCTTTTGGTTTTCTCAATATTGAGTATATGCTTTTCTTCACTTTTCTCCTTGCTTCTCGTCTTATCTTTTTTGTCCCTTTTCTTTTTGATTTTGCCATCCTTGGGCTTTTTAATCTTCTTATGCAGCTTGTGTATCTTCAATTCACTCATCTGCATATTGTTTGTGGGTGTTATCGTGATATCATCATAATTCACAGAACCAACAAAATTACTCATAAAACTCTCATCTTCAGCTTGAGGAGTCGCACTGCTCGGCATGGAACCAGATGTGGCACCTGCCGTCAGACTTGTGGCTGGAACAGTGAGTGATGAGTATGCCAAGCCACTATCGACGCGTGACAAGGGAATCAGATCAGCACCGCCCGCAAGGCTAAATTTGTCACTGCTCATGAAATTAATGTTAAACGGAGAAGTGTGCGGGTGTGTGTTTGGATGTGTCTGTGACTGTGGGTGTGGTGATCCAGCAGCTAATGCCAAAACATTGCTATCAGTTTGATTCAATTTTGTGGCACCTGCTTTGGCATCTTTCTTTAATTGCTTCGAGTCCGAAATGGGCGAATTTATCATTTGATTGGCATTTAGCAAGGATGAATGCACACTTTCATTTAGTTGACGTAATCCGGAATTCGATATATTTGAGGGTTGAATTAGATTTGACTTTAGGCCATGTGCATATGGAAAGGCGCCGATTTGCTTGTTGTTTTTCGATGTTGACTTGGATTCGTCGTCATCGTTGGAATCATCCGATACCTCAATGGGATCACCCACATTTCCAGTAGCAGCTGGCGTGGGTTTGATCGTTTTCGTAGATCTTGAACCCTGGTTAGTGGTGGATACATCATCAATGCCCGAAAGTCCAACTCCCTGACCGGTCAACGGTATAAAACCCGAAATGGGTGATTTGTGTTCAGTGTCTTTACCACTGCATTCATTGCTCGGCTTTGGATCAAACGCAAACCGTTCCGGCGACCTGGTTTTGTTGCTATCAATTAGCGCATTAGATAATTTCATCGAGTCTGGCACCAAGGGAGCCACATTGCAATAACTTCGTTCAAAATGTGCATCGGAATGAGGCAAGAGACCATAGAGTATGGACTTATCTGCGTTGAAAGAAATATATTTTATTAAATTGAAAATACTACAAATTGAATACTCATTTTACTTACCATCTTTCTCAATATTCGGTGGTTTGTGAACAATGTTCGCATTCGGAAAGGACATGAATGTGTGAGGCATAATCATATTGGGGCCCGTCACTTTTTTGTTGAATCCGGCTAAAGCGGTTGACGTAAAAATAGCTGGACCCGAGGGTATGAGGCCGGGACGTGGCGGGAAATGCAGTAGCGGCAGCATTGGCATCAGATTTGGCTGATTACCATACAACGTACTCGACTTGGGCAGATTTGATGGCCCCGAGCCTGTCACATACCCGAGAGCTTGATTCGTTATAGCATCTGGCAAGTCTGCAGATGAAATATGCACTTTTCCAGGCTTTGCTTGTAGCGATGTATTTTTAGAATTTTTATCGGAATCCATGAAGGCAAGTTTCTTGTTGAAATCTCCCATATTTGTGAGTTGAACACTGTCATCGTGATCCAGTTGATATTTGGATTTGCCCTTTTTTCGTTCCTTTCTCTCCTTGGTTTTGTGCAACTTCTCAGTGTTTGTCCCGTTGCCAACTTCGCCAGCTGCAGTTATATCACCCATAAAGCCAACATTATCCGTAAAATGAGAGCCACCCTTAAATTGATCGACGCTGCTTAAATTAAGTGGTTCCATGGGCAATGGTACATTTGGAAATATCGTTGGATTTTTATTCAGAGAGGTTTCCGGAGTATAGTTAAAAACTGGATTTAACTTTGTCGATTTAATTTTCTTTGGCGATTGCTGGATTAGTGTTGATGTTGCTGTGATGCTAGTCGCTGCATGAAATCTAACTTGATTTTTACCACCTGGTTTGCGACCGCGTTTCTTCGGCTTGTTCACGTCAGGGGCCAGCAGATTGCCAGCTGTTGCTGTTGGAGTCGGATCTGAGAGCCCGTCGAAGGAATCGTATGTGGAGATATTACTCATGGACATGCTGAAATTATGCTGTACACTTTCAGTGGCACTCAAAGCTGGCGCCGGTGTTATTGTTGTGCCCGATGGCAGATTAATCAGTGGCGAACCATTGTCGGCACTTTCGAACATTGTTTTGGCTATGTTCAATGGATTTAGCACTTTCTGCTTAGAGATTTTCTTGAATATATTTAATTTGTTGCGATCGGGTTCACTGGCAAGTTTGATTTCGTCGGAAAGAGTATCTGGATTCGTCGCAGCGACCGCATTCGAAATATCTTTGACGGGCACCACAAAATCGGTTGGAAACGTATCTTTATTTTCCACATTCAGCGTGGAGCCAAAACCACCAACTAAACCAAGCATTTTCTCGGCCATATTGGTGGGAACCATGGGTTGTGGTTGCGGTTGCGTCGCTAAAGGCACAAAAGCTGGAGCCGAATCTATACTGGCCCCAGAAACCAAAGGGATTGGGACATTGGGAAAAATTCCTGGCAGCTTGGATATCTGTTGCAGTTGTTGGCGCTGCTGTTTTTGGTTTTTTAATTGCTTTTGGCGTTGCTTTGTTTGTTTTTTTAACAGTTTTTCGAGTTGCAGCCGCTCCGCAGATCCGTCCGGCAGAGCTGACAACATGCCACGATTTAGATTTTTAATAGATTTCTGTAGATTGTTGCCACCTTCCATTTGATTCTTGGACAATTTCTGATAGATTTTCAAGGCTTTGCGGTGCGCTTTCTCCTGTGCCTTATTAGTAGTTATTTCTCTGGCTGGGTCAATTGCCTGAGCACCCAATAATTTCTTCTTTTTGCTCTTCTTGGCTGTCTTTGTGTTTGCTGGTGGCACAACTGGGACAGATTTTGCACCAGCTCCCAAAATCATATTAACCTCACTCCTCTCGCTAGCTGTGGCTGCTTGTTGGCATTGGGCAGCTCCTTGCTCTGCCGTAGGTGACATCGTCTCCGAAAAAGTAATTCTTTTTGCCATTGATATGTCGATGGTTTCATTGAAAAAATTGTTGGGCTCATCGGGTGTTTTAGGTGGCGGTGACACAGGTGGTGCATCCAGGCCCTTTAACTTGTCTAAAAAAATATGTAGACTTAAGTACGTATAATTAGCAAGAAGTAAATGCAAGAATCATTGTGGAATAATATTAAGCATCAACCAATCAGGTAAAGGTGGATATCGTAAGTTTATTGATTTTAAAGATTAGTCTTTGTTATTGGTATAATAATTAATTAGAAAGCAAACTAGACTTGAAGAACATACTTCTAATAATCGTATTTCCAAACGTGTTCACAATTCTGATATTGAACTGCATAGAGTGATTCAAGTCAAGAAATTCCCTCTCCACAGAGACTGTACCAGACATAGCTTGGATTCGCCCGAGTACAACTTGTAAGAGTTGCAGTGTCTAATTTAGTAAAAATAGAATACTAATATCTTATGGCTATAGTACTGAAAATATATTCAAACGTCAGATAAATCAATTACAATTCAATTTTTTTACCATTTCATTTAAGTGAGTCAGAATTTAAAATTTTCCAAATGACATCTACGATGAAACAAGTACATTTTACTGTCTCCCCTATTCGAAAGAACAGCTTTCGATGTTGCAACAACAATAAGTGGTACAGCTACCTTAGAATATGAAGGATAAATTATTGAATTTTATGAAAAAAAAGGCAATAACTTGTGAATAAAAAAAATATATATATCAAGTTGTAAATATGGCAATATTATTTCTTATTGCAAATCAGAAGCCCCTGACTTAGTATAGCGCACAGTCAAATTGTTTGAAACATTTCGTTTTTAAAAGCCCATTTTGAGCTAGACAGTGAAATAGGTCCGAGTTGCATAAAATTGAGAAAACATTAATATTCTATTGATTTTGTTTATAAAAGGAAAGATATAATAATATATTCATTATAATAAAGGCTTGAATAATAATTAATGGGCCAAGGACTTCACCACAGGGCTAAGGAGAGAAGATAGACCGTAAGCTCTAAGGTCAGATTGATAATAATAATTTGTTGTCTTCACAACTATTTAAATGTTCAGGTGTGCATATAAGATATATGATATATGTACGTCAAACAAAGCGCGTACATTCCACAGACAGTCAAGAATTGTAGTATTTGCTTATATTGCTAACTTGTAGTCTTAATAAAAGGATTTATAATATGAGGACATCATTTAAATTTGGACGTAAAGCTTCTCTTACCAATAATATCGGGCACAAACGCTTCTGGTAGTTTTCCTTCGATTGCGGGGGAAATAAAGCCGCCCGTTGTCATAACGACACTACTGATTTCTCGAATCGCATGCCCGTCGTGATCAAAATTATCCCTGGATGAGGAATTCAGCGTCAGTGGAAAATCGCTCTGACCACACCACTTATGAATGCCAGTGTCCGTTTTTAAATTCGGCAATAATTTGACTGCTGTTTTGTGGACCGACTCCGAAGTCGATGGTGGAATCTGTTCGTGGTCGCACTTCTCAATTAATCCCGTGGAGGTAACTGTAGCAGCTGACTCTGTGGGTAACATTGGCGGCAAATACTCGAATATGTGAACGGGTCTCGTCAGCGTCTCAACGCTGCCCGGTTTCAGAAAATTCAAGTTTGAGCTCCTTTTGACGGGGTAGATGGGCACATCCCGCACGAAAGGAATCGGCTCCACATTCCCAATATAGTCTAATAATTCGTTCATATTTATGTTGAGATTGCTTAGGCTCAGAAGTGCATCCTTCAAATTCAGCTCAACCCGGTTTGCTACCAAAAAAAAAGAAGATATATAATTAGTTCTTTACGTATCATGGTTTATATATATATGTATATATTGTAAATGGGTTGTTTTCTTTATTAATTTGTCCGTGTTTTATGGAGTATATGTAATAAAATTTCAATTTCTACCGTATACAAGGCATTATAAGTTTGTCTGAATTTTAGTTCTTTTACGCAGCATTCCTTCAGTTTTGAAACTATCTTGATGAAATTTTATTTGACGCGACCAGATCGGACTACTACTATATTTTACAGCTGCTTACGAAATTTTGGACTTTTTTATCCTGGCTAAGCTCACAAGATATGAGCATTAAGTTAATCACATTTGACAAAGAAAGAAAAATCGTCATCGTCGAACCAGGAACAATCGGTCGGAATATTCAGTTTGTTGGATTGAGATAGGCATATACATAAATGTTACCCTTTTAATGTTCATTTATATTAGCCGACACAGAAAGATACATAAGTACAAATTAATTAAATTAAATATTAAAAATAAAATTTAATATTTAACTTTATGAAAATAAGAAATATTTATAAGATTTCTACCTGACTATATAACTACAAAAATGGAAAATATTCTGTTCAAACTCAGGGAAAAATTCATATTTTCTATTTTTTTTTGCAAAAAATTTATTTTATTATTGATTTTTATTTTTAAGCTTTAATATACCAACGAGGATTTCAATAACTTAAATTTTTCATAATGCTACTAAATGAGAAATGCAAAATAAATGAGAAAACGTGAATTTTTCCGTATCCAATCACGTTCTTGACAAAATACAATTTTCTCGAAAACGCAATTCGGACTAAACTTTAAATGCCAGCAGATTATCTTCGTGTCCAAGATATCCATTGTTTTTCTTTCAAAGTACAATTCAGAGAATTAACATTAAAAACTTTTGTGTATGACGTGAAGAAAAAATCGCTCACGCGCCCATCTCTAGTCGCAATATCTAGACAATGCAATACATTATTTATAAGTGTGGATGCTCTTACTAAGAGAAATTGTGAACTCAGAAAGACATCCAAAAGCAGGAGGGGGGGGGGTTAAATTGTGATGTAAATAAATAGATAAATATAATATATATATGAATGTATTTACCGTGCTCGGCTTGGCTGTGTAAATCGCGGGCCAGTTCTTGGATAAAGCGTTGCAGAATGTCCTCCAGCAGTTCCAATGGTGCACTCTGGGTGCTGCTATATCCAATGGTTTGAGCAATTTGCGCTATAACAACGCCCAACATATCTGAAGTATATTTTTCTGCCATCATCGACGAGCTTGTTTTCATTTTATATTTTTTCTGCCAATGGCTAGATGTTCAGTGTTGACTAGCGCCAATTGCAACAAAGTAAAAGAATTTCTTACCCCCACAATTTATCGGTCGGCAATCGGTAACTAATACAGATATTCCCTTAAATAATTTTGCAACGCTGGCCTGCAAGACTTAAACGTTCCTTTTTTGGTTCATGGACTCAATTTAAGATTATGAGCAGTAGTGTTGCATTATTTTTATTTTTTCAGTTAATAATTACATCGAGAGTAGACCCTATTTTAGTGGTGTTGAAAAAAATAATCCTTAAATTTTTTTTTGAGATTTGTTGCCAATTTAGCAATACAGTGAAAAAATGGCATAAATGTGAAGACTTATCATGTAACATGAATATGTCATTAAATATCATAAAACATATGCATAATAAGAATCGCTGATTGATTAATTAGCTCAGTAAAGAGCAAAGAAAGAATGAAATAAAGAGCGAAACAGCTCAAAGTTTATCTGCGGCAACTATATCATTATAGTTTCATAAAATAATTAAAAAAAAAAAAAAGATTTATAATATTGTATAGCTTTTATAATTAATTAATTTATATTTGGATAGTTTGTGAATAACACACAGCTGACAGAAGAGTGTGACCTTACAAATACCAAATTCGCTATCTGAGTACATAGGCAATTGGCATAGAGCGACATCTGGCGGGGCGCAAGTGAATTAAAAAAAAAATGAAACTCCTCACATAAAAAATATTAGGAATTGAATAAAATGATTTAAAATAAGCCCTAAGCCATAGAAGTTTTTTCAATTGTTATTGAACAAAAAATAATTGAAAACGAGTTTCTAGATAATTGGCTCAACTATAAGAATAGGAAGACAAGTCCAAGTTTAATAACTTTTAATTTAATTTGGATATACTTATGATAATAGTTAAGTGAGGATCGGTAAATAACTCACCCGTGGTTATAAGATAACAGATCTTTTAGAGCAGCAATTAAAATTTTGTGAAATATATTTTATTCTGATTAGGGATATTCTGATTAGGAAAGAAAAGAAAATTAAAACAATAGGTTATTTTCGCTACCCCATATAATGATCTGAATTTGCTGCTATATATTAATAGAATACCTCTGGATAGTACATAGAAAGCAGTTAGAATTAACATTACACTTTATTGAGGTTAATTTGTTCTATTACAATTTTAATAATTGATTATTTACAGTCAAGCGAATAACTCTAATGTGTTAATTAATTTATATTCTATTTAAATTTTTTGGACAGAAAAAATTGACAAACAAAAAAAAACAAATTATTTTCAACAGACAACTTCCTTTTTCTTTGTTTTTTAATTGTAAACTAAGTCTCTTATGTAACACACTATAACAAGACAAAAAATATTGATTTAGCTCCTCATAATGAACACTAACCTCATTACAAAAACGATTTTTGATGACCAAATAAATATTAGCTAACTTTGACTGAAGTGTTTGTTTTTTTTGGTATGTGCAAAAGTTTGTCGTGAACAAAACAGAGGATACATTAAATAATTAGTGTGTGTTTTTGTAAATGAACTATCTAAAGCTACATTCGAATACGCTAAAGCGTAGTATTCTTGGTGTTTTTTTCATATGCCATTACAAATGTACAATAATTCATATATTTACTCAGCAAAGAGTGTGTGCCGAATGTGAACCCAGCATTTGTATATTATATTGTATCGAGAGAGATTATACAATATATTGTCCAAAATGACACCGAGATTCGTGGTTGGGTACAGAAAATAAATAATAAAGTTCAGCACAGAGCAAAGCTTGGCGATTGAAAACATTCAAATACGCAAGCTTTTGTTGAATAAGCCCATACGATCATTTCATTATTATTTAATTAATATAAATACGATAAATAAGTTAATTTATATATATGTATTTATATTTCGGTCCATTACCATGCATTGAGACTATTGCTTTCCACATTTTTTTTTTTTGTTTTTTTTTTTATATGCGTTTCAATTATTCTAAATTATGCCGGTAGCGACGAAGGCGTGCACTATTTTCTATCTTGGGATCACCCGGTGGCGGCGAAATATCATTTCGTAATGAAGGCTCGAGTGCATTTTGATTCCGTGCTGTATTATTTGTGTCCTCGTTTCGCGTTGCTGACAGTTCTTGAAGTTGAACTGCTGTCGAGGGATTAATTGCTGCTGCCTTACACAATCGACTGCCAAAGCCAATATTGTTCTCAACCAATTCCATATCGCTAATCTCTGACTTAGATTGATCATCGAAATTGCCCAGCATTGTTAAAGGAATTCCACGAGTTCTGTAATTATCACAAATTAGTATAATTTTGGAGTAATGAGTAAACAGCCTACACCTTACCTATTGGAGATACGAGCTTGTGGTCGTTGAAATCTTAGATTTAATTGTGTGGGATCAGTTACATATTTTCCTTCCGAAGACTCACGACGACGTCGCAAACCTATAAAATAGACAGACCTATATATTTAACTTGAAATTCAAAAACAAGGAAATACAAATACTTTTAACTAACCCAGAAGGAACCGAAAAACCCGAATTCGGAACCTAAATTAAAAGTTGTATTTTTAGAAAACCAAATCCTAACAGGAACTGATATTTTTTGTCACAAAAATACCGAAAGATTATAGAACACTTATATTTGAAATAATTTCTAGATTGACTTAGAATCAGCACCAAATTCTAAAATTCGTCCCGGTTTGACACCATGGTTAAAAGGTATTTTTAATGATGTCTGTTTTGTTTAAGGGCTTTTCCGAATTCGGATTAATAATAAGAAGTAAGATAGTTGTATGTATTATGGGGATATGCTTTCTATCGTGTTTCACACTCTTTTATGATACCTTTTATTTGATAATTTTTATACAATATAGGTTACATAATTAAAAATAAAATAATTAATATAATTTTTTTTTTTTTTACTGTTTGAACAGTTTCCATGGTTAAAAGTACATTGATCTAAACACTCACCATAACTTTAGCGAAAACCTGGTAAAGCACAAACCGCAAATTTGTTGAAAGAAAGATTTCGAAGAAAAATTCTTTTTGAATTATATAGACGCAGTTTTTTTCATATACTCAATAGAGATTAAAGATATTTTAAGATAATATTGCAGACTGACCCTAGCTCAAAATTTGTGAATTGCCGACTAAGTTATTTTTAATGATGTGTGATTTTAAGGATATTCACGAATTTAGATTAATGGGGTAAGGGACATACCTGGTGTTAAATCCATGATATTGGGAGAATTTTGAAGTGCACTTGAATGGTGACTTCGGGTTGGGCTATTCATTGTATCTAAAATGGGTGTCGGCGTCTGCAGAGCCTGAACAACAAGTTGGGAAGATCCTGCTTGGACAGCTTGCCCAAACTGCCCAGTTGCTGAAGTCGATATCGGGTTGTTGTCCACACCCGCCCACGAAGCACACTTCGATTGACGCACATTGTGAGTGAGTACGGGTATCTTGCTTGGTGCACACAATGATAGATCAGATCCACCACCGTCAGTTACATCAACTCCCACACGGCTCGTGATGTTTTGTGGATTTGATTCATCATTGGATTTAATCTGGGTGTGCGGGGAAACAATCGGACTCTCACCATTGTTGCCATTGTTCAATTTGACAGACTGAACTCGGCAAGAGCTGAACTCGTTGCCGGGTGCAGTCAACTCCTTAGCTAAAGGTGTATTATAATTGGCCGTTTTATTTGTTAAGGAAGATATATTTGTCCCAATTTCTATGTCATCACAGTTAACTGACTTCTTATCATTCGACTCTGAAGCTTGCCTATCACCAGATGTTTCATTGTTGGAAAGTTTGCATGTGTTCTTTGCAATTTTACTACTTGTGGCTGCCAGTGCATCATAGTAAACCGACTCGTCCATGTGCGAGTTTTCTGAAAGAAAAAAAATAAAGAATAAGAATAATAATTCCTTCGAGTACTCTATAATGATTACAGTCGACTTTGTGAAGTAATCGACTCAGAGTCCTATATTTCTCTCACTAAGAACTATATGCTTATCATTATTTTACTAATCATACTTTTCTGATTATTCTGGACGATTTTAAATTTAAGTCCCTCCAGAAATCTTGTAAATATTTAATATTAAATATTACATTTTATTCTTAAATTAATGTAATTTATGCACAGAAATGTTGAATAGTTTTGCATTTAAATATTACAGAAATCGTTTTACATTTACATTTTATTTTTAATTTAATTTATATTCTCCTTTTTGTATTTTTTGTGTCGACTGACCTTAGTCGGCATTAAATAAGTAATTGAATTAAGTATTTAATAAACATATATGTAGGACTGAATATGTCCCGTTTATTATTATTATAATAGCTATGAGTAGATTATTAGATTTACTACGCAAAGTGTGACTTTATATCCGCCTTAATTCCACATCGCACAGACAACTTCACAACTTTTGGTACTCGGGACTTTGAAGACTTCTTACTAACTCTAAAACTCACTTGTTCTGATGTTCTTCGTTTAAGTTCTTATCTTTTACAACTGTTCGATTGTTAAGTCGTTTTATCTGGCAACAAATATTGGACCATTTTACTTTATTATACCCACTCAGAAGTCTTGCAAATATTTATTTATTTTTTAATTAATTTAAATATTAAATTTTATTTTTATTTTTAATTTAATTTAATTTCAATCTTTCGATTTTTCTGTGTCGACTGATCCTAAGATCAACACTTAATAAATAAATGAATAATTAAATATATTTACCTTTAGAAATTACACGAATCTCAAGTCGCCCACTAACACAACCGTCGTTCGGCTGCATTTCCGCATCGACGAAATTGTCAACTCTGTTTCCTGATTGATGAGATAGCAACTCTGGTGTTATTGCATCGGTAGATGGCTGCAAGTTGCTCCGCTGACTGAATGTAGTCTTAACGCACCAGGGCACAACGGCTGAGGCAGCATTATCCGTCGGATTCGGTTTCGCATCCTCTCGCCTCTGTGGCGGCTTCTCATCAAAGATATCGATGAGACACACATTGGGCAGACTATTCCGATGCTTGTATATGGCCTGAGTCTCGTTTGAATGGCTCGAAAGTATGTCTCCAGGAGCAGCAGCTTGAGAAGGATCTCGCAACGGCATTGCTGGTATTATGGCCGTCGCCGTCGACTTTTGATTAGATATTGGCGCGATTTCGGAACAAGATTCGCGCACACAAACGTTTCTCGCGATGTCCATGCGATATACCTTAATCATGTCAAAGGTGATAGGTCACGAGGAATACAAATATTATTGTGAGCTTGTTACTATTAAATCGATTTTTTTTATATATGAACTACATATAAATGAGCTGTATGCCTAATATGTGCAATGGCAGAATGACGGGACTTATTTTAAATTAATCGCTTAATTTAAATGCTTAAAATGTCCCGTAGCTATACGTTTTAAGTTGTTGCGAGCACGAGTACTACACACTTTAATACATAAATGAACTGAATAAAGAAAACTTTAAAAAAAGTAAAAACCATGCAAGTTATTTTATACACAAATATTGAGCTTTATGAATTAGAAATGCATAGATATACAGCTTTGTTAAATACTCCCTTAGATGAAAAATTAAAGTGATTATAAGTGGAATAGAATAATTTCTTAAATATACTTACAGTGTCATCAAAGGCTGCTTGCTGAACAGCAGGTGGCTCTAAGTCTTTACGTAATACATTACCAATTGCCGGTTCGGACCAGCAGTGCGGTATGGACATTTGTAAGGTCTCATAGTTCTCGATTCCAGCTATATTAAGCGTATATCTATTGGCAATTCGGAAATTATTATACACTCATTTTTTTCTACGTACGTCAATATAGAACTTAAGTTAGTTAAGATGGTGGTTGTGTGTGTGTGGGTGTTGTAAAAAATGTTAATTATGTTATAATGGAGGTATCCGTAAAAGTTTTTTCGATTTTAAAATTGTGCATTACCTGCAAAAAGTATATTCAATTTTTGTCTTTCTTTATATCAAATATTATTATATTATTTGTTGACTAGTTTCTGCGCCTTTGTAAATATGTTGAATTGTTTATTTTTTCCACTCAATTAAATAAATAATGACTCAAAAGCAAAACTCTTTGTTTTATTATTTATACGGGTCCGTTTAAAAATTCCTTAATGGTTTATCATAAAGAAAATTACAAATAATTAAATTAATATATATAAAAAAAACCTTGTAAATTATTTTTTGCATAATTGTTAATTTTTTGGTACGCATTTTCCGACTTTTTTTTAATAATTACCGGGTTCCTATTAAAAAGATTTATCATAAAACATCTTCAAACTTACTAAATTAATGTATATATAATTCAGAACGAATTTCAGACGACTAATCAATATTCAATTCAATATCAATTCAATATTTTCAACATATAATATTTCAAAATTGGTATTACCTGAATAGCAAGGACTTTTAAAACAATGAAAATGGTCAGAATTTTTTTTATACTTTGATACCGATGCTATCTTAGTATATTGGTTTTGTGCAATGAATGTCACTCTGTCTGTCTGTCTGAACGCAACTTTTTTCGACATCGTTAGAGATAGAGACTTGAAACTTGGAACATATTCTGGTCTGTGCCCGCGTCAGTCCACTACGAGGCTAGGAAATCGATAATCGCAAATCGATAAGGCCACATATCTCCCACAATTTGAAGGCTACACCCACCTCTGCCGCCCCAAGCCCCCGCCCCTAAACATTTAACATATCCATGTCTTCCCCAGTTCTTGAGTAAGAGCCATCAAATTTGGTATATTACTGGTAGCCGCCTTTAAGAACACACCTGCATCCCATAATCGCCAAAGCCGAAATTTAGGAAACTGTAAATCGATAAATTCGCATATCTCCCACAATTTTCAAAATAGAGTTACTCATTCAAAGCTCGGCATATACATTTTCAGACTACTCCCACACCCTCCGCCACCAGGAAGTTTGGCCCTACAAATCTAAAATGCGCATATCTTTCACAATTTGTAAGCTGAAATCACCAAATGTAGTTACTGGTAACTCCCTTAAGAGATCGATAAAAATTTGGATGACCACGCGCACTCTGCCTCCACAAACCGATACACTTATTACTGTAAATCGATGAAACCAATTATCTCACACAATTTGAAAGCTAGATTCACCAAATTTAAAAGCTAAATTGGTAGTATTCAAAAATCCAGAAACAAATTTTGAACCACGCCGACTCCCACCCCCAAAAACGATGAAGCCGATTTCTCCCGCAGTTTAAGAGCTATAGTTAGCAGACTTGACAAGTAGATTACTTAGATGATTATCCAAAATTTTTTTTTCTAAAAGCCCATATCTTCCATAATTTAAGAACTACAGTTACCAATCTTGGATGGAAGGTTACTAGGAAAATCTTCCAACATTTTTATCGGCCACGTCCACGTTCCTGGCTACACGCACCCCTTTGTTTGCTACCTGTTATCAGCTGGTATTACTTGTGGTATCCAAGTACTTCGCAGTTGCTTTCGCCCGACTGCAACGTTCTCTCTTATTTAAGTGTTTAAGATAAAAACATAGAACCACTTACACAAATAATTATTTTCTGTTTTTGTACCAGTTTTTCTCTGCATTTGGGGATATGTGCATTTACTGTTGTCAATATTGCTGCACTTACCTCTTAACTTTCTCCTTCCGAAATGGTTCTGCTCTTGAATTGCAGCTACCGGTAACAGCTAAGTTAGAGGTTCTCCGTAATAACGGCAATGAGACATCCGCTTTAGTAAACTGATCCAAATTTGGTTGTGACTGTGAGGCAAGAGGTTCAAATAATTTACATGTGATTTCTCTTCTGTTTTTTTGTACATTGTGTATCTGCTCACACATAATTATTAAATATATATATATAAATATATATATACATATATATAAATATATATATACATATATACATATAAATATATATATACATATATATATATATATGTATATATATATATATATATATATATATATATATATATATATATATATATTGATGGCATGTATCTAGGTTAGATATAAACACATATGTGTTCTTAGACATGTACTCGCAACTGGGCAACTGCTATATATGTTATGTATATTATATATATATATATAATAGTAATCAAAAAAGATGCACATTAAAACAGATGGACATTTTAAGCATTGGTTGATTGATTTGTTAATTCGCACCTGACACCTGGCAATAAGTCCCCCTGTCTGCGCTGTTGAACTTCTTATTTCGTATTTACCTGTGGCTCCTGCTTCCATTCGTTGTCCGTTGTATCCTCCGAGTCGTCGAACTGGCTCTTCCACTGTGACGCCAGGGTGAGTGCTCCGCCCCCCTTTGTTACCTGTTGCAGAGCCGAAACATTCTCATCGTCAATCAATGCGAATTGGGTCACAGAATGATCACCAACACAGCCGGCAACGCTGCTCTTAACCGTCACAGTGGTCCCGCCGGGCAGGTTGCCACCGCTGCTCAAACGCGGGGTGCACGTGGCACTTGCACTACCTCCAGTTCCAACTAATGAAGAGGAGGAGGGCCGCAGATTGGTTGATGTTGCCGAGCGCCGATTGGTTGGCGGTATGGTCGTCGTTATGCCAAAGATGTGATCACGCTGACAAATGACAAATTTCGGCGTTGAACTGCCTCCATTGCCACCATTCTGCTGATTCTCCAGGTCCAGCGATGAGGAGACCTCGGCGCTGGTGATCTGGGGTGCGGCCAGCACACGCAGCCGACCATAGGTTGATTTCTGATCAGAGCCCAGATTAATGCTGCTCACTGATCTCTTGTTGTCGCCGCCCTTCTCGATAACGGCAGCAACCTGATGATTGTGATGGAGTTTAACAGCACCTTCGACGATTTCCGTTTTGGGCTCGCCGCACAGCGATCGACTTGTTGCACCCTCAACATTGACATTGACATGTCCATTGCTCTTCTGGTCCGGATCATTGTTGCTGGCATTGTTTGTAACCACCACCATATCCATGTGCTCCTTGTCGACCGTCCCCGTCTGAATTTTGGTCACCACTGGCTGCGTATGAGCCGCAACAATTTTACTCTCCGGATAGTGCTAATTTGTAATAATCGCTTGATTAATGTTTAATCGATAATCGATTAGACTTCATGGACTTACATAGACTGGTGCCGAATTGTTCTGATTCGTTGTGGTGTATGAACCGGATACAGTCTGGGCCGGACACCGTTTCCCATGGATGACGCCATGCGTAGATCTCAACGGTGCATTGGAATTGGTGCTAACTTCGTGGTTAGCAATTCCTGTCACCGTTGACGGCTTGATCAATGCACTCGGAAGATTCGCAACAGCTATTGCCGTATTTGACACCAGCACCAGCTGCTGCTGCTGCTGTTGTGGTTGCAACTGTTGCTGTTGCTGCTTTGGTAATGCATTTAAAGTCCCTGAATTCTGCAAGGCGGAGTCGGCTGTTGCTTGGGGTGTCATTGTTGCATTGCAATTCTTATCAACCTATAAGTAAAAATATTTGTGTCGGATTTTAAGATACTCAGAATAAATCCCAACATTTTAGTAATTTGCCCCAAAAGGAAAAGCTTGCCCCAAGACCAACAATACAAAATATATCGCGATTTTTTTTTATTTTTTTTTAATGCATTCTATTATTCTATGCAAAAAATATTTAAAAAAAAACGTCATGGAATTTACTGGCTCTGTTTTTATGTTAGAGTTTGTCTTAGAAGCCGAGCAGCTCAGTAGGAAGTTACTCAACTCCTCGAACTGTGTTTTTTTTTCAATTTATTTTTAATGATAAAATAAACAATATCCAGGAAATTAAATAAATATCTCTTAAATTTCACAAAATTTCACACTGAAACTAAGAAATGTAAATCCTGGTTTTTAAAAAGCCACAACCATTTTCACTTTTTGAAATATTATTCAGGTGACCAGCCAAAGTAAAAGATATTTTTTGCAACTTTATAGCTAACGCAATATAAAATATAAAGTTAATGATTTCATCAACAGATTATTACAAATTTAAGGCTCAAAAAAATTAAGAAAACCTTTAACAGGTTTTGGGCTCTTGTATTCAAATTTGAAAGGTGAAAGTTTTCTGACCTGAAAAAAAGTATGTATTTTGTTTTTCTACCTTTTCCTTTATATGAAGCGGTTCCGTTGAGGCCATCTGAGCAGTATCAATATCGTTTCTCTTTCGTACCTATATTAAGGACGAGAAATCGAAGATCGTTTTGTAGTTAATAAGTTCTATTCCTTTTAATATACATTTAGCTGGCTGCAGGTCAAACATTTTGAAGCCACTATTTTATTTTTATACTCTGAACACATTAAAAATGGATAAAAAAGGGTATAATGGTTGTGTGCAAATGTATCTTACAGGCAGAAGGAAGCATCTCCGACCCCATAATGTGTATGCATATATTCTTGATCAGAGTCAACAGCCGAGTCGTCCGTCCGTCCGTCTGTAATAACGCGCAGATATCAGAGACTATAAGAGCTAGAGACTTCAAATTTGGAATATAGGTTCCCGTATACCCGGCGCAGATCAAGTTTACTTTATTTTACCGATAACTGCCGCCGTTTTTCGATTCTCGATACATTTAAATTTCCGATAGCAATAAATGGTACAGTTTTAAAGGCAGAATCTTCTAATTAATATATAGGATGCATATGCATATTATTGCCTGGTCTAAAGAACTTGTGGGATGGTTCGGATGGGGCTGAGCTGAGGCCACCAGGCGCGGGTTTGCTGATAGCGAATGGCCTCCGCTTGTGTTGCCACCTTTAAAGTATAGCCTCACACAACCCCTATCTCCCCTCACAATTACCTACCCCATCCTATCCCCCACATCTCACTCCGAGCCGGACTAAGGCGTTATCCGAACCGTGCCGAGAGTCAGCTTGACTGGGGGCCCGGGCGAATAACTAGCCCAGTCTCGAACGCTGGGCTCAGGCAAATGGCGACCGCCAGTTCTAATTTAGTCTTACCCGGGTAATGCGGATCTCTGCTCGGGTGGACACACATTTCTCCGCAGCACGTGGGAATTAATGAAGAATTCTAGAAATACAAAAATACCGCAGGATGTCGCAAGACACTTAGAGAGTCGAGCCCTAGACGGGGAAAGACCCTCTCGTGTGGTAGACCAACCTCCACACCGTGCTGCTCCAGCACCAAACAGGAGAGTGCAGCATGCACAACAAACTCCGGCTTTCAGGCAGGGAGAGTGATGGTCGGACCACCCCGACCACCATGCCCAGCAACGAACGCCGCGAGGCAGGGCGCACAGCGCCCAAAGAGGAAGGAAGAGTTCCTGCCACCGAGGGGTCAACCCGGTGGGCTGGATGACCCGGACCGGAAGAATCTCTGCGGTTCGAGGGTCAAGTTGTATTTTGGTACCTCCAGCAAGAACTCACTCCTGATGTAGCCCTGAAGAAGGCCACAGAGCCCAGAGAAGCGGCTACAGCACCAGCGCCAGCTCCCAAGAGGTGTAGCAGCACACTCACCCCGCCGGTGGCCACTCCCAAAAGGGTGTGCCCGGAGGTCAAGGGTGCTGCTCACGGACCGGGGGCGGCGAAGGTGACAGCCGAAAAGGAAGCAGGCTTAGACCTCAGTCCGAGCACATCGCGTGCAGCGGCCACGAAGCCCAGCTCGCAAGCACCCACCGAGCCCCGATTGTCATATGCGGATATGGCAAGAAAGGTAAAAGTGGCCGTGTTGCCTGCGGATTTCCCACAGGCAATGCTCAGTCACGGAGACTTATCTGTGTTGGAGGGGGCCATGGGGGCAACACCAGGCCCCAATCACCGTGTCAGCTGGAGCCTCCCCAGCAGATGGCCAGAGTCACCGACACAGGTCTGGCTCAGGTAAACATGCTCCGTGCTAAGGCCGCCTCGGCGGTCTTAGCAAGGATGTTTACCAAGCAACACCTTGGGCTAGCCCTGGTACAGGAGCAATGGGTGCACAATGACATTAAAGGCCTGTACACGGCTGACTCGAAGGTAATCTGGGATCGGAGAGGTAAGGAAAAGTATTAACTTTACTATCCTTTCAGAATTCCTGACTAGAGACTGAGTTCCCATATTGGTGCAGACCAAGGGCAGCGCGGTCCCTACGGCCATGGTGTCTGCGTATTTCGCAGGAGATGGAGCCTGCCCACAACCAGAGATAGAAAAACTGGTGGATTACTGCAGGAGGGAGAAAATCTCAGTGCTCATCGGATGCGATGCCAATGCGCACCATACGATATGGGGCAGCAGCGACATCAATTTGAAACCAGGTCGCAACCCCAGGAAAACCAACTGGGAAGGCAACAAGTCGACCTTAGGGCTCTCCCTAGCCAACGGGTTATCTGGTATACCCAGAAAGCCGCTAGAGCTGGACAGGGCTATTGGTGACCTCAACAAGTGCATAACTAATGCATTTGAGGATAACTGCCCGGTAAGGAAAAAGCACATGGAAAAATATGCCCCATGGTGGAACGACAGCCTAGAAAGACTGCGTGTGACCACACGTGGCCTCTTCAATAAAGAGAGACGGAATATGGGAGCAGTACCGTGAAAGCCTGACCTCCTACAATAAGGAGATAAGAAAGGCCAAACGGAAGAATTACAGAAACTTCTGCGAAAGCATAGTCAGCACAAGTGAAGGCGCCAAGCTCCATAGAGCGCTGGCGAAACGAGCGCATGATGCGAACTTAGCACTGAAGCGTGGGGATAACCCCTTTACGAGCAGTAATTTGCAGAAACTAGAACTACTCTTCGAGACGCACTTCCCAGGAAGTACACCCCTGCAGGAAGAGGCTATCGAAAGGAAAGTAGATACAGGCCGTCAACTGACGACTGGGCATGCGCCAAGTCGACAGTCACATGGGAGAGACTTAATTGGGCAATTGGTGCATTCCAGCCCTATAAGTCCCCTGGAATGGACGGCATATCGCCAGCCTTCGTTCAAACGGGACAGGAAATACTCCTCTGCCGTATTTGGAAAGCATTAGTAAGTAGCCTAGCCCTCGTATGCATACCGGGCGCTTGGAGGAGAGCTAGGGTAGTCTTCATCCCCAAGGCAGGGAAGAAAGACATTACCAGCCCAAAGTCCTTCAGACCCATCAGCTTAACATCGTTTTTAATGAAAACGTTGGAAAAGCTTGTGGACTACAAAATCAGAAGCATTTTGCTTAAACAAAGGCCGCTGCACCCAACGCAGCATGCTTACAGAGTAGGCAGGTCTGCGGACACAGCACTTTATCAGCTGCGACGTACTTCGAGTGCGGCAAGGAAGTAGCACTGTGCGCCTTCTTAGATATAGAAGGCGCCTTTGATAACACATCACACGATGCAATCAAGGCTACCCTCGAGAGAAGGGGCCTTGACTACACTACCAGCAGATGGATACTCGCACTGCTGCGGACCATGCAAGCCACGGCATCATTGCATGATAGCACTGTAACAGTCCTTACCACCAAAGGCTGTCCCCAAGGGGGGGTGTTGTCTCCGCTACTCTGGAGTCTGTTAGTAGACGAACTAATTAACAGACTTGCTAACAGTGGTATTAAATGTCATGGTTATGCCGATGACATTGTTATCATAGCGCGAGGCAAATTTGAAGAAGCGCACTGTCACATAGTCCAGTCCGGGCTAAGGATAACGAATAACTGGTGTATGGAGGTTGGACTCGACCTAAATCCTACGAAAACAGTCATCGTCCCCTTTACTAGACGACATAAGTTACAGAGGATGAGGCAAATATGGCTCTCAGGAGCCCTACTAGAAACAAGTAGGGAGGTTAAATACCTGGGAGTCACATTTGACAGCAAACTTAACTTTGGCACCCATGTGCAAAATACGATATTAAAGTGCTCCAGGGCGCTTTATACATGTCGTAGCATAGCGCGTAAATCATGGGGTACATCACCAAAGATATTAAGATGGCTATACCTAATGGTAGAATGACCTATGCTAACATATGGAGTGATAGCATGTTGTGACAGAGCGCGGCTCATCACCGTAAAGAAACAACTGCAAAAGTTGCCGAGATTGGCCTGCGTATGTACGACAGGAGCAATGCGCACCTGCGCAACAATGGCCCTTGAAACCTTACTTACACCATGCCACCATACCATAAGGCTCAAGCAGAAAGCCACGCATTTAAGGACGTCTGCAGAAGGAGTTGGGGGCAATCATATCCTAAGCCATAAAGATGCACAATTCCTTTCAAATGAACTGCTCCTGCTAATGCAACCTAGGGACGAAATGGTAGCCGAATACATATTCGAGCGAAATTTCACAGTTCGTATGAGTAGTAAAAGGGAATGGACAACTCTAGATGAAGTCCATCCCATAAAACCGCACACCATAAAATGGTACACCGATCGATCACTCACGAATCAGGGCACGGGTCCTCAGGTATTCTACCATGAATCCCTAGGAACGCACACCAGCATATTTCAGGCTGAGGTGTGTGCGATAGGGAGATGTGCGGACTTCAACATAAAACGTAACTATCGGAATACGGATATATCCATCCTATCCGATAGTCAGGCAGCATTGAACGCTATAATGGGGACTAAGATAACATCGAAGGTAGTCCATGAAGTTCGTTCAAAGCTAGACCTACTCGGGACTCACAACAGGCTCACACTACGATGGGTCCCGGGTCACAGGGACATAGCGGGAAACGAGGCGGCTGATAAGCAAGCAAGAATGGGGGCAGGAAGGCCCCTAACAGGACCAGAACCGTATTGTGGCATAGGGAGACACACTATACGACTGGAACTTAGAAACGAGGAGAGACAGAGACGGCAACAGAGCTGGTCAGAGGCAGTAGGACTCCGATAAGCCAGATGTCTCCTATGTGGTTATAATCTTGTACGATTTAAACAAATTATAACCATGGGAAAGAACAGACTTAGGATACTTACCGGTCTATTGACAGGACACTGTAGACTAAGAAGTCACCTAACTAAATTGGGTATATATAGTAGCGATCTGTGCAGGTTTTGTGAAAGTGAGGAGGAATGCACATTCTAGCAGAATGTGTCGCCTTAACTAGAAGAAGACGCAGCATCCTAGGGGCGCATGTTTTGAATTGCAAAGACATAGAAGACCTCAACCCAACAAAGATCCTCACGTTCGTACGGGAGTTGGGGCTGATGGAAGAGCTATAGGCTCAGAAGGGGGCACAATAGATCAAATAGGTCGCGGTGCAGCTTCGCCCCCAATAATAATAAATGCATATTATTGATCAACTGCCCAAATTTTATCAAGTTCGGATAAAAAAGACCCAAGTAATAGCCGAAAATATATTTTCATATTGATCTCATTTCTATCAGCAGCCGCAAGCATTTTCTGTATTCATAAATACGCGAGCCCATGTGTGAGAAAGAGATGGCATGTTAATCGGTGCTAGCGTCAATATGTTTTTGTGTGTTTGTAGAGCCCCGTTACCTACGATTGCCTGTATATATGTATGTGCGTACTTATGTGTATGCACGTGTTTGTTACCAGTCAGCCAGGATCAGTTCGGGCTTGTGAATAAAAACATGAGCTACATCTGTTTTTTTCATTCCGCAGTGCCTGAGCTTGCTATAAGAAATTAGTGCATTTGCAGACCTGCTCACATTTGAGTGCAAAATTTATTATAGGGAAATTTTCCAATAGTCTTGGAATATATTTAACAGCTTGATTAATGGTAAATTGTAGTCGAGCTCACTCGACTACAGCACTCTTACTTGTTTACCGAAACAAACTGAATATATATTTAAATTGTAAAGAGTTTGCCAAATACAAAACAAGTTACTAATGTGTTCCAAATTTTGTAAGAATATATATTCGAATATGTAATACTTACGTATTCAGTACCGCTTGCATTGGAAGCTGCCACAGTCATTTGGGTGACATTGCCATGCAGATAATCATTTTTAGCAGGCGTTGCAGTTGCATTTGTCGATGCATTAATGTTGCCAGCGGTGGAAGTATCAACTTTCTCCCAATCGTACGGATCTGCCTCCTTAACGCCACGGCGTTTCATACAGCGCTCAAATAGACCGATTAACATCTTTTAGAAATACAATATTTTTCAAAGTCAAAAATATATAATATTTCTATATATATATATATTACCGCATAGTCCGGCCGATCTGCGTACGTGAGTGATTGTATGTGTTCCAAGAACTGTTTTAGGTCCGACGGTAGGTGTTTTAATAATATTCTATGATCATATTTCTCTTTGGTCAATCCAACCTGTTCCTTGTCTTTTATCTTTCGCCACGGCAACTGGCCATTCACAAACTCGACCAGCATATAGAATAGAGACCACAAGTCATCATGCCGCCCCATCTCCCGGTTCCGATGTGCATTTATAGAGGCGTATCGCACAGTGCCTCGGAATCCAGCCGCCGCCCTGGGACACCGCACCTCTCCAGTCCCCGTCGTGTATTGCCGAGCCAACCCGAAGTCCAACATGTACACCCGTCGATAGTTATATGGCAAGCGTCCCACAGAGAAATTGCTCTAAAATGTTTAATGAATATTATAGGATTTGATTTTAATTATTTATTTATTTAATTCAGTCGACACCAAAAAATACAAAAAGTAGAAATAGTTTACATTAAATTAAAAATAAATTTAATATTACATAAATAAATCATCGCCAAACTCTGAACTTCTCATACAATTGTTGGAAGATTAATCTTGATAATAGATTATGATTTTACAAAATTTCAAGCACGGCTTTATTTTCCGAACCCTTTGAAGCTAGAGACTTGAAAATCAGACATTGGTATCTGGCAGGGAGTGATCAATTAATGCAAATCTTTTATATTTGAGCTAGAATTGCAAAATTTGAAAGGCAAACAACTATTTTTACCGGCACAACGTCCTATTTTTATACTATATATGCGTCTCCAAAATATCTTAACTAAAATCACTAGGTAATTTTCAATAAATAAATTTCTTCCTAATTTTATACCATGTCTTAAACAAAGTCAATAGGTACAATTGCGACCATTTACATTTACATATAATGCTTTGTATTGTAATTCGGCTGAACTTGGCATTGTGTGATCGAGGAATAATTATAATTAAATAAGAAAATAATGTAGAATAATTATAATTATGCAAGAAGAGAATGTATGTATTATAATTATAATTATGTAAGAAAATCAACTACAACGCAATATAAAAAAATGTTTGAATTACACTTTAGTGTTTAATCGATTCGTGCTCTTCATTATCATGATCGATGAGACCGGATTAAATACTTTTACTGAAAATGGGCTTACCGGTTTTATGTCGCGGTGAAGAAAGCCAACGGAATGTATTGATTCGATGGCTTTTAGAATTTGCAATCCCAGCCTGAGTGTTGTGCTGAGCGAAAATGCGCCACGTGGCTGAGCTCGTCTCAGCTCGGCTAGGTTTTTGCCCTGCAGTTGCATTACAACGTAATTGAAGCGATCGTTTCTGCCGCATCCGATGAAGCGGCAAACGTGCTCCTTTCCCTGGAGCTTCTTCAGCACGGCCACCTCCATTTTGAGGACCTGCTTCGGCTGGCGTGCGGACTCCACTTTGAGTGCCACCTGCTCTCGAGTGATTAAGTCTTGGCCCTCGTAAATTTCACCGAAACCACCACCGCCAATCTTTCGCACCACCTTAAATAAATACATTAAATTTTGAATTAGTTAAAATACAGAAAAGCAAAGCGATGAATAAAAAACGAATCAATTACAATTTTTATTTAGGGTATAATTTATTTATTTAATCTAGACTAAATGCAGTCTCAAACTTTACCATCTTCAAATTTATATATTTAACTAAATTTAGATAATTGTAAAGAAAATTAATTAATTATTTGACTAAATTTAAAAACTTATATATAAAATTAAATCAATTAAAAACAGTTGATATAAAATTTAGAATACAACAGCTATATACACAAAAAAAAACTGTTGTAAAGTATTAAATTAATGGTGATATTAAAATGTTACTGGGTAAAGCCACAAATATAAATAAAACAAAATCTAGGGATTAGTCCCATACAGAAAAAATATAATATATAATGAGTAAATAATAAAAAGCAGAAGGTTTCGATAAATAAAAAAAAATTAAAAATATAGTTAAAATTAATTTAAAAAAATTTAAATATAAGATATTTGGGGCATTAAAATGTTAATTGGGGAAACCTACTAAAAAGCTACATAATTTAATAAGTATAAAGTAAAAAGAAACGACTAAAGAATAAAAGCCAGAATAAAGTTTCGATACCTTCCAGCGCTCCTTGACCACATGTCCTGGCTGCAAAAGGTCCTCTGACGTCATTTTGCTCGTCTCTTTCGGGGCTGCTTGCTGTCCACTGGCGGCGTTACTGCTCTTCTCCAATATGGCAGCAGCTGGAGAGTTTGTGGTCTGTGAAGGAACCTTGAAGGTCACCCGACTGCGGACACCTAAACGATTATGCTTGGCAGGCAATGTCGCCGATCGCTGCAGTGCATTTGGATAATTTTTGTATCTCTGCTCCTTCTCCGAAGCATCGGCATCAGCATTTGCCTCAGCCTGAACTCCTCCACCCCTCCTAGTGGCACAATTACCAGGGCGAATGTTCTGCAGGAAGAGTGCGTGGAGCGTGGCAGGTGCAATTGATGGCGGCGGCTTTGACGGAGGCGGTGGCTGCAATCGCAATATATTCTTGTGCTCTGTGTATTTTGAACTGTCGCCTATGTACAGCTTGGGTAGGTTCGATTCGATTTGGTCTTGGTCTTGTTGCTGTTGGTTTTCGTTGTGGTGTTGTTGTTGGCGCTGATCATACAGATTGTCTTTGACGTGGCCTGTGGCGTTCTTGAGTGGCTCAGCGACATTTTCGTCGTTTCTACTGAAGCGAGAAGGTTTTGATTAATACAATTACACTGTTAACTTATTTTAAGTCATGTGAGATGTATTTTATTTTTAATTTAATTTATAATTCTGTGTCAACTGACTTTAGTTGACATTAAATAAAATAAATAAATTAAGTAAGTTAATATCTCAACGAAACTGTTTACTTTAATTGTTTAACATTTTTTAAGTTATGTTAAGTGTATTTATTTTTAATTTAATTTATTCAATTATTTTACTTTTTATATTTTTTTTGGTGACATTAAATAAAAAAAACGTATTATTAAATTTATTTATTTATTAAGGTATGTTAATGTCTCAAACGAAACTGTTAACTTTTATGATTTGTTATAAAATTGCATTGCATTTTATCTCTACCGACAATTTGGTAATTTCTACTAAAACGAGATAAATGTTTGTGATTAACACAAGTACACTGTTAACTTTTTAAGTTATGTTAAGTTTTAGTTAATGTCTTAATGTCTTAGTGTCTTAACTCCTATTGTATGTTATAAAATTGGAATGCATTATATTTTTTAGGTTTCACTTTTATGTTATTTTACCACCAGCTGATTGCACTGAACCAATTTGGTGGTGTTTTTTTCTCTGTCCTCTTTTTTTGTTTGGAACGCATTTGCAGGCGTTGTCTCTGCAAATAATGCGGACTAATTTGATTCCATTTTATTCTCCTTTAAAAAATTTTTACCATAAATTAAATTGCATATGGAAATTCAAAATTGCAAATATATTTGTACAAAAATATATATATATATGCATAATACTTCTGAAGGGAAAATATAAGCAATGGATATGGAGACATGAATCATATGTATATATGTACATAGGGTATTATTACATGGTCAAATTTGAGAAGATTTTGCTGACATTGCGATTGGGTTGGTTGGGTTTACCTCAATTATTAAATAACAGCGATAATCGCTTGAAATAGCCACTTAACTCTGGATTTGAAAAGTTGTCTTCACTTTGCAGCTCAGCTTAGCTCACGTAATGCAAATATGCCAGTTATATATATATGTATATTCAAAGTTTGACATGGAATTTGGGAAAACTAATTGTTTTTTATAGGCACGCTTTGATAGTTGCATAGAAAACACACATTTTACATTTCACATTTTACAATTACGAGCGAAGAATCACGAAACACAATTCGAATTGTTAAACATCGATTACAGATGAGGTACGCTTGACATATTACTCAAGCCTGAAATAAAAAATCTAGTATTGATTGCAAAGCTTTTGATGTTGCTCTCCGTGTTCCCATGCTAAGCTTTTACTGAGAAAAACAACGGCACTTCCTGCCTTACGAAACGATGGACAGAAAGAGAGAGAGAGAGCCAAATTACAAGTTGACAGTTGCCACTGGCTACTTGAACTTTCACCAGCTGCACCCTTCCAGCAGCGCATGCGCCAGGACATCAACTATGTAGTGTTATGTCAATCAGGTTTTATCTCACACTCAGCGTTGTGTAGCCATGAGCTTTCGCAGGTACTTTGAGAAGAGTTTTCAACAAATTTTAGCAAGTACTTTTTTATATAAGAAAGTATTTATATAAGTAAGCATATCTCGCTTAAATGAAGAAAATTTGTCTGTGCTCGCACCCATTTTTTTACCTATTTATCATTATTTATTGTCGCTGGATTAAATTATGCTTCATTACACAAAACTTAATAAAAAAATGTAATTTTAATAGGCATAAAAAATATTTTTTTTAATTTTCTCTATCGGACTAGTCGACATCAAATAAGTATAGTACACTTTTAGTAAAATATCCCAAAAGCTTGGTGGCTTGGTGACTGAAATTGTTGTAGACACGATGTTTCGTGTTGGAATTTTCGAAGAACATATACGCGGTTCTTAAATAGACCATATTAAAATGATAGCATCCCAATAATCTGATCAGCTTTTTAGTGCTTTTAGATATTTCATTTCTTAAAGCTAAGATAATTTTATTTCAGAGTTTAGATCATAATAATCGTACAAGAATAAGTAAATAAAAATCATACATGCTGACTAAAAATTTCCTTTCATAAATAAAAAATGCTATCAAAATAATCACAAAAACAAGAGATAACGTTGCAGTCGGGCGTAACCGACTGCGAAATACTTTGATACCATACGTAATAAAAGCTGATAACAGGTAGATAGGAACATGGCGGGTGTAGCCAAGAAATACTGTCCAAGCTTGCCTTTCAAATTGAGGTAAATATAAGCTAGTAACGTTCCTTCGAAGTTTGGTAATGGTAGCTCTCAAATTACGGGAGATGTGGGATTTTGAAAATGTTGGGGGCGGGAGTGGACGTGGTCGAAAAAACTATAAGAGAGGGTTCCTAGTAATCTTCCTTCAAAGTTAAGATCTCAATGCGTCGCCAAAAAAATTTTTGGAGTACGATCTTAGTAACCGACATTCCAAGTTTGGTAAGTGTAGCTCTTAAATTGCGGGAGATATAGGCTCGTATCTTGTCTTATCAAATTACACTAACACATCCATCTTTTACCGATCTCTTAGGGGAGTTACCAGTAACATACGTTCAAAATTTGGCTATCTTACAAATTGTGGAAGATATGCGCTTTTTAGATCTGTAGGGTCAAAGTTCCTGTGGGCGGTGAATGTGGGCATGGTCGAAAAGTGTATATTTCGATCCTTGGAAGATGTTATCAGCAAGTTACATTCCAAGTTTAGTCACTCTTTCTTAAAAATTGTGGGAGACATGTGGAATTCTCAATGTACACTTCCCGAAATATCGGCTTTGGCTATTATGAGCGCATGTGTGGGAGTGGCCATACAAATTTGTTATCGTTTTTTAAAAACGTCTACCAGTATTATAAATACCAATGACATCGCCAACAACCTACCAACCAAATTTGGTGACTTAAGCTGGGAGATATGTGGCCTTATCGTTGTGCGAATATCGAATTTCTAGCCCCCTAGTGGACTCCAATTTTTATATTTTGTCCGACGCGGGCACAGACCAGTATATGTTACAAGTTTTAAGTCCCTATCTCTAAGGCTGTCGAAAAAAGTTGGGTTCATACAGACGGACAGACCGACAGACAAACGGACGGTATCAAAGTATAAAAATGAAGTGTTCTACAACTGAGCTAAAAAGTTTTCTGCAAAATTAAAAAAATGTTTTGATTGTAGAAACCTTTACCTAAATTTTCAATTTATTTTAATTTATTTAACTATATTTAACAAAATATTTCGTTGAACAAATAAATCTCAAATATATATCGGTTGTGGACCAAAAGGCCAAAAATACCAAAATGTCGAATTGGTATTTTTCAAAATGTAAGGTCACATTCTTTTGGTAACTGTGTTTTGTTTACGAAAATATCCCAAAATACCAAGTAATAAATCAATTAAGAATAATATTTAAAAAAAGATGCGCAAAATGTTGTGTTTTTTATATATTTATTTAATTATTATTTACATAGCCAACAAAAGCTGACCATAATGGATTGTGACAACAATACTTATGATTCATTTATTTTATAGAAAAAATGTATATACATTTAAACCAAATTTTTTGAAATTGTGAAAAGAACTTTTTTTATTATTTAATTTTTTATTGACAGTCGTCAAAATTATTTAATTATTTTTATATAAAATACAATTTTAGTAGAAGTTAAGATGTCAAATTTTTGGGCGTATTTTTATTGGTGCGATTGTATCAAATATTTACATTTAAAATGAAATTTAAACTTACTTGTGGGTCTCCTGTAAATGCATATTGAATGTTAGGCTTTAGTAACTTTTTGGTTTGTTTCCAAAGGTATATGCCACTTAGTAATCTGACCAATTCTAAATTTAAAATGTTCGCAGATTCATTAAATGCATTGGCTTTTAACTAACAGTTATTTCATATTATATATGTATGACATTCGCGTACGCATTTCATTTATTTCAAAACCAAGCTATGTGTTTCTTCTCGTTAAAAAATGTTTTTTAAACTATCAGTACTGTTTTGTGAGTAATATGTCGTTCTTTAAGTATTTCGGATTCGAATATTTGTGTATTTAATATAGCAACAATCACAATTATCAGTATTATGTAGGTAATCTTGTATGCATGAAATATTCTATTTTTAAAAACACATATTTTTGTCTTATTTAATTATAGAGATATATACTCAACGAGAACCTTTAACGATATATGTGCAACACGTGCCACAATTTTTTGTAAGGGCCAAAATTGTCGAACCCCTTCATCAATATATGTAAAATTAGTAACTAAATAAATAATTAGTAATATAAAAAAAAAAATCGGACAATTTTATAATGAAACACGCTTCTATTTATAACAAATTTACGTTCTCTTTGAAAACACACACACATTCACAGAGGATTTGAACAACAAAACACGGGAGTGAGCGAGCTGTTGACTCAATTTTTAGCACTTTTGACAGAGCTTTTCACGTCCATACGAGATTGTTCACTGAAAAGTTTCTACTGAGACGTTTTCTATCGCCTCGGAAAAATGGTTGCAGCGCGCTAAAGAACTGAAAAATCTTTCATGCCTTTCTTATACAGACAAACATACATATGCATGTATATATTCATACATATTTAGTTGTATTCAGGTACGTTCCGCATTTTATGTATATCTTAAAAAAGACTATAGCGTCTAGTTGTGAATACTGAAATATAACAATCATAGAATAATCTTACAAAAAATATATGTAATATTTAAGGCAATTAAGCTATAAATAACAAAATATATAAATAAGCAAACAGCTAAAGAAATGTATATGAAAATCGACTACGTAATTCTCCGATGCCAATAAAATACCAATCTGATAAACAGGTGGAAACGAAAAGGTGCTCAACTCGACCTTCAAGCATCTTTACCCTTCAAAACGCAGTCGAGTTGCCAGGCATTTTTACAAGACGATCTTTGGAGGATGTTGCCAGTAGTCTACAAATTCTAAATGTATTGATCTAATCGAATTAAACATCTTGCTATGGTTTTGAAGAATTTCTTTTGTACTCTGGCACTTATGTTTTCGATTGTTGCGTTTTATTTCGTTTGAGTAGCCAAAATGTCACACGGACCCACAGATAAATTAAATTGTAGTCAGGGATTTGGAAAAAAAAGGTACTGAAAGCAAAATCAGTTTTCGTGTCTGTTTTGATCGGCGCCAACGCTGATGACCGACGACGAGTAGTTCATTATGTCATTGGTTTATGACGAAAAGAGATAGTCGCGTTTGTTTCGTCCTCTGTCGTTCGTAGCGCTGCAAAACAGCTGGTTGTAGTTAAAGAAAACCAAGGCACGACAGATCGAACATCTGAAAGGTTTGCGCATTGAACAAGTTCGTATTTTCACATTATGTTTGTGACGTCACATTGCAGTTTCTACTTCACTGTGCTTTGTATGTTGTGGCTTTACATTAATTCAAATTTAAAAATTCATTATTTAAAAGGTCAAACAAATAAAATGGATAATAATGCATATTTTCGTAGTAACATTAGATATTTGTCAATAATTAAAAACTCAATTTATTTATCTTAGAGACCACAAAACTAAAACAATGTTAACTAACTGTTACCTGTGTGTATTCTATTCAACGGTTCAAAAATAATTAACTTTGATATATTTTGACGGCGGTTATCGGCAAACCACCATAGAAGCGGCAAGTGCATCGAAATGCGAATAGTACAATATGAATGAAAAATAATCCATTAAGAAAAATGCGCACTTATAATCGCCATAAAGGCAACTCAGCAGACCGTTTTGTTTTTAGGTTCCACATATTTGCAAATTTTAGAGAAATATTTCGATTTATTGCAAGAAGCATCGATGTATCGACTGTTAAAAAAAAACTATCAGTATCAATCAGAGGTGATTTCATTGTACAAAGTGAGCGCAATTTTAGATTCGTTTTCAATTATTAAAATCTTTCGCTTAAAGATTATATTTATAGGTCGTAGCTGTAGAAAAGTAGTAAAACGAAAAACTATGAAGACAGTAGCATTTAAAAACCACTATAAAGATAATTTCTCTTAAGTGTGTTCTCTTTCACTTCCATCAGAAAACACAAATCGAAACAAGGCTAACAAGTTATTTTTTCTATATATATATATTTATAACGCTTGAAAATATTAAAACAGTTGCTAAAATATTTGTACAATACCTTTGAAATTTTACCGCAAACTCATAATATTCCGGTTGCATACATCAAGCAGATAATGGTGATATTTTTAACCCAATATAAGGAGCTTACTTACATTTTTGATGTTCCTTTTTTGTATTTTATTCGGTCAGTCTGCAATTCTTCTAAATCAATTGCAGCTTAGGCCTTTTGTCGCAGTGATCTGTCCTTCCAAGATAGCCGGCAAATTAACCAACCAGAGGCCCTGTCTAGAAGTCTATGCTATAGTCGACAATTTCAGCGATATGTGAGACTTTAAAAATTAGGATAATGACATTATAAGCATTCCATAAAATGGATATATTTCCATTGACTGCAAGAGATACGAACTGAACATTACTTGCTATTTAAGGATTAAAGTGTTTTAATATGTTTCCTTTGAAAGAGCCGATTATAGATGGTCATCAAACACCTTTCAAAATCATGACAACTCACTGCTAAATTATTTTCTTGTTTAGCGACCTTTTTTATAATTGTTTTTTAGAATTCTTCTTCTTCGAACTTGCTTTGCTTACAATATTTTAACAGTATGGACCGAAAATATCAAATACTGACTGTATATTAAGTATATATGTTATTTTGCTAATTCAATTATGAATTCATAAGCTGAATTTAGAAACATCGGAAAAAATGAACCACTGGCTGTGCAAGTGAACAGCTGTGAATGTCTGATATCTCTGTTAACGGACTGCTGTTTTTTGGCGGCATAGCCGCGCACTTTCAAATATTTTATTTATTTCGATTTCAAATTAAAAAATTTGCATTCAAAGATTTTTGAAGAAAACTTGGATGAAACTTTAATAGTGCAATAAATTCTGTATATTTAAAGACGACATATATTTTTAAAATAACATAAGCATAACATATGTCCTGAACAGCATTGCCTTATAAGCTTACCCAGCAACTAAAACCGCTGCTTAACGATTTGCAGTGAACCCTGCATTGGACATCGATGAAAATTAATTAAATAATTTTCTGTATGAGTTTAAGTTATGACCAATTGCCAAGAAACCCATCTTGAATAATGTAAGAATACCAAATATCGATTCAAAAGCCAAGTCACACAGTCTACTCCTTTTTGAGCAGTCAGTTTTATGAGTATCAGTCTTTTTCTACCCTACTACTGAGACCGGGGAAGAAGAGTATATTAGATTTGTGCTATCAGTCCGTCCGAAAAATACAAAGTAGATGGCCATGATAATAGCAGCTATGGACACCAAATTTAGTATGAATGAATGTAAAAAACACATAAGTAAAGCATCGTAATTAATTAATTATTTAAATATGTAATCAACCTTAGACCTTTATTAATCTAATGACATTCACTTCTTCTTCGGAAAAAAAATAGCCTGAATTCAAGATATTAGGCATACCTTAGGCGCCAAGGGTAACTCACCTTATTGAGAAATTGTATTTCTTAAAAGCAGAGTTTTTATTTTCTTAATTTTGGGGAACATTTTTAGTTTTCACGGCGATTTTCATTTCAGTCCGATTTTTTTTTCTGAGTATAGTCAGTCCTGTACTGTTGCGAATTGGTGTCATTGCAAATCTTAAAATGCTTCTTTAAAATATGATTGGTGGAACTGTTCTTCCTTAAATAAACATTTCTGTATACAATTTTTCAACGTGATTAACTGTTGTAGATGAATGTTACTCTACAGGCTTTTCTTTCAGTCTTTATCACTCCCTCTCTTTCTGCATGCATTATTTTAGCCTTCCTCAAATATTTTTTGATTATGATTTATCTGGGGTTTCCTAATTAGACCCCTTTAAATGTGTAATATTCTTTATATTATTTTTTTAATTTTAAATTTAAATTTAATTATTTAAATTAATTTGTCAGTTTAATTTTGCTTTTTATATCTTAACCCTCTTTAAAACTTGACGACTTTTGTTACTATACATTATACATGAATAAATAAAATACATACGATTTTAAAAATAAATAACATTGGGAAAGTAAAGATGCAACTAACCCTGTCATACCCATTTTCCAATTTCGATTCAGGGTATAATGAGTACATTTAGATTAAAAATTTTGACCACGCATTGACTTCCGCATGAAATATCAAATAGAAAAAGGGTTAAAATGTTCAAATTCCTGTCAAAGGCCTGCCAGATAAAATTGGTTCCGATTCAGCTTTTTAAGGGTTTGACAAAGCACGCGGCAATGGCAATGGGCAACCATTGGAACTGTAGTGAAACTAGAGATTATGTGCACCAAATCAATATGGAAATCAATAAAAAAAATTTATCCAGCAGCAGCTGTCACCCTCAAAAGTGCAAAAAAAGGAAACGAAAACAAAAAATGCACCCCTCAATCAACAAACATACATACACAGATACATATAGGTTTTTAATGAATATGTATGTATGTAGGTATTTATGTATAGTTAGGTTTTTATCGAAAATGAATGTTTGACAATGGTTAAGATATAGAATAAGCTATATGAGGGATGCTTATTTGAGTGTAAATGTAACACTCGCTGTGACGTAGTCACACAAATGGGACTCGGAGTAAAGGCCCAACATATTTAGATCCGCTTTAAACTTATAACCAAAAGAAATTTAACTCCAAGCCCTTTTACAAGATGTAATTTCATTAATAAATAAATCTAATAATTCAAACAAACCTTTTTTCTGGATAGAGTTTTATGTGTTTTCCCCAATTCCTGCAACAAATATTGGACCATTTTCCATTTAAATACCTCCAGAAAATTTGTACAAATTTCTTCTGTTTTTGATTTAAATTTAATTTACAAATTTTATTTTTAATTTAATTTATTTATTAAATGTCGACTTTTGGAAGATGGCCCCAGCAATCCACCTGCCAAATTTTAAATTTCTAGATTTAAAACTGTTGGAGTTATTTGGTTTTATCGATTTGCGGTTATCGATTTATTAGAACAGTAGAGGTAGTTATACCCAAATATACTCTTCTATCTTCGAAAAATGAGAAATGAGTACCTCAATTATGAATAATCGATTTTCTTCAGTGTTTCTTCCTTTCTTGATGACATTTATACAGTTGATTAAAGTCAAAGTCAGTGCATATTCCTGTCGGACTTTTCTCCAAATTTAAATCCTATATAACCCCTATATAATGTAGAATATAGACGTATGTTACATATAGAAAATGCTATTGCCTGCTGATTTTAGTACGCTCAATATAAAATTTTGTTTCGGTTAACCAAATCTGTGCTTTTTTCCCCCGATTCCAAATCCATTATAAGTTAATGCTATAACCTGAATTCTTTAAAAATTGGTAAAAAAAAAAAGGGTATGTGCCAAAGTATGTAAAGAACAGAACGAAGCATCTGCAACCCCCCATCTAAGTATATATATTCACGATCAGCAACACTAGACGAGTCAATCTACCATTGTCTTTCTCTTTGTATGAGCAAAGAAATCTCAATGAAAAGACTAAGGACTAAAGAATTCAAAATAGGAATATTAGTTGTCGTAACGGGAATTTAAGTTAAATACGGTAATCGATTATAAAGATGTCTCGCTAGACATTGGAAGTGGATTTGGTTCTGATTCCGATTCCGATTTAGAATTTAAACCGTTAAGATGCCGACCGTTGGTGACAAAATTAAAATTATACGCTTCTAAAATAAATACGTATTTAAAGAAGCTAAATATGTATGTGTGTGTGTGTGTGTTTGTGTAGAACAGTAAATTGTAATTTGCAAAAGTCGCACACAATTAAGCCAAATATTGCAGTCTTTGCGGCTCTTTTCTTTAGTTTTCCAATTTCCAAATGACTTCTTAAGCCATGCAAAGATATATGTACAAATCCATATACACACACACTTCTCTTCCGTTGTATCTTGAAAAAAGCAAACCCCTACGCATACGCACACATACGCGCTTACTTGCATACATAAATATAACTCGCGGCAGGGGTATTTTTCCTTTTCTGTTTTTTTTCATCACTATGGATGATCTCGGGTTTTTTTATATATATGTATACACGATTTTCTTTTTTTCGTTATTTTCGTTTTTTTAATTTTGATGGTGTGTAGGGTGGCGACGCTGCCGCTGACGGTGCCGGTGGTGTTTTGAGTGCAGAAGGTGGCAAAAATTGTCCGCTCCCTGCTTTTTTCGGAAACTCACATTCAGCCTGGCAGCCTTGCCTGGCCTGACCTGCCTGCTTGCCGCTATTGCGCCACCACCAACTTCATTATAATTTTGTCGGGGTTGTTTTTTCATTCTGTATTTTTTTTTTGTGTGCTGTGTTCTTTTTTCGCCTCATCGGGCGGCTCTATGCAACGCAGACGATACCCTTCGCCTCGTTGTTTCACTAGTAGATTGTAGGCCATATAAATGTTTGCAATGGCTAATGCACATAAAAACGACACCCCCAAGTTTTTTTTTGTCAGTCCGTGAAAAATTGGATAAAAAACGCTTGGCAGTTTTAGCATCTGAAAATCTAACATTGAATTATGGAATATCGATTTTTTGGTTTGCGAAAATGAAATGGCTTCTGCTTCCACTGGCAACCCCTCCCCTCAAAAAAAAAACCCATCCCCTCTTCCCAGCATTAAAAGTTCACTATAGGAAAAGGTGTTTGATTTAATAAAATAAAAATCTACAACAGAATAACAATAAAATGCATATATCCATAATTATACCTATATCAATGAACTAACAGGTAAAAACTCCGTTTACCCGTTTATTTCTCTGTGTACATTTGCTGAGCAAATTTTAAGTTTGTTGCCAAGTTTTGAGACGTCTACGACCCCAAAATTCGCTACGAAATAATTGCAGCTTGAAAATTTACATGTATCCATCTATCATCTATCATATAGGTGGCATATGAAAAAACTCACTTAATGTATGTATTTCTTAAAAATGTGCTATCAGTTTTTTTATGTAGAATTTGAATACAATTTGGAAACTAAAATCCCTTTCCTCAGTTAAGAAGATGCGTTTTTATTTATTAATGTTTCAGTTTCAGCCAAACTCTTTTATCTTCAATTCGAATTTGCTAATTTTAGCCAGTCAGAGCAAAAAGTGGAATTCGACTTATTTACTTATTTGACAGAAGGAAGAATTGTCGACCCTTTTACTACAAAGATATTTATAGTGTGAGTCCTTCACTCCGACCAGAATAGTTGTTAATTTAATTTTCAGTTATTATTATTATTATACTTTTTAATTTTTTCAATGTCGACACAGGAAAAAACAAAATGAAGAAAATAAATTAAATTTATTTACAAATCAAAATTAATATTTAAATTTAAATTAAAGATATAAGAAATATTTACAGCATTTCTGGGAGTATTTGAATGCAAAATGCTCAAACAGTTGCTGCCAAAGACAAATAAAATAGTTTGTATAGAATTTATTAATTGATCTCACAACTATAGTTAGCAGTATTATTAATATACTCATGTAACATTTATAAGATTTGTTAATATTTATGAACACTAAGAAATTTCCACCTTTTACCCAAACACAGCATCATTCGAGCAAAATTGTGGTCACCCTTGAACTACATTCGAATATTATTGCGTTTATAACTAAAGTTAATGACACAGTTAATGACGATGGATTACTTTTCCTTTAGGGGGGAAGACTAAATAGAATTATCTTGTTGTAGGTAACACAGTCATATTATTTTAATAAATAAGTAAAGACTACTACGGTCAAAAGTGTTAAGGAATCTCCGTAAGTGAAGGTCCGAAGTTGTGGCCGTGTTTTTACCCACCACTGCACTGCCGTAATATCAAAAGCATGTCCTCATTCTCATCCTTTTTGATCAACCGTTCCTGCTGCACGTCCCCAAATCCTCGGTGGATGTGCGTGCTGGCTCTATTCCAAGTTCTAACTACACTCAGAAAAAAGAATCGCTCTGAAATGTTGAAAATCGACCGAAAATGAAAATAGCCGTGAATACTATAAACATTTATTTCTGATCTCTTAATTAGGAAGTCGTTTTATTTATATTTTTAAAAATGTTTTATATTAGTAGTGGTATAATTTTTAATTTTATAAACTATATTATAAGTGTGTCTTTTTGAATTGTTGAAATACTTATGCTTAAAAAACGAAATTTAAGAATTCTGCTTACACATAGAAAATTTACTCAAAATTAAAATTGCCCTGAATGCTAAAAATATTTGCTCTGATTTTTAAAAATAATTTCCAAATATAAAACAAAATATGATTTGTATTATTAAGAAATAAATTCTAAAATGTAGAAATGAAAATTAAATATAAATAACAAACCACCAACAAAGTACAAATTCTTTGTATAAGAAAAAAAAAAACAGGATCTTTCCGGTTTTTTCTAAATTTTAAACTTTGGATTTAAAATTTGTATTTTTTTTTTATTTTATTTATTTTGTTTTACGAATAAACTTTCAGAATAATAAGCTGAGCTACCTCCGGCGACATGGTGATTAACTAAATTTCAGGACTGCTCTTTTTCTGTAAGTGTAGTGGAAAGCGAAGACAGGGCGCGATATCTGTGCCGTTGACGACGGTATCACAATCACGACTCGAAAAACATTAGGGCTTTAATTACCATTGTTTAATTTACCTTGGTGTATACCGGAAATTTACAGGAACTTAATTTGTACTTGGCACTGTATGCTTTAATCGTCGAACCGGAGAATGGTTCTCCCATTGCAATGTTGTTCAGTTATGTGTGCCGTTCTCATTCTCACTCACATTTTGTTCGTGCGTGCAAGATATTCGATTAGCTGCATCAATAAAAGGAGTTCACTCCACTTGCTCGGACATTGTGTCCAGCTGGCGCACAGCCCCTTAATATGGTTGTGGGTGGGGTTGTTGGCGGCAATGGAGCATGCCACGTAGCCAACGAAAGTGTAAACATTTTTAGGATAACGTGCTGTTAGCTTTCTCACTTACTTGCCATGACGGATATTTTGTCATTCCATATTAAGGCGTTGAAATGCTAGATGTAAAAAATGATTGTACTGCTGGTAGGCGTTGCGGTTATTTGCATATGAATTTGACATTCATTATTCTTTACTTAAATGCAACAACAACACATTAATTTGTATACATTCTATGTATGTATGAATTTGGCGACTAATATAAATAGAGTATTGTTAATTGATTGAATTTAATTACTTTTGTATATTATGTTAAGTGCACTTTAACATGGTTAATTATACAAGGTCTCATTTTCGAGGTACCTGTTAAGCAGCTGCAGTTTGATCGATACAAATGATTTATTTTTTGACAGTTGCTTTTGTTTATATGTTTTAGTTGCATAGCTGCAATTAAAGATTTTAGAATTTATTCAATTATTAAATATTTATTAAAGATACGGTTTATTGCATCTATGATTTCAATTCCCGCCAATTGCTGTCAGACAGGCGAAACTTAACAGCTGTTAAGCTGGCATCTCAAATAGCTCACGTCGCTACCTTATTTTGGTAACCATGCACTTAAAGCCGCCAGAGTTAACAGCGCTCTCTCTCTCTCAACTATTTCTCTCTTTGTAAAATGCGCTCAGTGATCAGCCGGCTGCTGTAGGCAAAACGTTCATTAGTGTCTCTCTCGTGTCTTGGTTGGTATCGTTTTGATTTATTTCAATTCTTAATATTATATCATACAAATAAATATTATAGCATAATATAATACAAATAAAGCTATCAAAAAGCTGATAGCTCAATCATATTTTCGTGAAAATTACAACATCAATTCCCAATTTCGGTCGCAATTACAATTTTACATTTGATTAAAATTTTCTTTTCCATCTGGCAAGAATGTCAAGCAGCATTATCTTCTCTTTTTTTATACATGTGGCAACGCAGTGTTTGAACGGGTAGCGATCATCTGGTGCATTTTGTATGAGGCTCTCGCTATTTTATTTTATTTTTATGTTTTACACCTCAAATTATTTAATTGACTATTTCTTTAAAGTTTAAACCAATTTTATTTTTCTATATTAATTTTTAAATTTGAATAAAATATAAATAAGAACCGAAAGTCGCTTAAAATGAAATCTGAACACACCATTTAATTTATTATTGAGAGACTGTCAAATTAAGAAAAGACATCTTAGGCAACTTAAGTTATGCATTCTAAACTTAAATTTGCTCAATAATTTTTTTAAAACAAAGCAAATTATCTTTAGGTTAATGAGATAATTTTCTTAAACCAAACCTTAAATATTCAAAGAACTTTTCATGAATATTTAAAAGCAATTTTTCAATTTTTGTTCTTACAAAGCATTTTATTTGTACGTAAAATTTGTATGTAAAATTCAATATATGTAAAAAATATGTAAAAATATTTAGATATAGAATCAAATATATAGAATCTGTTCGTCTTTGAGTTATGAGAGCTAGAGACAACAAGGTGGGACTAAAAGTTGCCGTATGCTCACATTACGTTTATCTTATTTTATCGATGACCCCCACGCATTGCGAATGTCAATACATATCGGTTTGCGATTGCTAAAAAAAGCCGTATTCTTAAAGGTATAGCTTTCCACTGGCTGACTAAAACGTATTCTCAATCCAGCTCATAAATTCCAAGAGAAATCTGAAATGCGTATTTACACAAACTATATGATTTCAGATAGATTATACCATAGTGTTTCACATATTAAATCCGAAAAATGGAGAAAATATTCACTAATGGGTATGTATATATGTATTCACCTAAATGTTGCGTTATGTCATAAGCCAATTGCTTAATTTACCTCCCCTTCTTGAATAAATGCCAACGCACTCGAGCATTATTTGCAGAACTTACTTAGAGTTTCAATATCGATCTGAATAAATATACATAATTCTTAATTTCTATTCATCATATTCGAGAGATAACAATTACTTGCCCCATCAGCCTCGTTCAGACTATCCTTGATTTCCAGGACTGTCGCCTGTGTTTCGGTCATTATGCAGTGTCATTGAGATATAATTAATTTCGTTACGGACGCAGTTTAATTTTGGTTAAACGCAGAAGTCGCTTCTTCATCGGAGACTTATACCTTATACCAAAGTGGCCATAAAGGGCATAAAGCGCACATTTATTTGCTCGAATTGCATAATAATTGCAAAGCTCTATTCTCATTGTCATTTTTGGGCATCTAATGAAAAACTACGCATTTCTATTCCGGAAACAGGCACGCGTGTCACAAAATGCTTACCAACACATCATCCCCCAAAGTTCGCTAATTCACTTTTTATAAATATATATTTATATACATATACACATATATATATACATATATATGTATGAATTCTCTCGTTCGTTGCTGGCCTGATTCCCATTTGTTCTCCCCATGAGATACACTTCCGATATCATCAATTATTTACACGCGAAAAACCATACAGGTCCACTGATTAACAAAGTCAGCTTCAGAGTCATCGCTTCGCCCATCTATCCATCCCATCCCATTCTCGGGGACCATCAGCTAGTTAATGTTGATTGCTACGTGATATGATATAAACTCGCTCATAATTCAGATTTTTGTATGCATAAGAAGGAAGTTAACTAATGGAATTGAATCATACATATGTATATTCAAAGAAGTTAAGTGCAAAGCGAGTAGTATACAATTAGTATTGATGTTCTTGTTTTTATAAATAATTTTGAAATATAGGAAAATATTTTTGTTAAATTTAGGAAGGATTTAAATCGATAATATCAAAACATTAATTTTTTTATTTTTTGAAATTAATTTCAAAGAAGTAGAAACCATGGTTCTTAGAAGAATTCCTTTCTGAAAGTAAATAGTAATAGTAAAGTCGTAAATTCTTTCAAATTAAGTATATGCATTTTATAAACTTTGTAAAATGTATGTACATATGCGAAGTCTATAAATACAACTGTTTAAAAATAATAAGGTGAGTTACCTTAGTATGGCGATTCACTAAAACTTAGGGCGATTTTTTTATGTACTTACATATTACATATGTTAAGTGCAATACGAGTAGTTGTATTGTATTTATTATATTATTTTATTAGACACACTAGAACTAAGTAAAACTAGAGCTAATAGTACGTTTTTAGCTTTGTCTGCTAGACGGCAATTTGTATGTTTCAAAAATTGTATTATTGTTCGAGCATTGTATTCGTTCATGTTGAGCAGCAGTGAGATTGAGTTATAGATATTTAAATTGACCTTCTGGATAAGATAAGAGCTGCGCGTTGTCTTAGAATGTATTAAATTTTAGTTGCATTTGGTTCTTGTCATAATTCGCATTGATTTTGTAATGCTCGTGGTTAAGTTTGGAATGTTCAAGTCTAAGTCGTATTATTTTAATTTGGTCTAGTCATGAGAGTGAAGTGTTTTTATAGAGAGTAAAAAGGGTGAATGTGTGAGTTGGGTGACTGAAGTAAGATTCCACACTTCGATTGGTTTTTTCAGAAAATCTTAATTATGAAAATTGTCAATGTCATTTTTATTGAAATTTTTTGTACTTAGTGAAAGGTGCAATGCAAGTTGTTAAAGAGACACTCGTAAAAGATTCGTACACAAAAGTCTCTATGTCTTCTAAAAATGTTGCTGCTCTTCTCGCACATGTTCATAACCCTTTAGGAGCTAGTAGCAAAATCAGTTACCTGCTTGTACCCATTTTTGCATACCCATAAAGGGATCGGGTCTCTATTCTACTAGAGAACATACCACTGCGTAGGTAAAGCATAGGACTCAGGCTCAATATATGAATGGGTCTTTCGGCCTGTGTTCAAATATAATTTAATTTCCTGCAAATCTTATATTGAATGGATTATATTTACATCGATTTGCTAGCCACGGACCTTACATAAAACCAAGCTTTGATATCAAAAAAGTATCAACATTAGATAATCTGTTAAAATCAAACATTCCCACCGCAACAAGTTAAAGAAGCAACAGAAAATGCTTCACAGTGGAACAACATATCTTAAGCGAAAATCATTTCATTTATTTTAAAGAAAAAATAATAATAAATTTAAAAATAGATTTAACATTTTAGTTCAAAATAATATAATATAAAAACCTTTTAAATTGTAGTAGATTAAGATTTGTTAACTTTTTACATTCCCTATAAAAAAAAAATTAATTTGTAACTCAATTTTTTGCCTGTTTTTATGACTTCTTTTTATTTATTTTTTTAATTTTAGTTTAAATATCGATATTTTATATCACTTTTTTATATCACTACTTACAATTTGAACATTAACATTTAATGTTATAACATTTATTGTTTATTTTTCGAAACCTTTAAATTTGTGGAATGGGTTTTACTTTATATTTTTACTAAACTACTAACGTTGAATATTTTTTTAGTCTGCTTGATGTTTTCTGACTTTCCCTAGTTCTTGTCAGTTAAGATTTATTTTATACTTTATTTTATTTTAAATTTTAATTTAATTATATATATTAATTTGTAACTTTTTCCTTTTTCTATTTGAAACATTTTTGAAATGTGTGGATTGGTTTAGTAAACTTTAAATAAATAGAGTTGGAGTCGTCTAACTCAATATCACTGTTTACTATATTTAATTTAATAAGAACAAAGTAACATAAATTAAAATACTTAAGAGCCATTTAATATTTTACGTGCGAATACCACTGTACTGTCTGGCAATTGACGCGGCTCAATTACCGCCAAGAAGGGTCAGATTTTGTCGGACGCTTCCCCACTAAAGGCAGCGAAAACCGAGCTAAACAGATTTAACAGAAATTTAATTAATTATGTTGTCGCGGTAATAGTGGCGCAAAACGTTAAATGCATAATTATGCTGGTAATTCCGGTCAAGGGTAGCCGAACACTCGAGCACCGAGCACCACAGACGAACAGTGGCGACGCAGAAGCTGTAGCTTTTTATCTTTGTGTGTGTAGCCGAACCGAGTCGAGTCAGGAGAGTCGAGGCGAGTCGTGTCGAATCGAGTCGAGGCGGGGGGCGGTCTGAACCCGATGAAAATGGCTATAAAGGGTATAATGGTTTTGTACAAAAGTGTGTAACAGTAAGAATGAAGCATCTACAACCCACTAAAGTATATATTCTTGATCAGCATCATTAGACGAGTTCATATATAACCTGTTCAACTTTATGAACATGCGAATCTCAGAGATTATAAGAGCTAGAGACTTAACATTTGGAAAATAAGTTCTCGTATATCCCGCGCAGATCAAGTTTGTTCCATTTCATCGAAAACTGCCTCTGTTTCGATCGATAAATATCGTTTTCCGATAGCAATAAGAGTGACAATTTTAAAGGCAAATTCTCCTACTTAATACACAACATGCATATGCAGTTTATTGATTAACTGTCCAAATTTCATCGATTCCCCACAAAACGCTTAAAGTGAAGTATTGCAATAAAACTAGAATATATGAAAAAGCCGTGTACAGGGTTTGTCGTAGTCGAGCTTACTCGTCGATAGCAATCTGAATTGTTTTGTCTTGTCGCTGCTATTTCAATTATAATTGTCTTAACAGAGTTGAAAATTAACCGAATAGGGGAGGCTGTTGTGGACAAAGGCGCTCGACTTCCGGTGCACAGTTGGATTATGGGGGGAGGGGAATGGCGGATAGGGGATTGAGGGTGCCAATGAAAGCAAATAAAAGCAACTGTGCATTTGAGACTTACCCGCACAGATTTGTTTTGGCATTACTTGGAGATTAAAAACCATAAACTGACGCGATGCCAGACTTGATGCTCTATGCCTCTGCCTCTGTCCCTGTTGAGTGGCGATATATTTTGAGGTACTTAACGAACAAATAACCATTAAATCACAGTGACGGAACCCGCAGATTGTCGAATATAATCAAATATATTAAGTATGATATGTGTGGTCCAAACTTGGGATATCTGATTTGTGGTCCCTCAATTTATATATACCATTCAAGCGAAATGATTTCGGTTCTGATTCCAATTCTGGTACGTAAACTATAAAAAAAAAACTGCTTTAAGGTATCAGGGTATTTTACCGGGACTTCTTTGATACTAGTGATTACAATAATCATCTCCATACGTTATATATATGCGTGAATAGCTAATTTTCTATACCCTGAACCCTAAAGTGTAGCTAGGATACAAATTAGAAGGGGCAGTTGTTCATTAAAAAAAACTGTATATAAAAAAAACTCAATACTCCTTTCAAATCAAATTAAAAATATCATTGTATTACAATCTGAAATGGAATACATAGATATATATAATTATTTCATAACTATATTCTGCGAATTTGCGTTAAATGAATTCGGCCACAGGATATGCCAGTTCAATAAATCCCCTCACCGTTTTAATCATGTCTAATCATGTCTGTTATGCATAATGATTAATTACTTATTTCTCTAAAAAGTGTCTGCGTGACAATGCCAATTTTTCAGTTCTCTTTACTCAATTTTAAAGATGCTATGACCAAGCACCCTTAAGATGCCATAGAAACTATCGCCGGTTTGTGTTTGCGGTGTGAAACTTAAAGTTCTTAAAAAAAACACACATTTTCAAGTGTGTCTACTTTCAGCAGACGCGTTATCGCATAATAGACACCAAAACCAAGGCCGCCAACGCGCCAAGCAAAATTTTTGATGACAACCGTCTCTCATCCATACAACCCGTCTACGTCTCCCGTATCCTGTCTCATGTCTCCTGTCCGTCAAGCGACGTGCAGCAAATGTCGTAAAGACAGAGTTGGTGTTAACCCAAATATGGTTGGTCAGTTAAAGTTCAACGGCAAAGGCAAAGGCAAACGCAAACTTCTGGAATTCTCAGTCTGGACACACAAACATAAACACACACACACACATATATATACATATATATATACAGCTGCGGTCAAAATAATAGTAGTGCACACATATAGTTCAAAAATTATGAAAATTGTATCTGAATACAAGCAATCAATACTGACTAAAATTATAGCTTTAAAATTACAAACAAACAAAATTTAAATCTCTAAGTGATTTATTCTTAAATTTTTATTTTATATTTACTTTAATTAAATTACTATTGAAATTTATCATTTTAAATATGTAAATAATAAATAAGTATAAATAATATTTCTAAAAACTAACTTTGATGTGTGAATATATACTACGTTTAGTATCTGAAAAATAATAATATTTTAAATCAACCCCCGTTGAGAAACCAAACATTTCTTGTTTGGCGGCATTAAAGTTTTCATCGTTTTAGAGATTTTTATTAAATGCTTTGACAAGCAACACTACTATTATTTTGACCGCAACTGTATATATATATATGTTTATGTATATTCACACGGTTGAATGTATGGCACGCGCCCAATTTATTGCGAAATGATAAAGTTTGCGATAACACGACGCACGCAACATATGTCCGCACATACGAACGCAGGCAAACTTTGTCGCTGCCGCGGCCTTTGCCGCTCTGCCACACTGCCACTCTGACCATTGGTTGTGGCAGCAAAATGCCGCCGGCTGGCCAGCACGCCCTTAAACGTGAAATTTCGGTCAAGTTCACCTCATTAAAGTTTTGTTGAATTCCGTTTCTGTTCCTGTTCCTGTTGTTATTGTTCAATATTCGATGCCACGGACTGTATGTATGTATGTATGACTGTATGTAGTAGTGTCACCGGTACTCTCGAGACGTACCCATGCAAGAATTGTGCAAATATTCTAGGCATCAAATAGTTGCATTAGCCTAAAAGACTAGGAGATATCAAGTAGCCCAATCTGAATTTGTTTAATGTAAATTCAAGTGCATATGTATGTATTTACATAAAGTAAGTACATATTTATGTAAGTACATTCCAAAAGTAAGATATGTGAGAAAAGGATTGCATCCATATACATATATATCTATTTAAATTAAAGAGATGTATCAGACTGTCGAATTGTAAACTATTTAGAAGCTAGGTATCACAATTAGGATAGTGGGCTTAAAGAAAAGTGCCTGGCTAAGAGATATCCTGTGCCCCTATCCAAATTTATTTAACTCAAATTCAAAGAATGTATATATGTACGAAAGTACACTCCAAATCTATGCCATATTACATTCATATATATATATATACTATAAAACAGATTTTGAAAAGTATATTTTAATTTCTTACGGGTTTTTTATATATGCACGTCGGCTACTTTGTTTCATAAATGATGCTTAACCATTAGTATTTTAAGATTTCACATATATATTTTATAAATGGATATTATTAAGAAGGGTGAAAAAACCTCCCCATTCCTTTGAAAGATCGAATAAAAGTCTTATATGTAAATGCAATTGCTTTGCATTAATCTACATATACAAATAATTCAAATGACCGTTGTTTTCGTTAAAATTGATTCAATTGGTTTATAGAAAGGAAAAACTCTACAAAAAATATGTTTTTATTATAGTAATATTTTTCTTCCGCATCTATATGTTCAAGTAACAATAAGAACAACTGACGCGATACTTCAAAAAGTATCCAAAAATGTAATTGTTCTTAAGCAGTAGAGAGGGAAAGGGTTCTTGCCACACCCTGCTTTCAAAAATGGGAAAAACCTTAAAAATCAGCAATAGAAAATACAGTAGCAATTTTGCATTTTCTCTTTCTTATTTCTTTATGCATTCCTTCCCTATACGTATTGGCGACCGTTATCTGTATATATTGAGAAGCACTTACTGGGTTTAACTTTAAAATTAAACTGTTCCTAAACATTCAATTAAAAATATTTATTTTCTTTTTAGTATTTAGAATAATATAATATAATATAATAATAATAATAATAATAATAATAATAATAATAATAATAATAATAATAATAATAATAATAATAATAATAATAATAATAATGATAATAATAATAATAATAATAATAATAATAATAATAATAATAATAATAATAATAATAATAATAAAAATAATAATAATAATAATAATATAATAAAATAAAATATCGATTTTCTTTTTTATCGTTTTTATAATAATATAATAATAATAGTAATACACAATTGTTTATAATGTTAAAATATTTATTTTCTTGTTTTTAGTACATATTTAGAATAATTTAATATTATTAACAATAACTGATAATAATTTTAAAAGATATATTTACTTAGTGTAGTATTTAGAATAATATAATAATAATATAATATAATAAAATATCAGTTTTCTTTTTTCAGTTTTTATAATTTTTTAGTAATAATACAAGCTTGATATGAATATTAAAATATTTATTTTCTTGTTTTTAGTATTTAGAATAATTTAATAAAAATTTAATAATAATGTTAATATTAAAAAAACATGACTGCAAATTCCATTCGAGTAACTAAGAAAATGATGCGGGTGAGACGTCTCTATTTAAAAATTCACCCTCCTACTAAGCTGCGCACTCTGCTCAAATCCATAAAATACCGATAGCCGTAAACCAAAAAAAAATATCTACCTGCCTTTTACTTTTGTAGACTATTCCTTTCTTTTTTGTGCCTCTGTTTTGTTTCAGCTATTCGGATCGGTTTACGAGAGAGACCAGAACTTTGCTGTTGCTTTTGCTGCATCCCGCTAATCGAAGGTCAACATTCTGTTTACAGCAAACACACATCAGGACAACTAACAAAAGCGTAATAAGGGAAACAAACATAATTGTGGAAGAGTGACGAGCATTATTATAATATTATTATTACGGGTACGACATTTAGACATGCTGGCATTTCTTGCACTCACACTCATATTCTTAAGTATCTGCAGTCAAACATATGCATATGTATACCTATATGTATATGTGTGGTTATTAACACTTCTTCGCACACACACACACATTAATGCGTGGGGCATGGGCTCAGTGAGTGGTCGGTCTGTCTATCTGTCGGTTATTCTTGTCAATGAAAATAAGAACGGCATATCAATAAATTTAACCTGATCACTTTAAAGCTTTAATGTCCAAGGCTGTAGATCGTTCACACACAACATATCAGAAGAAGAGATATACACACAAAAGAGCTGAACGAAATAAGAAATTTTTAGTCAACGAAGAAATCATCTGAATACAAACGCATAATAATAAAATCTAACTGGATAGAGGTGTGACTATACATGTCGGGTCTGCCCATCTGTCTGTCTGTCCGACTGTCCTACTGTCCGCTTGTTTGGGTCCACAAAGCAGGCTACAAACAAGAGAGCACAGACACGGGACTGAGAATATACAGACATACACACAGTTACGGTCAAAATTATAGTAGTGCTGCTTCTCAAAGCACTTAATAAATATATGTGACTAATTTTATGGTGATCAAATCGACAACTCTTCAATAACTTCAATATGAAGAAAAATTCAATTCGGTAAAACAACAAATTTTTGGTTTCTCATTGTTCCACTAGTATTATGATGATAATGATAAATTTAAATAATAGTTTAAAAATATAAACAAAATATATACAAAAATTATTACATTTAAGTTTTATTTAATTTTTTTATAGCTATGCCAACATTTACTGTTCATCTTCAATTAATTAAAATGTTCATAATTTTTTAACCATATAATAATACTGCACTGCTATTATTTTGACCGCAGCTGTAGATTAACATACCGGTTATATAGAATAGCATTTAAATATTTCCATATATGTATATACATATGCCCACAACATCGTATACTAATATATTATAATCACACTCATACTCACACTTATTAACGCCCCAAAATTTACGATTTCATTCAGAAATCTCGACGAGGCACCAAAGTTCGAGTTCCCCTTCGAACTCGTTATCTTGTTATCTATTCATACCCCTTAAACATAAAATTGCCATAACGGGGTATATTCGAGCTTTGCCATTTGAAAACCAAAACAGAACAAACAGATGAGAATTTTGGATCACACGTGAAATAAACTAGGTAAAGAAAATCAACTTTGTATGGGCGACAATTAAGAATGGAAACTATTTCACAGACTGTTTAAAATGTATATGAGTCGGAGTGCTCGACTAGGGGTACCCCCTTTAAGCACATTCTATTTGTTGTGGTGCAGAATTTAATATTTTTAAGAGTTTTCGAAGTTCAGCAGTGCAAAGATTCCAATTTTTGAGGAATGCATTTAAATAAACAATTACGTTACTATTTTATTATTATACTCAATAGACTCTTAATAAACTGGATACGTTTTAAATATATCGACTATTTTCATCAGCACAAATATTATTTTGACCTTGCCAAAATTGCTACACTTAAATAAAACGGCCTAAAAAAGAAGATAAAAAAAAAGGATTAGGTAAAATACAAAAAATGTATAGTGAGGAAATATGTATACCGAATAGTATAATGAAAGGAGCTTTGAAAATATTGAAAATTTTTATTTTATAGCGCAGCACTACGATTATTTCGAATGCAGCTGTAAATATATATATATATTTTATGCTCTCTTCTGCTCGTTGCACACTTTCGCACAACTTCATAATACCCTGTTTTATGCATTTTTAATGGGTCCAGATATCACTCAGACTCTCTGTGTAATCAGCTCGATCTCGGAGGCATAAGAAAAGTTTGTCATGTGCATCTGTAATTGGAATTCCGAGTGCCCATTTAAAATGTAACATCGTAAACATCAAAATGTATAATGTAGTTGTGCAAATCGGCGTGTCCACAAAGTAAACACATACATATGTATATATTCTTGATATTCTTATCAGCCTCATCTCGATCTCGGAGCGTTCTTATGTTTTCATTTTTTGTGTGTATTGTATTTTTTGTATCTTGCAGTCTTATTGAAATAATAATTAATTCTTGGAGTAACTTCATTGCGCATTTTCAAAATTAATTTATTTTTCTGGTGTTTCATTGTACTTCGCTAAAAATCAATCGGTATATTGAATATTTTAAAGGCTTATTTATCATTCTTAATATTGCATTAACACTTGAAGCTACATTTTTCTGATGCATTTCGAGAAAAATCTCATCTTTACCGACTTTTATAAACTTCAAAATTCAAGCTCCAAATTATTTTCAAAGCTGTAAAAAATTTTTCATCTATAAAAATAATACGATCACAGGAATGATTTTTATTCTATATAAATGCTGTATTAAAACTTAAAAGTAACTGCCTTTTATACAAATTAAAAAAAATCTAAAATCATTTAAGCATGCTTACACAGAATTTTAGTGCGTACAAAAAAATAAAAGAAAAATATAAAGCACGTCGGAACCTGAGATATGTGTATACATAAATATATACATATACTTATATACATATATACATATTAACACCGAGGTATATTTTGGGTTTGTATATATCATTACTAATTTATGTGAACTGTAAAACTATCGATTTAATCGCGCCTAATCTGATAACATTTTCAATGGTAATGAATGGAACGCACTCTGAATGATTTCATAAATATACAAACTAACGTCAAACTGAACTGAAGACAGAAGACTGAACCCAATAGAAATAAAAACAAAAAAAATAAAAATAAAGAAAATATAATATAAGCACAGCTAGCCGAGCTGTAAAACTGATCGGCAATTGATCAGAACGGAGACTGACAACAAAATGTTAAAATACTTTCTTCTATCATCATCATGCTGCTCATAATTTTTTACAATATAGATAATATATTTAAAACTGTTTTGTCAACGATTGCGTGTTAGGCAGGTTTAAAAAACAAAAATAAAACTAAACCTGTGTTTCAGAGATCGTATTTAGTTGCTATAGCCTCTAAAACACTGTTTACATGGCAACATCCATCACAATTTTTAGTTGACCATTAGTCTACTTCTAAATTTAAATAAATAACAATTAAGCAACTTTTAAGTCATTCATTCATGGGTTTTATTAAAGAACTTAAATGAAAGTATCTCCCACAACATTCCTGTTTGAAACCCTATAACGCTAGCTGCAATTTTAATTTGTGTTTTCGAAATCCTGTAATTAAATTAAATAATATTATATTTTTATTTATCTTCACTGCTGAACTGTTCTTAAATTGTTTACATTTTCACTGTGATTGCCAAATATATTTTAAAATGCTTTAGGATCATACTGCTTTTTATTATTATTTCGACAATTTTAACGAAATGAAAAGAGTGTTCTGGATTTACTTAATAGCATTGAAGCTGAGTCCATCAGCTTGTCCCAGAAAATATTTAATTAAAACAAAATAGTTGAAGATCTTGCAACTGCTTAGACAGACATAGATTTGAAATTCGTGGAGTAGTTTTTTACGAATCCGCAGCTCTCATTCTGTTTTGGAAAAGCAAGCATTTTCTATAAATCTTGACGCAATTTCAAATCGCTTTTCCACAACAACATTTTATGTTTACTGCCCAGTAAATAGAGATTGTACCATACGTTTAGTTGTCCGACGAAATGGAAGAGGATGCCAATAGTATGTAAGACGATCGTCCAGCTTATGATCTGTTTCTGAATACATGTGTACCGTCAGTAAAGACGGCAGATTTATTATAATGATTTAGTCGACTGTCTCTTGTTGCGCTATTAAACCAATATTCCATAAAATAAATATCGAATCGGAACCTATATGATGGATAATATTATATTGTATCACTTATGAGATGCCATTGATTTGGACCAATTAAGTCTCCACAGAATTGTTAATACAGGTAAAGACAAGAAAACTTCAGCACTATTATATGGACCGGCTCAATTGTGATAAATTTAAAGTCAATTTATTTTTGGTAAATAATTTTATAACTCCCATCTTTTAATGTTTACTTATCTTCAATATTGATTGCTTGTGTTAAATAAAATGTTCATCGTTTTTAAACTATAGCTTAACCATTATTTTAACTTATTCCAAAATATATGCGTACCCTCTGTATTTTATTAACATGTACACACATTCTTTAATGAGAAAGGCAAAGGAAAGTGTTCTAATTAAGCAACTTCTTATATAACTTAGGTAAGAATGACAGAATCGAAAACTAAATAAACTTTAAATGCGTATATGGTATACGAGAAATACTTTAAATACTTTATGGGGTTGAAGAAGATTCCTTCTGCTTGTTACATTCCAATTTTAGACAGACTTGAGTCGAGAGAGCTCGACTATGTTCAAGTCTCTAAATATCAAACACGACACACTTCTAAAAATCGTATATACTCGTTGATGTATCATGAATGTACAAATATCAGTGTATTGCACACACACACACCCACAAACTCACACATACACATAAAATAAACACATATATGTGTGTACATATGTCGATTCCTATTGGCAGCCGTGTTTATTTGAACACCTGTATTTATTTAAAACAACCAATTCACACACACTTAAGTATATTTATACACACACACTAATTCATAAAAAGTCATACCTTGGGAGCGAACAAATCTATGTATCACATCCATTTGTACAGAGAAATATAAAATAGGGGGCATAAGAATAGTTTTTTGTACTTTATTCAAAATTTGAAGTTCGAATCGCATTAAGTTGTTAGTCGATTTAAGTTTAATATCAGTATATTGAATTTAAGAATTAACTAGCATTATATTTTCTACTGGGTTTTCATAAATTCATGCAATAAAGATTGGACCATTTGACAGTTCTTGTAAATAATATTTATTTTGGTAAAATTAAATTGACATATTAAGTGATATTTTAAATTTAATTTAATTTATTTTCTACTTAACGATAATTTCAAACAAAATCATTTATCAAAACGGTTTCTAGACACTCTAATAAATTAAATATTTCGGGTTTCAATGTGTTTTAATAGGCAAAATACAAAGTAAGTAAAACGAAGTACATTTCTTTGCAAAAAAAAAACAGTGAATATTCATGTGTTCTTTTGTAAAAACACTTTCTAGACATACCTTATATATGTGCTTTTGTGAAAAGAGAGCAGCACGATAACCGAAGCGGGCAGACAAATATGAACATGAAAATTTAAGCGAATCTGGAATAAAAACATACGCTGACAAATTTGTTTTTGTGTAACCCTTCAAAGCCATCATCTTTCTCATAATAATTAAGAACACTTTTTATTTTTATTTTCGATTTTTTTAATTTCAGCGTGCAAAACTTGAACCTGTGTTTTAATCGAATCAATAGTCTTAAAATAAGATAGGGCACACAGAATTCTGTGCTGGTGTCGAGGAAATTATATTATATATATTATATATATATATATATATATATATATATATATATATATATATATATATATATATATATATTTATATATATAATTATATTATATATAAATAATCAACAAAAAAACATAATAAAAAAGAGAATTTATATATAATATAAATATAACAACAGCCACCTATATTAATAATTAAGTGGACAAGCTGGACTAAACAAAACTAAACTAAAATCTAAACTAAATAATAATATACCTAAATTGATTAAATATAATATAATAACATAGATAGTTATATAAGAATTACACATTTACATATTACACAAAATATAAAATTAAATCCGTATTTACCTTCTGGCATTATACATGTCTTTCGGAATAGGCTGATCTTTCTCTCAGTGTACATGCATGCTTATATGACTGGGTTGAGCCAAATAAACGCGTTTACCATGAATTAATGTTTACCGATCGTTTACCGTGTGAGAGGCGTCAGCTTATGCAAATGCCTAGCGGGGATAGCTGAATAAAGGAGTGGCTCTTGGTGTTGTGGCTGCGGATCCATCTGTTTTATTGCTGCGCACAATTATTTACGTAATTAATTAATGTGCAAACACGACGAGTGGTACACAACTAATCGACGATGTCGCCTGACAAGGGTAAGGCGGCAAACTTGTTAATTAACTAAATTAACAGCACCGAAAATACATTCAAGGACAGACACACTTAAATCACATATCCATCTCTCTCTCTTTCTCTATCTCCCAAATATACTCAGAAAAACATCGCCATGAGCTTAGAAAATCGGAAGGCTAACTTATCTTATTATTCTGAAAGTATTTTTCTAAAAAAAAAAAACAGAATTTTTCTCTTCTTAATTCCAGCGTATATTTTTCTAAAATTAAAACAAAAAAATTATTTCCAGGGTGCTTTTTTTAATATGTGTACACACAGAACTCTAATATTAGATTTGGTAGTTTGCATTTCTACTTCTAAAAAAAAATTCCATTATTAATACAAATATATTTCAGAACAATAGAATGATATTAGTCTACGTTAAATAATTAAATAAACATTTTTAAATTTATACATACATAGACATGCAACAATTATCAAAATCTTAGCAGATGCTCTTATTATTAAATATTTTTAACAATAATATAAATGATACATTTATTAAACTATTTACGGCTTCAAATATTTTTGTCGCCAAATATTTATGATCAAATAGAGAATATTTCACGTGTTGGTAATTCAAATTTGAAGATTGTTGTTTTCATCCCTTGAATTTCAATGTGAATTTGGTAAAAATTGTATAATGAGTTTGTGCAAAAGTATTTACCGAGAAGAACGAAGTATCTAAGACACCACATAATAATAGGCAGCTAGAGACAGCAAATTTAGAATACAAGTTGTCGTCGATACATTATCGCACATATCGATATTTATAGCATCTCAATAGGAATAAAAGCCATTATTCTAAAGGCATGGACTTTTAATAAATATTAATATTATTATTAATTAATGTAAAAATTAAAATATTGAAGCCTAACTCTAACTCGGCCAAACAGACAGGCGGACATATCTACATCGACTCGGTTGTTAATCCTGATTAAGAATATATATACTTTGAAAATAAAGATTGATCAAATAGAAAATAAATAAATAAATATCAGCTATTGTCGAATGCGAACCAAAATCAAATTAAAATGCCATTTCATTTGAAATTGCGAATAATTCGGAAGCAAACTCAAGAATTGGGCATTGAAATCGTTATCAACTCGAGTTGCCTGAATATTCAGAATTTGAACTGCTAATGAAGTTTTATTATTAAAATTATAATTATGTATTTTATTCATTATTAAGATATATTGGATAAACAATAAACTCGATATGCATATGGTCTTCCAATTTCATTTGGACTTTAAAAAATTCGAAAACAAACTCGAAAATTGGGCATTTTAATCGTTATCAACTCGAATATTCTGAGAGATTTAAATGCTTATGAAGTTTTTATTATTATTATTGTAATTCTTTATATTTCATTTATTTTTTTACAATTTAATAACAGCGCTAATCAGAAACAACTAAGAATCCAAAATTTTAATATTTCTTGCTGAAAAATGCGTACTCTTAGTAGTTTCCAGCATCTCGCATTCTTGCATTGTACACTTTACTGGCGAGTGGCAACACCCACAGAACCACTAACTTTGACGCCCTCTGCTTGCTTGGCTTGCCTTACTTCTAAATGAGAAAATTCACTCTTACGTAAATACATACATACACACATACATAAGTACATATGTACTGTGTACTGTATGTGTGTGTGTGTGCAGGCATGCAGTTCGCATCATTTACATATGTGTATGCGAAATGAAAGATTGTATGTGTTGTGTGAGACAAGTCATATGGATATAAAAAAATACATGCTCATTTCCAAACTTGCACACATACACTCATATACTCATATACACACAGAGCATTTGTGTGTGTGTGTGTTACTGAAACCCCATGCAAAGATATATGCATATATAAGTACATGTGTATGTTGTGTGTACATACACATAATTGCGAAGGAGTTAAAAAAAAGGCTTGCTCGTTAGTCAAAAACGAAACGAAGCAGCAACGATTCTGCTTTGCTCTGCTCTCTCTCTCTTGTCACCTCCCTCTTCGTGAGTTGTTTTTTTTTTCTTTTTTCTACTTTGCTGGAGGCTGGCAATGCACCCGTTGGTTGTTGGAGCTTCAGCGACAGTCGCTTTATATGTAGATGTGTGTATTAATGTGTGTGTGTGTGTGCAGAGCGTATGTGTGTGTGTGTTGCCCAAAGGGGTTTTTCTTTTGGCCTCCTCCTCACGATGCGTGTTTTATTCATTTATATTTAAAAGCGTAAACGCAGACGCGAGTTTTTCGTTTCTTTCCTTTCTTCTTTTCGCTTTGAGTGTCACTTTTTCCACCGAAATGAGAATATGTACGAACACACATACACATATGCATGCATACACATTTATGTATGCTGGCAATGCTTATACATACATATATGTATATTCGCACTTGCACACACACACAGGGCACACTTGTATTTGAATCAGTGTGGATGGGTTGGCTTTTTTTTCCACTAATAAATATATTTATACACATGCACACATATATGCCTATATACATACATATTTTAAGGGTGGAGCATCGTAATGCGCTCAGTATTCTATCTGTCTGTCCGTCTGTGTGTGTGGAACACACTAAAATAAATAAAATGGAGTTTGGCGACGCATTCGCGACGATTCTGCTTAGTTTTGACAATGCTGACTCAAGTTAAGTGTTAACTACACTCATTTATTATGAGATTAAACCCATCTATAAATGTTCACATCTGAACATCCTTAACTGTTGGCAATGATATTCTATCTCCCATCATAGCTTTTTAATTTTGTCTGTCTGATAATATTTTTGCAGCATATTACATTTTAGTAAGCCCACACTTTTCATTAATCAATTTTAATTTCATTTCATTTGCAAACGTTTATTTTTTAAATTTACATTTTATACTGTTTTCAATTTTCACTTTTAATATCCTATATTTTTATTATTTCATAAGAAACTAACTAGAACTTCCAATTTTTTTATTTTTTAAAACGTTTTTTTAGTTTACATAAAATTAAAAATGATTAGCTGATTTTTTATTGTGCTCGATTAGCCATTTCAAGTATTGAGAGATTTTAAAAATAATATGTAAGAAGTTTAACTTTTCTTCAGCAAATAATTGTAGCTTAAAAAATATAAATAAAACCTTGCCATTAGCAAACAATCATTTGTGTGGATAAAAATTAAAATTTTTATAAATATTTTAGGCAGCATTAATCGACTATTAGCACTGTGCTCTGTGAAGGAACTTATTAATAATCTACTTGGAAGATTTGATGAGCTTACTTGCTAAACAATTGGAGCTGAATGTTACCAAGAGTCTAACTTCCAAATTTTAATTCAATTTAGACTTTGAAGTACTAACGAGTAGCTCATTCAAGTGGCCCAATGATTCCAAGCACAGGCTTGTTAACGCACGGACCTAGGTAAACTGCGACCCACCTCCCACCTAAACGATCGAGCATATTGTAATTTGAGCATAATGTCGTAAATAGGTTATAGATAGCATAATTCAAACCAAAAGTTTGAAGAAAAAGAATCAGAAAATTCCTTTTATTTCTGATCGGAAATGTACAATTAAGTAGGCTGATTAACTCAGAAGAAGCGATCTTACAGTTTAAAAACATATGTAAAAAGATTACACCAAGCATTGTTCCACGACCAGAAAGAGATGGAAGATTTATTAATAAAAGTCTACTACGGTAAGAAGGTAAGCTAATATTAGTATTCCAATGAAGGCTCCTATGGGAAATAATATAACTTGTTTTTGTACGGATTCTATTCTGTCCTGATGAACCTTGTAATTGGGTGACCATATGCAAGACCCATATTCAAGAAAAGGACACAAAAGTGAAATATATAGAGTTTTTAGTAATATAGGGATCGTCAAATTCTATTGACCAACGCTAAAAGGATACCCAAATCATCATCATTTTTAAGGGGCAATACACGAAAAGATTAAAAAAGTGAACTATTCAATAATTGAAATTGGTCACTCTAAATAAAGAATATTTATGTTATGTCTTATTTCAAAATTGTGAAAATTAATGAAGCTCGTTAATTTTTTTTTTTAATAGCCCTTGCAAACGTCAAGATATTGTAGAAAAATGTTGGATACACCATTGACAAAACCAACTGCGTTACCAGAATTTTGTATGCCTACCTCGCTTGTCAATCGAAAATAAATTATATTTATTTAGTTCCATTTCCCAGGCAGTAATTTTATATGGTGCTTCAGTTTGGACATATATATATAAATGATTAAAATAGATTTTAAAGATCTCTTGGTATTATTCCAAATCTGAATTACACTATAAATCTAATATAAAATGATAGCAGTTATTGACTCGAATGACTGTCAACTTCAATGGTAGATGGTTGATATCTATAAATATGGATAAATAGTATCTTAATTACATTATCCACATAAGCCAAATAATTGTGTAAGATTCTCCTAATGTTATGAAGCATTCATTATTCATTTTTCAAGTAACAATTGATTTTTTCAAATCTAAATCTAAACACAATCAAAAATGTAACACATTTCAAGATTACATCAAATTATAAGTATTAATTGTAACTATTATCATTACTATTGAGTTTATAGGTTTTCAAAGCTGAATTCTGAATTAGGCACCTGTGACTCAAAAAAATTATAAAAATAAAAATGTCGGAGGTATCTTAATTACAAAAAATAAAGAAGTAAATTATTATTTATGCAAGTTAAAATTAAAATAAAAAAAACAAAAACGGGAAAGAGTTTAAAATGTAGTTATTATTTATAGAAATAGAATATTCTGAATTGATTACATGGAAAAGTCTACTGTAATAGTTGAACAGACCTTGTACAGGTTCTTGCTAAGAATAATTAGAAACGAGTAGTCTATAGGAAGCTGGGAAAACAAAACAGATGAATTTATTTCACCATTTTGAATTGAACTACAAGCACTACACCTATCATAATACGACGATTAGTAAGTTACGAAATGTCAATCGGAGGTAATTCAAGCCAGTAATTGTGATAAAGAGCAAATAATAAGAATTACTTTTCCACTGATTCCAATCCGGCATGGCAGCGCGTACCCAAGAGTGTAGATAATCTTGGTCAAATAATATCACACGGTCCCTCATCAAATAACTCCAAAACCAGAAACAATTGTCGCAGATCTCTTAGCGAGACCTAACCTGTTTTGCCAGGTTGATAACTTCCTAATTGGGTTCCGGAATTTATTATTATTATTGACTAAGCTAGTCAAGGCAATGAAATTTTAGAAAATCGCCTTAAAAACTAGAAAGTTTTTCTTGTTTTTAGAAATAATTTCTAAAAATAAGAAAACATTTTTTTTTGATAAGCTTGCCCTAAATCTACAATCTCAACTATATTTTGCTAATTTTAATTTTTTATATAAATGCTTTTTAATAATAGAAAATATTTCAATAAAGTATAAATGCAAATACTTGTTTGTAGAAAAAATCCTTTCCTAATGTACTGGCCGGCTTTTATATAGAGTTTATCTATCGAATGTCTAAAATGCCGAATATTCGAGTATTCAAATCCTCCCGTAAAATCGTTATTTTTTTCAAATTGTTTTATATTAAATTTATAGCCTTTGTAATGTAAGAAATCTCATACAAATACTTTAATAATAAAATATAAATAACAAAAAAGCCAGTACAAACAATTCTTCTTGGAAATTAGATATATTTTTAAAAATCTCACAACCTTCAATTTTTGATATTTAGTTTTTAAATAACAAGGTGAGGAACTTTTGGCGCCAAAAGTACTGCGAATTAGAAAACTTCAGAGCGTTTTTTTTTCTGAGTGTAGGCTATCCATACCGCATAACGACTACTGTACAAGTCTGCTTGATGAAGAATAGGAGAAAATGGTCCAGCTCTTTTCTGTCACTGCCCATCCATTGTCTTCATTCCTATCCGAAACCTAACTAGGAAACTAGCCATGGTACATTACTTCGATAAATCCAATGCGATAGCATAAGTAGTCAAGCATGGCTCAATGGGCCTGTTTCTCCTCCTGCTTGCCAGCACCTAACCAAAGGTCATCAAATTTCTCTGACCAAGAACTTGAATAACCTTTTTGATAGCGAATTTGTACGAAGTAAACATAAATCATGTATTTCATTCAATATATCGAGCGTGTAGCCAGTAAGGCACTGAATTTTTCAAATTTGTTGAAATATTTCTAATTTCATAATTTAAATTTAAATATTAAGGTTTATTTTAAATTTAAAATATTTTAATCTTTTCGTTTTCAACAAATGTGATTTAAAATTTTTGTGTTGACGACTGCCTCTCAACTAAATATGCTTAATAAATATGTCAATGCCTATCTCAATCCGACCAAAAAATTGTTAAATATAAATATAAATATATTAAAATTATAAATGATCGTAGTAAACAATACAAAGTTCATTTATTTTTGTTCAAAAAAGAGGAAGTTCTTCCCATGTAAACCAATAAAAATAGAAACGTCAAAAATCGAATTGGCTCATAATGCTGACCAAGAGTATATAATTTATGCCCTCTATAAAACATAAAATTAATTTGAAGCTTGCATCGATCTTTATTTAATACAGACGATTTTAGCTTCAATGTCAATCCGGGGCTGATACCTGTATCTTCCCGAAATCGCTATAGCTTAAAAGGTTTTAAAATAATCATTTTTGAATTTCATATATTCCTCAATGTCAATCCGGGTCTGATACCTGTATCTTCCCGGAATCGCTATAGCTTAAAAGGTTTTAAAATAATCGTTTTTGAATTTCATATATTCTCAGTGAAATATTAAGTTAAAATTATTAAGTTATTAACTTGAACTAATACGTTTATTTAAATAATAGTAATAATTATTTCGATTTCAGAAAAAACATTTATTTATTAGTTATTAATGACGGGAATCAATTAATCGATTCGGCTGCATATATATTTTTTCGCTTCAAGGAAAGTTAAACTAATTTCTTTATAGTATAAATTATTTCATAAATTTCGAGACACGCATTTCTATTGTCAATTGTTCTATATTTACGTATCATACATACTGATTGCCCGAATTAAAAAATCTGAATCATATTATTAATTAATGGAAAATATTTATAAGCTTAACATTTATTACATAAAGTATATAATAATGACATTTTAATAAAGTCATCTCAAATAAGTGATTTTATTGGAATCTCTTAAGTGTGATTTTTGTTTTAAAATAATCTGCATGATTTCTACGTTAGACATGTCTAAGAAAATCTGAAAATACAACACGATTTTGCAGAATCTCGATTTATTTATTTAATTTATTTATTTATTAAATTTTAAATTTCAACTTCTTATGGTAATGATGATGGTAAATCACTAAAACTAATGTTTTTTACTAATTAATTTTTAATTATTAATTAATTAATTGATGATTAAATCAAAAATAAAATATAATAATTTTGCATCTTGTTGAAATTTCAACAAAATTAACAAAAGCATAACAAATTTATTGTGGTTAATAATAAAAAGGGCTGTATATATTTAACACTTGAAAACTTAAATAAATATTTTTTATTGCAAAAATTAAACTAAAAATAAAATGCTATATTTTTGCTTTCTAGTTGATATAATTTCATAGTTTTGTTTTTGAATTTCAACAAAATTGTAACAAATTTGCTGGGGCTATACTAATTTAATGTGGGCTTTACATAATTAGCATCTGATGATTGGTAAATCACTGAAATTACCGTGGTTCTTTATTATTGAACTTAAATATAGACACAGCGCAATTAATGTGAAGTACGAAGGAAAAGCCGATGATGATGTGACAATGCATCGTTTCTACTTACAATCATGGCATGGACATAAGTATATGCATATATATAAAAAATATATACACATGCAAAAAGCAGAATAGACCATATACATATGTGTATATATATGTTATGTATTTTTGTGTGCATGTGTGTGTGTGTTTTTGTATTTGTGTACATCCGACGGTAGTTGTACAAAAATAATGAACGATGATTGCCATTGCCTGGACTACTCCCACACCAGACCATATGCGAACACACACATACACAAACGCAGAGAGTAAGGCTGTCGCATACGCGCTCACGCTCCCACCCGCATGATATAAAAAGCACATTGGTATTTTGTTTTATAGCATCGCTTGTCTCGCTCCCGCCTAATTACCACTCTGCGTGGCAATAATTACCCCATTACCCAAAAAACTCTCCTTCAATGTGTCTTTGGGTCTCTCTCGCTTGCGCTCGGGCTCGCTCTCTCGCTCAGTGCTCTCTTAGATTTTTGATCTCTCTAACTGTCGCTCTCTCTCGCTCGCTCTTTCGCTCTTGCCAGCTGCATAGCACTGATTCCGGTTCTACTCTCTACTGCTCTTTCTGAGAGCTCTCTCACTGCTGTATGTGTAACTGTCGCCGCTCTCATTTGGGGTGAAAATGTTGCTGAAAGACGGGAAAAAAAAGTCACGATACGGCATACAATTGGTAGTATGAAATCGACGGTGGAAGCGGCTAGGTTCACGTTATCGAGGTAAAGCGGCAAGTGCGATTTAAAACAAAAACAACAAAAAAGAAATGAAAAATATAAACAACAACAAACCAATTTGAAATCTGAATCACGCAAATAATTAAAAATCACCAAATTGATAAATTATTAACTAACTGCCAAAAAAAGCAGCTAGTTTTGTTTTCGAAAACCCGGCAAAACTGCGCAATTGTGTGAAAAGAAAAATTAAATTCGACAGAAAAAAGCAGTGCATAATATGTACATACATATGAAAGCACGTCTTTATTATTGCGAAAAGTGCATTTTCTGTGTGTGTTTTAATCTGTGCAATTTCATTTGTGCAAAGGCTATTCGCGTCTTAATTTACAAACTAACCAATCAGCGTTCAAATACAAAAACAACAGATACTTAAAAAGTAATGCTAAAAAAAACAAAACAGAAATTATGCACAATGTTCTTGTATAATTCAGATAAGCCTTAAAGCATAACATATCAGCTTCCAAAAATGTTATTAAGATTGCATTTAATATTCATTTAATTCATATGTGCGGATTATCAGTGCATTTAACATTTCAAATCAAATTGCTAAAATTACATTAACGTACGTTGAGCTTTAGCGTTGCGTGATGTCTCAACCACATAACTGTTTAATTATTGCTTACATGCATAAATACATATATATTTGTACATAGGCAGTTAAAATTGTATATGCGATTGAATACAGAAAACAGACAAAAAAACAATATGTATTTACAATAATAACAGTTAAATAAAAATTAAAATAAAATAGTAGGCGTAAATAAATAGAAAAAAGGCAAATTTGTTAATCGCATTCCAAACTGGAGAATATTATGTACACACACACATACATCATCAATCATACACACGTACATGAAAATACCGTTGTGCATACTGGGAATAAATAGGCAGCGTTAAAAAAAACGAGTGAAGGAGTAAAGGAGTGATTATTGTGACTGTGTGTGAGGGAGATGGATAATGCGCATAAAAAAGGGGTGAGAGAGAGAGAGGGAGAGAGCATCAAAGTCGTGCTCTCAACACAAATAATGAGGCACGTGGTCCATAAGAAGAGTATATATGCAAAAAAGTGAACATATATATATACATATATAGATATATACATGCATGTATATATAGATATGTATATGCGATTGTGTGCATGAAAAAGAGACAACTGGCTCAGTCGTTAGTCAGCCAAGTGGGAGTAAAAGTGTTGATATTAAAAATGCAAAAAGCAGAAGTTGGCAAATTAAATTGCCGAGAGAATTGCACAATCTCCCCAACTCTCTCTCTCTCTCTCTCTCTCTGTCTCTCTCTCTTTTGCTCACTCTCTCTTTCACGCCTGAACATATATATATGCATATATACATGTATGTATTATGTTTTATACATGTACATATGAACACACCTCAACTATCCTTATGCATATACATTAAATTCATGTGTTTTTTTTGGTTGCAAAAATTAAGGATATATTATTATGTTGTACAATTTTTTTGTATGTATACGTTTACCATATTGCATTTACATATTTGCATAAATACATCATAATTATTGTATATACATACAAACAAAAAATAGATAAATATAATTACATTTTTATTTATTTATTTATATATATACATTTTGCATCTTGTATTTATATACAGACATCATTATTTTTATATATTAAAAAATTTTTATAAGATTTCTGATTTTATAAATATTTTTTTCTGTATGTATATACAATAATTATAACAGTATTTACATATACAGTAATATATATACATATATATATATATATATATACAAATATATATATGTATATATATATATATATACATACATATATATATATATACATATATATAAATACTTATGTGTGTTTGTGTAATTTATAAGACACTCGCCGCTATCTAATGTGAATATACGGTGAATGGCATATTTCTTTCTCGATCCTCTTCCTTTTTATTTTTGGGTTCGTATAAATTGACCGTAACTGTTGACGGGTTCCACGGGTCACCTGTCACTAGACGCGCCAATTACATGCTCACTCTGAACTCAACTCACCCTACAAATCAGCACACCACACAACTCATCTCACCCCTCAACTCACCTCCACCCTCTACTCTCGTTCTTCTTTTTCTTTGTCCTTTTTCCTGCTCCGAGTTCTGCGCTCAATTTCAGTTTCGCTTTCGTTGATGTCACGATCTCAAGCACCCCCGCTCCCTCACCCTACCCCTCAACCCTTCAGTCAGTATAAATGTAATTTAGACCGGAAGCGGATCCGTTCCAGGACCTGATGCTAGAAGTCAATCGACTGTTTCAGCTTTTTCTTTTTTTTTTTTGCTTATAGAGAAGAATGCTCTACAAATGAAAGACACACACACACACATTCTCACACACACACACACATTCACACACACGTACACACATTCACACACACGCACACACATTCACACACACACACACACACACACACACACACACACACTATATATATATATATATATATATATATATATATATATATATATATATATATATATATATACATGTGTATTTCTTGAACATCCTTTCAGGTGCAATCCAGTTTGAGCTCGTCACGCTACACGCTCGATTCAAAGTTCCTATAATATTAAGCATAAAATTAAAAACAGTACAAAACAAAAAAAAACAACTAAACAACAACAATAATACGTTACACTCAACACTCAATTAGAATCTAAATCAGCCAACCTATCAAAAAAAATAAAAATGACGTACAACAAAATAAAAGAAATCGCAATGTGAATGACAAAAACATCACAAGTTGTACAGCTGGGTATATATAGTAACAATATATCTGGCCAGAAGATATATTTGCCAGCTGATCTGATGAGATTCAAGCGCAACCAGAAATCCACTGGGGACAATAACTCATTCAAAATCGGTAAGTTTCAGCTAAGCTTCCTCATTACTATATATATAATAATCATTAATTAAATCATCGTTAACTTAAAAAAAATTATATTTATTTAAAAAATATACAATATATCTTTCATACTCTGTGTATTTAATAAAAATATTTAACAAGAAGGAAACAATTAAGTAATTGAAAATTTTAATTATTTGTGAAGGTATTAACGAGGTATTTGTGTTTAAAACGAAATATGGGATAAGAAATATTCCATTGCTGATATATTATTTAAGTTTTGAATCAAATAAATAAAGAGACGTAAATATTCTTGGCCAACATCAAAGGCCGAGTGAATATAGCCATTTCCGTCTGTCTGTCCGTCTGTGTGTTTCAGTGCGAACTAGTATCTCAGTTTTGTAAAATTTAAACATAAATATTAAGAAACCTAATTGCAAAAATTGAATTTTAATTTATTATATATTCCACATAAGTTAGCTAATGTATTAAATACTATTTGAATGCATCAAAATAATAAATAAAAATAATAACAAATAATAAATAAATGAGTGAAATACATTTAGAAATTTATTTTATTAATTTTTAAAAACCCATTTGCGAACCTAGAATTAAAAAAAATTAAAAGTGTTCTTAATTATTTAACTATATTAAATACACCTTGAATAGAAGACGAATTTTAATGCTAGTTTGAGGTAAACGGAACACATTTAAAGAGAACTTCTTGGAATTCCAAAATTTCAAGCTTTAAGCCTACATATTTTTTTTTACTGAAAACAAGTCGTTCACTTTTTAGACACCATTTGGGGACCATTCTATTGCGTAGTTCCCCATCTTGAATATAAGTCCGAAAATCCAACTGCCCACTCTTGAAATTATAAATCCCTTTACGAAAGGCCCGTGAAAAAATGTACTTGAATTTTGCTGAATGAAACTTAACAAATATTCGTATTTTTAATTGCCGGCTTAGATATTATTGAAAGAACTGTATGAAGATGAATCCTTGTCTGACACTTGGTTTGTTGTTTTCCCAAGATGTTTTTCTTTTTTATATTTAGACTTCACACTAAAAATGACGTTAAATCAAAAAGAATCCCCATAATTCTCCCACAGTTAGGATAAAAAAAGTGTTAGTTACAATGTGGGGAAATCACTTTTAATAATAATTAGTAATACATTTTGGTTTGGAAAGGATATTTCTGTTAATTGTGTGATTGTGTATCGACCTTTAAGGTGACTTTTGTACTAGCTGTAAAACTGACGACTCGTCGACTGATTCAACCTCGATTATACACTCTGTGTATTTAAAAAGAAAGTTATAATTAAGTAATTATTAATTATCTGTGATGTTTATTTGTAAACACAACAAAATATTTGAAAATAAAAAAAAGTATTAGATATTTGAAATACACAACATTCTCAAAAAAATATAGAAACTAAATATTTTTTTAATGCTATATTTAAGAAAAAAAAAAGCAATTATTTATTTTAAATCTACAATATACATTTTAAACCGATGTATAATGGGGTATATTGATGTGTTATTAGGGTATCTGCTAGTCGATCGCAGTCCAACAAATCCCCTCAACTAGAACCAGCCAATTTGTTAAATACATACATATCATTTATTATAAAAGTGGCTTGTCATGATTGCCTTCAATACAGCTTAAAATACAAATCATTGTAATTTTTCTGTCTCGACTGATATTAGTCGATATTAAAAAATGAATAAATACATTATTAAATGAAATTATTGTTATACGCAAAGGATAACTTTTAGCCAAAAACACATTTTGCTTAATGGTTGCTGATGAATTTTTTAAAAATCCAACACTACTCAATGTGTTTTTTTTTTAGATAAGAGCATTAAAAAAGTCTCAGATCGTCCAATTGATGTGGCTATGAATTATTAATCTTTTCCTTGATGTCGGAGCTTTTGCACACGTATATAGAATACTCAGTCCTGTAATGATGTTCATGTAATATAAGTTAATAACATATCAGTTAAGATTTTATTACAATGAAAATATTTAAATTGTTCTTTTTACAATAAGTGAATGTTTTCTTTTCCTTTAACAACGAATTCTTCAGCCAGAGACTTCTTATTTTCAATACGAAATCATGTTGCCATATTTTAAAAACTATTATAATGTATTTTGGATATGATATTTATATAAAATATTTTTTTTTTGAATTCACGAGTTGTTTTCACACTTATTTTAATGTCGAATTGTGTATATATTTATTGTAAATTTTCGATTTTCAGCTGTGCATTGTTTGCCACGCACCAAATGAGTCATATTTTATAGAACGATTTTCAATATGCAAATTAGATATTATTGTGTTAATTTACTCAAGAACTCGTAATAAACTTATAAAAATGGGGTGTGAGAAGATAAAGCGATGAGTTAATTACTTCAAGGGATCTATAAAAATATTGAGTTATAAGTATGAGCAGACAGTACTATTATTTTAACATACATATATATATTTATATATATATATATAATTATTTCTATAACTCTAAATTCTATCAGACTGACAATAAAATAGTTTTGTTGGGGCGAAACTATAATATAAATATAACATTGATATGTTGTTAACATTGATGTTTTTACTTACTATAATAATATTTATACAGTTTGTCAAAAAGAGTGCTTGGGCACAGTAAAATAATGTAGTGGTTTTCTTATATCTTTTGGCAAAAAATGTATTTTGTTATCTACTTTTATTTTTTGTCTTATTTTTTTATTTAGTAAAATTTTAAAATGAGCTAAAAAAAGTAAAATTTTGAAATTTTTAAATATTAATGTATATATACATATGTATAAATATATATACATATATACTATTCGCTTGTATGCCGCCAATATTTTTGGTAACCAATTAAAAAGAGTTTTGCGAACATTTGCTGCCGACGCCAAATCAACCGTTTTTTTTGGTAACACGACGTTAATTAATGCCGAGCTCTAATTAGCCAATGACGGGGCAGCTGCTGTTGTTGCTGCTAGCTGTGAAATATTTTTGCTTTTGTTGAGCGAGCGTAATCTAAGTTATTAAGCTGACCTCAGTCCTCTCTCTTTCTCTCTCTCTCTGACACACACACACATTGAGCATTAAAGAGAATCGTTATTTTTTTCTTCGCTTGTTTGCTTTACGCGCTCTTTCATCTTTTTGCATGCTGTGGAGAGCATGTCTACAAGCGCCCCCACCACACTTCTCCTCCCCCCTCGTCAGCGTAGAAGAGTAAAGCAACAGTCAAAGTTGTCTCGCTTCTTGATTGGTCGTTGCGCATCGTGCGGCCCCTATCCCCCCTTCCCCTGCCAATAGCAACTCATCCATCCATGCATTGCCGGTGTTGGCGCTGTGTCACAACAACAATATATTCGTGCATGCTCATGTGGGCTTTGTTTTTGTTTTTTTTTTTCGTGCTTTTCGCTGCTTTTGCACGCTGCGCGCTGTTCGCTGTCGCTGCTTACATACATTTATTATGTTCGATGCTGTTGTCAAGTCTGCTGCTGTTAAGTCTGCTGCTATTGCTGTTAAGTCTGCTGCTATTGCTCGCTGCTGTTATTACTACCACCTTAATCTGTAGCGCTACTGACTGACGTCGCTCTTTGCGCGTGTGTCTTTTCTTGCCTTCCTCTTTCCGCTGCGCTCCTTCGTATGTGTAAGTGTGTGCTAATGTGTGCTTGTATTTGTGTATGGCTGAGTTAATTGCTCCTTTGCCGACCCCGTCCAGTCAGCAGTCGTCACATGTTCTTGTTGTTGTTGTCTACTTGTGTTACTGGCTGGCTGCTGTTGGCTGCTGTCTGCTGCTGCTGATTCGTTATCGCCTCGCCAAAAAAGAAAAGAAAACAAAAATGGGGAGGAACACGTTGCGCCCTGATTGACTAATTAGAAGCGCAAGCAATTAACCAACGGCATGTGTTTATATACACATATATATATGTATGTATGGATATTTATATTTAGATTGTTGGCTCGAGTCCCTTGGCCAATTACAACAAAGCTGTGCAAAAATCCCCTGAGACATTTTCAAGCAGATTATTTGGCGATTTTTTTTCTTTTGCTTGCTTTTCTTGTCACTAGCCTTTTAAAACGGTTTTAATTGGCGCTATGGGTGTGGCCGATACAGCAATGACAAATACACACACACACGCATGTATATTATATATATATATATATATATATATATATATATCTCTGTACATAACAGCCTCGAGCCAGACGCCAGACGTTTCTTACGAGTACGCAGCTTACTTCCACCCCAACCATCCGCGGCTCACCCCCAAGACATGTAAATGGAAATGGAAATCAACAAACAAGGAAGTGGCAAAGGAAAAAATCGATAAGGCCGAACAACGAAATTAAAATATATATAAAAAAGAAGAAAAAAAAGACGACATCATAAAAACCTTTTTACGAATAACGCTGCTGCTCTCTCTGTGTGTGTAGGTGGGTGATGAGTGTTTTTTATTGTATATATGTGCGTATGTGTGTATATGTTCACAAATGCACACATAAATATGTATGTAAATCTATGAGAGTAAGCGCCAAATTCGAAGCAGAGTATTCTCTCCCCTAAGAAAAGAAGCAATATAAATGACAAAGGACATATTAATTTTTAGCAGGTACATATATTTGAATAGATGTATATATACACAGACATATACAGAGAGATTTATGTATGCATATATAACTATGTATGTAGATACAGTTCGTCCAAAAAGTGTTTTGACATAGGGAAACAATTCAACGTTTATCATTTAAGTTAATGAATGTTATCAATTTAATTTTTATTATTGTATTAAACTGATTTTGTTATGTTTTAATAAAATTTTTTTTTTAACTAGTGGCAAGAGCTCCATTTAGTAGTAGAAAAAAATGGAACAAAAAATATGAGGCAATAATAAGAAATTTATTTTTGCAAATTAAATGAAGAGATGAATTTTTTGCTGTATCAAAACATTTGTACATTTAAATACACACACACACACAGTTATATGCAAATGAATGAATACATATTCATATAGCTAATAAGGAAAGAAAAATTACATTTCATTGCAAATGAATTGAATAAATCACAGTTTTTTTTCCTGAATTTATACAAACACACATGCATGAAAATCATGCATACATGATTATGTATGTACATCATGATAATTTTTTTACCCAGTTGTAAGAAATCCATTTAATAGCAGAAAAACCAAAAAAAAAAGTCAATAAAGGAAATTTTATGTAAATTTTTTGTTGTATTAAAAGACTTTTTTAGAGTGGTAAGAACTGCATTAAGTTGTAAAAATAAGAAGAAAAATTAAATATATATGTTTATATATACTGTATACATATAAAGCGCATGTTGCCTTAGGTATTTTCTACAATACACACACACACTGTCAAGTTTCGCGGCTGCCATAATATTTAATAGCAAATACAAAAATGCTAGCTCACTAGCACTAATACACACACAGACCCAGAGGGATAACGTAAAAATGAAAGCATGTTATGTAGAAACAAAAAAGGAAACAGGAGGAGAAGAGAGGGAAGGCGAGGAAGAGAGTTTGGGAAGGCCAGCATAAGGGGAAGCTGCCTTGGCTCTAAACTAAGATGAAAATGTGTAAGCAAAATAAGAAATCAGCGGAAAAGAAAATATGAAAAAAAAACTAACCGAAAAAAAAATAAAAGACGCGACGCGAGACGCGTGTAATTGTGTACTTTATGCTCCTGAGCTTTGCGAGCTCATTCACCCTCGCCTTGTCCCTTTCCAACTAGCGCGACTAGCGATACTAGCTGCTGCTGCTGCTTCTTCTTCTCCGCCATGTACTCAACACGAACAGCAACACCCACAACAGCGACTGCAGAGTTTGTTGGAGCGGAGAGAGGAGTTGGATGGCTAACTGGGTGGTGGTGGTGGATGCGTTGACGTTGCCATAGAACAAACGAACGACGACGACAACGACGAAGGCAACGAAGACGACAACGACGAAGACGTCGACGACGATGGCGAAGGCAAATAACAGAGTGGGAGTGAGATAGCGCGCTTGGCGCAGCAGTAGCGCATTATGTATAAATTATTTATTTACATTATATGTATTTATGCATGTGTGCGTGCGTGTGTGTGTGTATGTCACTGTCTCCTGGCTGCAAAACAATGTGTGTGTGTCTGTGTGAGTGCCTGCAATTACACACATAAAAAAAGGGTTAGAAAATACAAAGGGATGTGTATGAGTGTATGGGAACTTGTTTTTGCAACTATTATCAATGCAAAAATACTTAGTACATTAAAAGAGAGTGTGGTATGGGGGGGAGTCAAATAAAGAGAGTGAGTGAGTAAGACAGAGCGACGCAGCGTGTGTAGGAGCGAGCGAGAGAGAGCGCATGCTTTTGCTTTTGCGCTCTCTTGAATAACTGCCTCGCCCTCTCCCACATTTTATGTGCGAGCCACTAATTAAAAGCTTCGCTCTCCGCCGTTCATATCTCTCTTTCGTGTGCTCTCACAAATAACACACATGTGCTCACAGCTCCCTTTCTTTGCGTGTGTACGCGAGAGCGAGATGGTTGCGTTCGTTCGTTGAATGGCGTTGATTTCGCTTTGCTGCTCATTGTTTTTGGTGTGCGCTGTGGGATGCTGCTCTGCCTGCTGGCGTTGCGACTGCGGCTGCACAACTTTGCTGCTGTCGTTACTAAGTCGCTGCTGCTCGACTGCTCTGCTCTGCTGCTTATGAAGTGCGCTGTTGCTTCTCTGTTGTTGTTGTTACTTCGGCTGCTTCTGCCAATGCTCTGTTGATGTTGCTCTGGTATTGCTGATGTTACTGCTCTGTTGATGTTGCTCTGGTATTGCTGATGTTACTGCTCTGTTGTTGTTATTGCTCTGCTCTGCTAAGTCTGCTACAGCTGCTTTTAATGCTATGTTGTTGTTGATTTTCTGTTGTCGTTGCTTTCGGTGCCGTTGCTCTGCTGCTGCTCTGCTTTGCTGCTGCTTTTTGCTTTTGCTGTTTCGCTCGCGCTCGTGTGCTTATGAGGTTTTTATTGGGGAGGGGTGGGTGGGGTTCTCTCATTGTCTCTCATTACCGCTCGTTACCGTAACCCTAAACTTGATATAGGAGTTTAGCAACAGGGGAAGGGGGAGGGAAAGAGATGTCACACACACATGCTCACGTACACAGTGTCATTGCCAGTGTTGCAAAGGCGTGGCTCCAATTCCGATTCCGGCACAGACTGCTTGGCTGCCTGCGCAAAATGACAAAAATTATTTCCACTGCATTCGTTGCTGTAATTATTTGCATTTCTGTATTTTTGGTACAGTTGCAAAAACACATGCTTCAAATAGGAACATAGGTACATTTGTACAGATGCATAGGTATTTATTTATTTAATGTCAACTAAAGTCAATCGACACTACAAAAATATAAATAGTACAAAATAGTTAAAATTAAATATAAAATAATATTTAACATTAATTTGTATATATTTATAAGATTTATAAGTGGAACAATTTATTTATATTGATTTATTTTTTTAATGTCAACATGTCAGTCGGCGCTAAAAAAATTTAAACGGAAAAATTACATTGAAATTAGAAAAAAATAAGAAATAACGAAGAAGAAACGCAAAATCAGCGAATATTTCTTTTATGTATTTATTTAATGCCAAAGAAATAAAATCAATTAAAATAAATTAAAAATAAAATTTAACTTAAATTTAAATAAAAATATAGAAGATTTCTTATTTATTTATTTTCAGAAAACAATATACAAAATGCAAAAAATGTATTAAATTAAATTATTAATTTAATAATAATAATAATAAATAATACAAAAAAATAATAAAATAAAATGTAATATTTCAATTACAAAAAAATGAGAAATATTTATAAGATTCCTGGGAGTATTAAATGCAAAATGGTACATAAGGTACACACAACAGCCGACAATTATGTAACGCAAATATTCATATGTACGTCAACGCTTGTTTATGCATATGTGTGTGTGCGTTTTTTTTGCTGTTCGCATTTAAGCATATTGTTCCCCTTACAATTTTTTTTACCACCCACTCGACCTTATCAACACTGGCACATAAATAACGCGTATATACATATATACATGTTTGTATGAGTGTATGTGCGTACACAGAGAGACGCACACATGCAACAGACTAGAAGGGCTGTATAAATGTGTGTGTGTGTGTGAGTGAGTAGCAAAAACCTGCGTTGTGCGTGAAATATTCACACACACACTCGCTTGTAAATGTTTCTCACATTTCGCATCGCATTTCGCATCTTTTGATTGGTCGTTTGTGCGCCCGCGCCCCTTCTCCCCCACACCACACATCTCCCCCAACTCACCCACTCCCCTTTTGTTTACTGCTTTAATTAAGTTTGCCAGCCTCGCTTAATTGGTGCAGGCAGCTGAAGCAATTGCGCTCAGCCCACAGTCAAAGTCTCAGTTTCAACTCGGCTCCACCCACTTGACTTAAGTTGACTTGAGTTGAGTTGAGTCGGTGGCTTGTAACAGTCATGTGCAATACTACTACTACTATTATATGTACAAACACACACACATAGATATGTACCTCCATCAAGCATACACCACATCATTTATTTCAGTTGGCAGCCGATGGCACTGGGCATTTTTAGAGTACTATATATAATATATTTATGTATATAAATTTATGGTATTTTTATAGTAATAATATAAATCTGGGCTTTATTTTATTTTATCTTATTTATTTAATCTTAGCTTAAATTTCAAAATTGTATTTATCATAGAATCTTGACATTATTTATGTACTTATCCTTTATTTTATTTTATTATATTTTTCATTTTAAATTTTAAGTACATTTTTCATTTTTTTTTATATGTAATTTCATTTAGTTTAAATTTGCAGTTGGTAGATCATTTAATTTTGTACCATTTCAAATATGTATTTATGGAAGAGTCTTTGCTGTATTTACTTATAAATTTGTAATTGTATTAAATTTTTAATTTTAAATATCAATTGACCTAAACACTTTTATTTTTATATCATTTAATTTGAAATTTTAATTTATTAACTTTCCTTTAAATTAATTTTATTTTTTATTTATTTTATATTTACTACATTAAAAGACTCTTGGCATTATTTAATTTGCATTTTGAATTTGAATCTTATATTTTATTTAAAATTTGTATTTTTTAAAATCTATACCTAACTTAATTATAATTTGATAAAGATGTTCATTATTATATCAAGGGCGTGTATAGCATTTTCGATTAGAGAAATAAACATTTTAAAGTTGTGTCCAAGATCGATGAGTTCATAGAAACAGACAGACGGACGGAAATGGGTCTGTACTAATTAAAAAAATTAGTACCTTCAATGGGTTATATGGTTAAAAAAAGGTTATAAAAAGGACAGTTTTATTACCCACAGTTATTTTTGTTCAAAGATTTTCCAAATAGGGCATAAGTAGCTTTAAATACAGAGAGAGAAAGGGAGACAGAGTGAGATTGAGAAAGAGAGAGAATGGTTTCCGCTGAGAACGAAGGGGGTGACAAAGTTTATTATTATGTTTCTCTCTCTCTCTCTCTCTCCAGGACAACAGTTGCTCATACAACAATTGAAAACCCTACTGGCAAATGTAATTCTTCGATCACGTTTTTGTATGTTTTGACAGTGGAAACAATTCCTCTTTTTTCAATTTGTTCGCACAAAGAAATGTTCATTATTGATGTCCTATATATTTTTTTGGTAACGTGAAAGCTCTGGAGGCATAGAAATCAAATAGCAGACTTAGATTAACGAATATTTTTATGTATAGTGCACAAAAATGCCCGAAACTTGGAAATCATATCCAGGCATTCGAAATATGATTTTGTTTAGTTTAAATCATTATTATATAAGCTGTGTGAAATATTTCTTATCTTTCTTTCCTTCTCTTCGTTTCATTAGGAAATAATGTACCGATCTCTTTCTCTCTCTCCCCTTTAAAATGTTGTACTTTACTTAATAAGCGACTTACCTTAAACCATCTTTGGTCTGATTGTGTTTTTTCTTGGTTTCCCCAATACTATAAATTAGTTGACATTTTAATGCGCCCAGGTAAATTATATGTTTTAATGTATTTATTTAATTATTCACTTTTAATATTATAAAAAAAAAAATTAACATAGAAGTCCAGTCTATAAAACCAAAAGGTAAATCACTGTATTTTCGAAGTAAATAATATATTTTTTCTTTAAATATGCTAAAAATTGCCGAACAATTTGCTCTTCTTAATATAATTATAATTTACAAATTGTAATCTTTTACCTGTGTGTTTTAAAAAAAAACATTTCATACCAAAGAACAAATTTAAATTAAATAAAATTAAACTAAAAATATAAACTTAAAAAAATCACCTTTTCCCGACTAAAAAGGATTTTTACTCATCTTAGAAACTTACTAATGAAAAAACGAGGGTACATTTTTCGTTCTGCCTTTTTAGCATTACGCTGTAAATATTTAATAAAGTAATAAACGGTAAACGGTAAAAATGTAAACTGTAAATATAAAAATAAATGAAATAAATAAAAATAATATATGAGTTTTAGAAAACTATGCTTTTCCAAACATCATTTCGATTTAGTGTGAAATCTTGAACTCGTTCCATTTCCATTCCAACTACGAAACCGATAAAAAAAAAACCAAATGCAACGAGGAAGCATAATCTGCAATAATGTGCAAAAAAGAATCGCCGATTACCGCTATATTTGCTAGTAACAGAAAACGTACAACTCATTTTTGGGCTCTTTATTTTTTCGGATTTCACTTCACATTTATTTTTTTTTATACCCTGAACCCATTAAAAAATGGTATAATGGTTTTGTGCAAATTTATGTAACAGGCAGAAGGAAGCATCTCCGAGTACATATATTCTTGATCAGGGTCAACAGCCGAGTCGATATGCTCATCTGTCTGTCTGTCCGTCCGTCTGCATGAACACGCAGATCTCAGAGACTTAAAATGTTGACTATATGTTCTCGTATACCAGGCGCAGATCAATTTTGCTTTATTTTATCGATAAATGCAACCGTTTTTCGATAGAAGTAAATGCTACAATTTTAGCGGCAGAATCTTCAAATTAATACCTAATATGCATATTATTGACGAACTACCCAAAATTCAGTATAGTCAAAAATATATTATCATATTGATCTCATTTCTATCAGCAGCCGCATGCATTTTCTGTATACATAAATATGCGAGCGCATGTGTGAGAAAGAGATGGCATATAATCGACGCGAGCGTCAATTTGTTTTTGTGTGTATTCTGCAGAGCCCGTTACCCCTTTACGATTGCGTGTACGTATATATGTGTGTATGTATGAATATTCACGTGTGTGTAGGCAGAGCGCACTTGCAGACCTGCTCAATGCATTTGGTGCAAAAATTTTAAATGGAAATTTTCCAATATAACTAGAATATATTTAACTGGGTTCAGGGTATATCATAGCGAGCTCACTCGACTAAAGCACTCTTACTTGTTCTTTTTTTTTGTTGCGCATTTGGTGACAAATTAACTGTTATTTTGACGATCTGCGAAAAGAAACTAGGCATAAAACAGGTGAGCAGGTGACTGCATATGTACAGCTGCGGTCAAACTAATAGTACAGCACACATCTTTTTAGGCAAAGCTAGTTAGAAACAAATACTTCAAATATAGTGAAAAACTGATTTCATTTGTATCTGAAAACAAGCAATCAATATTGATTGCTGATAAATATTAAAAGTTGGCATAGCTATAAAATTATTAACAATAAAATTAAAATCCTTAAATGTATTATTTTAATATATTTATTTTTATCAACTTATTGGAATTAATTATAATAGTAGTGGAATAGTGGAACTTTCTCAGTTTTAACTGTGCCAAAATAATATTTGTGTAAACTAGATATGATGTGTGGTTATATTTTACTACGTTTAATATCAAGAACATAATAATGTTTTAAATCATACACAGTATTTGATACGGAATATTTATACTTTAAATAAGCAAGTAAATTAATATTGTAATTTTTGTTTTATTGTATAAAATGATTATTAATTATATTAAAATTATATTATATTATATCATATTATATTATAATAAAAATATATAAAAATAGCTCTTAATAAACTCGTTCAGTTTTAATAAACCCCAAACATATAATAAACAAAGGGAATAGATAACATAACAAAAGGGGTGTGAGAAGATATTTCGAATAGTAAAATGTCCAAGGAATCGAATGGCTATTTTAATTGTATTATAATTAATAATTTGTGTATACACCTGGACATAACGTAACTGTTCAGATCGATTCAGCTGTGTATTTTGATCAATAATATATTTGGTATATTTATTTTATACGATCAGATATGCCTTCTTCAGCTTAACATACGATAATTAAAAATACAATGCAAATATCCCATTATACAATATTATAAATATGTGTAATATTAATAAAATAAATTGGATTATGAAAGGAGCTATGAAAATATTGAGTAGAGGCACTACTAAAATTGAGATCCCAACTGTATGCGTGTGTGTGTGTGTGTGTGTGTGTGTGTGTGTGTGTGTGACTCCTGTTCGATTACAGCAAACGAGACTCGGATACAATTTGTTAGTTTTACAACACGCGCTCTGCTCTACTTTCCCCTCTCTCCCTCTCCTGCTCCAGTCTCCACTGGGACGGCTCAGGTCTTAGTTTGTTGTCGTCGGTCGTATCGCATGTTTGACCACAGTTTGTTTGTTTTCCCTTTGTGTGTGTGTGTGCATGCGTGTGTTTGTGTGAACGTGTATATGTTTTAGCACCTACTCCTTCTCGTAAGTGCTCACTTTTATCTTTACGGTCAATAAAGGTTTTTTTCGTCGTCTTCTTTTTGGTTGTTGTTGTCCAAGTGCCTGCTTTAAGGGTGGCAATTCATTCACACACACAAACACCTTTACCTATACATTCACATAATTTTTCGTCGTGTCAGCTGCCGTTTTTGCCGAAGAAAAAAAAACAAAACGAATCCAGGCCTGTTGCATTTGAAGTAAACAATATGAAAACGAAATGAAAGACAACTTAGAAATTACTGTAATACTCAGATATGAGCACGATCAAACAGCAAAGAGAGGGAGATGGAGAAATTTCAAGCGTTTACAAGTAAGAACAGTTATCTGAGGCACGCCAAAGATTATCCTTGTCATCCTTGTAGAGCGGACTCAAATTGTGAGCTCGAAATGATTTTATGTGTCGACTGACTTTAAATAAATGAACAGAAATAAGTCCTGTTACATATGGAAAAAATACAATATAAATTATAATTTATAATAAATTATTTTATTATATATACACCCATACCTCAATTTACCGCCTAGCTACGTTCCACGAAACTTGCCAGTAAAGCGGAAATACGTATTAGGAATCAATTATTCTAATACAAATTCAAATTGAATGGGATCGGTTCCAAATTTGGTAAATATGTAACAGGGTTAATCATTCAAAATGCATTTTATCTTTTTATTTCATTTAAATTAAAAATACATACATAACAAGTACATACATTTGCACATAAAATAATAACAGACTCCAAAAACCAACAATAATCTATAAACAAAAATGAAACAACTTCATCTTACATAAAATATGTGTATGTACACATACAGTGTCTCAGACCTTATTTCGACCAGTGTCTAGCAAAAAGTTTAAAGTTTTATAAAGTTTAAGCAAGGAAACAAACGCAAAATGTTTAAATGCTAATTTGTTCCATGTTATATTAAGTTTGAAAAAGAAACTTTAGTTTTTATTAAAATAGTAATTAATTAATTTAAATTAGTCAAAAACTGAAATAATATCCAAAATATATGTCAAAGCTTATTTCGAACAGTCTTGAAAAAGTAACATATTTGCCGTATAAAAGCTTAAATAAGGATGTTAATACTTAGTATGATATCCTTTAGCGTTAACAACATCCCTTAACCTATTATTCATGGAAGATACCAGCCTTCGGATAGTTTCTGGGCTGATTTTGCTCTACTCATCCAGGAGAGCATTTTTGAAATCGGATCTGTGATTCCGGATGTTATTTTCCAGCAGAGCCCACCAATTTTCAATAACATTTAAATCTGGAGACTGGGCCGGTTGAATTTTCATGTGGGGGTAGTTCCAGATAAGCCAGGACTGTACTAATCCGGACTTATGCTTGGGGTTGTTGTCCTGGTAGAACCGGAAAGTACGTCGGATTCCTAAATTCTCGGCACTTTTGTGTAAATTTTCGTTTAATATGTTGAGATAAACATTCTTGCCCATTGTTGTTTCAATAAACACCAATTCACCTCAGTATTGGACTGTCGCCCCACATAATTCCGTCCGTCCCAGCCAAAAATTTTGAATTTGGACTCATCTTCAAATATGACTGTATTCCAGAACTCCAAATCCTTGTCCAAGTGGGTTTTGGCGAACGTCATCCTAAACCCTTTATTTTTTGCGCTTATAAAGGGCTTCTTCCGTGGTACACGGGCATTAAAGTCATGGTTGCGCAGAACCCGGCGCACAGTTTCCACACTGCACTTTTTCCCCATTTCATCCTCCACCTGTTGAGTCAGTTTTGGAGCCGATAGCTTGGGATTTTCCCTCATTTTCCTGATGATCCTCCGCTCTTCCTGTTCGGTGAAAATCTTGTTTGGTGCCATTCTGCCCTTGTCCTCTATCCGACTTTCGTCGACGAAGCGCCGAATGATGTATAGAATTGAGATTGACAATTTCAACTATTTGGCGATGTGAATATCCGATTTTGAAGTGTTACAGGATGAGATTCAGTGGTTTGCCCATAGTCTTTGTTGGCTGGTTGCACCCGAGATGCAGGATATAACTAAACTGACTACGAAGGATTGGTCTATTCATACCGAAAATATTCAACCTGACGTAAAAAATCCGGATTTTATGGCACCTAGGTGTCCATAATGCAACTGTTCGAAATAAGCATTGACCATAAATTAAGGTACTTTTTTTTACATAACCCGACCTAGCAGGTGGGGAAACTCCAGTTTATTGGGGTCATATATTCATTTTGGTGATTCATTTATGTACCTGCAATCGGTCTTTGAAATTTTTGAAAAATAATGTTTAATTACTTTATGGCAGGCAATTAAAATTATTGCTATACACTGGTCGAAATAAGGTCGAAGACACTACATAATTTTATAGCCGTATAGCGAGGTATATATATATATATATATATATATAGCAAGATGATGTTTTGAATCGATATGTTTGCCACAAGCATTGCAAATACTTAAAAGATGGGCAAACATCGCGAAACGTTTACCATTAACAGATTTATGGTTATATTCTTGATCAGGATCAACTACCGAGTCGAAGAAGGGGAATCTTGATCAAACTTGGTCTATTTATTTATTTACTTATACATAGATCGCAGATGACCGGATTAGAGATATTATTTGTATATATATTTTATATATTATTATTATTATATTATTTTTTACAGCTGCAATAAGAGCACTAAATAAACGACTGTAACTATAACCGTGTCCCTCTGCAATTATATGAAGGTAAAGGCAACGCATACTTGTATATAGGAAATGGATTCGGCAAGAGCTAGGAACTTTTATTTGAGCAGATGGCTGATAGCTGAACTCGAACTAGTTCGATTAATCAACACATATTTAAATAAATGAGCAGAGAATTAACAGAGTTAATGTAAGGCAGCGATAAATCGGCATAATGAAAAACAGAGGTCGACTCTGACTGACCAACTCAACTATTATTATAATAAATAAATTTGATAGATTGCAGGCATTGTTTTTAATTTTCCTTTATTGTAGTTTTCCCTGCAAAATTTGAGTTTTTCTTTATGTTAACGTTATCGTAACTACTATTATAAATATTAGATATCATATATTGCAGGCATTGCTTAGATAGCCACTCTGTTTTTTATTTCACGTTTTATTGTACTTATAATGTTCTATATGTTTCACAAGCTAACAAAATGCAGTTCAGTGTTTTCCTAGTAAACTTTTTTCGTTCTCTTTTGTTAATCTACGTAACGTAATGAGTGCTTCTAGCTTAATTCAAAATACCACGTTATGTTAAGCTATTACGTTACGTAAAGCTTGCTGCAAGCTTTAGTCAAAATATCACAGCGTAGCCTTTACGCTTTATGTACTTCTCTGTACATTTGTACATTTAACGATAGCCAATTACAAACGGCCTCTGCTCAAAGTGAGGAGCGCGGACGGGAATGGGAGGGGAGGGGCGGGCATTAATTAGTCACTGATGCTGCTGTTGTTGCTCTTGCTGTCACTGTGAGTGTAGTTGTAACTGGCGTTGCCACCCCCGATGTAAATGTTGGGGTTTAATTGGCAATGCTGACAAATGAATGCTGTGTTGATGGTAGATGAGAGAGGAGGAGGAGAAGAAGGAGAAGTGCCGTGCTCAAAGGAGTCGTCGCAGCAGCTTTGCCATTGGCCAGCAAACAATGCTGATGAGCAGGGTCGTGGCAGGGGCGGGGGCGGGGGTAGTGGGGACGAGCCGAACTGACAACTGTCAGATGCCAGTTGGCGTATATTGTTTTTTCTCTTGTGATTTCATCTCGCCAGATAATGAGTCAATGACTTCAGCTCATCGCTCCTTTCTTCTCAGGGTTAAAAGGATGTCAGCGAGTTGGAGTCAGATATATATAAATAAATATACACGCGTATAAGTAAATAAAGTATATATATACCTATATATATAAATAATTATTTATTAATATCACATTAAGTTGCTATGCAACAAATCTTATAAATATTTCCTTTTCTTTTTTAATTGAAATTTAATTTTAAATTTTAATTTAATTTATTCAAGTTATTTATATTCAATACTCCTTATTTCTCATCTCAATTTCAAAGAAATAGAGAGTCCCCTAAAAGTTATAATATATTAATATGTAAAATAATAATAAACTATAAAATCAATATCAATATGAACAAATACACTATACAAAATTGCATCTTTTCTCAATTCTTATGCAAAAAAAATGTATTTTATTATTGACTTTTAATTTTAGTATTTATTTATTTATTATTTTTCTACTATTAAATGGAGTTCTTAAAACCATATTTATATAAATTATAACATATATAACAAATAAGAGTACTGTAGTCGAGTAAGCTCGACTACGATTTACCCTGAACCCAGTTGTTAAATATTTTTAGTTGAATTGTAAAATTTCCATTTAAACGTTTTGCACCAAAATGTGAGCAGCTCTGCAACCACGCTCTGCCGACAATCACGTGAATATTCATACATATATACGTACACGCAATCATAACGTGATAACGGGGTTCTGCAGCATACACACAAAAACATATTGACGCTCGCGTCGATTATCATTCCATCTCTTTCTTACGCATGTGCACGCGTATTTATGCATGCAGGGTCGGAGATGCTTCCTTCTGCCTGTTACATAAATTTGCACAAAACCATTATACCCTTTTTACCCATTTTTAATGGGTTCAGGGTATAAAAATGTATATATATAAATATATATATATAATAATACATTATAATACAAAACATTCGATCAATGTGAATAAATAACAAATAAATGAATATGAATTTCTCTCTGCCTCAATTTGAAAACCAAATTAAGTAAAAATTATCATTTAAATATCAAAAAAAGTAATTTATTTCATTATTAATTAGATTAAAGCTGATTAACAATTTCCTTAATATTTAGAAAAATATCAATATTTTGTTTTTCTACAATATTCATTAAATTAGAGTTTGGTAGTTTCGAAATTATATACATATATTCTGATGAACCCAGCTGCTGAGTCGATGTAACTGTATCCGCCTAACATGCCGATCTCAGAGACTATAAGAGCTAGAGACTTTAAATTTAGAATATACGTTCTCGTAAACCTCGCGCAGATCAAGTTTACTTAATTTTATCGATAGCTGTCTCCGTTTAGCGGATATTGACATGTTCAATAGCTTGACATATTATTTTTCAACATTGAAATCGGATAAGAAAGTTTCAAGTTATAGTCAAAAATGTATTCTCATAATAATGAGAATTCCTAACAAACATTATCTGAATGAAGGGGACAATATGATAAATGTGTATGTGTGTCTGTGTGTTTATTCTATTTATACATTATTCATACTTATGAGAGTGCGCAGAAAATAGGATCACATTCTTTGCAGTGCTTATAATATTTTAAATTTGTTTGGTACTTAATGCACAGAATTCCATATTAAAATAAAAAAAAAAAGCTTGGCGTTAACCGGCCCCTGCAATCCCTCTGGAATTACCAATACAATAACCAATTACCAATAACAAAAGCAATTACAATATCACAATTAACGGTTGCAGAATAAGTTTCCTTGAATCCTGTCCGCCTTCATATATTATTATTATTAATGTAAACTAAAATCCACCATAAAAAAAAACAAAAAACAATATATAATATTGAATTTAAATTAAAAATAAGACATGCTTTTTATTCGTTTTATAAGTGACACAATATTACTTATTTTTTGTATTCGTATTTTTTAATTGCTGTTATCATATTTGACTGTTATTTATGTAACTAATTGATTAATATGATAATTTGATTATTTATTTACTGTGTTATTTATATATTTCATTACAACTCAAATCAGTCGACACAAAAAATACAAAACGTAAAAAATAGCTTAACTTAAATTGAATATTAAATGTAATATTTGTAGAAGATTTAATAATTGATTAATATAATAGTTTACTTACCAAAAACCAAAAAAATGGTTTAAATTAAATTACAAATTAAATTTAAATTTTATCTGACTAAGTTCCAGTGGACCAAATTCGCTTAAGTTCGTTGTGAATTGATTGGAAATTACATATATATATATACATATATATGTGTGTATGTATATATATGTCTATATATATATATGTATGTGTACATATATGTGTATATATATATATATATATAGCTTCGAGTAGGGGAAAATCTCTCAAACTTCTTTAATCGTGCCAGTAAAAATTTAAACCGCTTAAATCATCGAAACAAATTTTTTTCTCATCGGAAAATGCCACATTTTGCTACTCCTGAGTCTAGGACACGTGTTCTCTTCCAACATTTAATCTGCCTATGTGGTGTGCCCTCTTTAACATTGGTTTTGACCACATTTTCTTCCAAACCTATCGATCGCTACCTAATAAAATATGTTGCACACGATGTTTCCATATTTGTAACCTTAAATCAAATAGAATTTTAGATGCCGTATCATTTTTATCCAACCCAGCCCGTAAGATTTGAGAGTTTTGTCTGTTTTAATTCTTTGATGGTGGTTTTTAGAATTTTTTTTTTTTTTTTTAATTTTAACACATTATCAATTGCTGATGCCGATCGACGTAATTTAATTAATATTTGCCTGTTGCTCAGTCCAGTATCTTATCTATTTCCTCAGGCAAAAGTGTTTTTCACCTTCCCATTCCAAAATTTTTTAACTGGTCTGTTTATTTGTGTAAAACATTAAATAAATATGTATACTTTATTGCCCCATTCAAAGAAAATCCATATAACGCACTACTTACATTTCCAAAAGCCTGAAAGTGACTGCCTTTGTTCGAATTTAGCACCCAAACTAGCAATAAAAAGGGGAAAACCAAAAATCTTGAAAAAAAAATTAACGGAACTTTCATTCAAATGCATCATAACAGTGTAAGAAGACGAAGCACCGTTATAAAATGCGTAAGCAAGGTCCCGTTAGGTTTGGTACAGTTTTTAGCACCATAAACAGGAGTGCCTTTAATCGATTTTTGCGGAATGTATATACGAGGGAGAAGAAGCACGGCAATTGCCTAAAAGCACAGAAAATGTACAATTACTGTTACAGTTACAAATATAGGTACAGGTACAGTTGCAGTTACTGGTACAGGTACAATTCACGTGCAAAAGGCACACATATAAATACATATTCAGGAAATAATTGGAATTAAAAAAATGCACAGCGAATGAGAAATCAGAAGCGGAGACGACGAGAACAAAAAGGGAGAGGCTGCATTCATATGCGTGTGTGTGTGTGTGACCTGTAGCATTGCTTGGCTGAGCAGCAAAGTGGAAGAGGAAGACGATAATGATTCGCCAATTTAATGATAATTGTTCTAATAATTATCCCATAACTATTGCCACATTAAAATACACCAAACATTTTTAATTTCACCAAATTTGTGAATCATTATTTGTGTGTGCTTTGTATACCCGTTCATATTTGATTATATGCGCTATATATGTATATGTGTATATGAAAATTAATTTACAGCTTTAATTCTAGTTGAAGCCAAAGAAAAATTGTAGTCACTTACTTCGGCCTAAATATTCCTGTATACCCCAAATATATATATATATACCCCAAATATATATATATACCCCAAATATATATATATACCACAATAACATACATACATACAGCGGAGGTCAAAACAATAGTAGTGGGAAATGCACAAAATAAACTTTATTTTATGAAAAACTTATGAACATTTTATTGGCACATAAGCACTCAAATACTGAAGATAAGTAAATATTAAAAGCTGGAATACCTTTAAACGTATAAACAAAAAAAATGTAAGTCTTTAAATGAATTATTTATTTATATATATTTATGAAATTATTATTTAAGTTTATCATTTTAAAAGTAGTGAAATAATAGTGAAGTTTTCGTAGATGTAGCTTGGCCTGGATAATATATCACTAAAACAATTTATATATTTAGGCAATAATTTCAAATAAGCAAATAAATTACTATTGTATTATTTATTATATAAAAAAATATTATTATATGAATAACACTCAATAAACTCATTCTGTTTTAAATATTTAGACTACTTTCGGCAGCACTAATATACATTTTGAGCTCTGAAAAAGTGCGACACTTAAATAATTTACCATCAAACAGAAAAATAATAATAAAAATAGTCCAGGGATTTGAAGGGATTTATAAAAGGGGAACTATGAAAATATAGAGTTAAGGGCTTTGTAAGAAGGAAGCATTTCTATTATGTTGACCGCAGCTGTATGTACCTATTTTATACGTGTAGAGTTACCCTCACACACACATATACATACATACATCTAAGCTCCTTCAGCAATAATAATAATCTCTTTTAATTATGAGTGAAAAGGCGTCTCGACAACATCCGTTGCGCTTGCCGCTCTTATTGTTCAAATTGCTTTCCGAGTCATCTTCGTCGAATTACAGTTTTTTTTTTTTTGGAATCACCCGCAATCACACCTCTCAACACACACACATACACATACGCATAGGTAGACACACACATGCACACAACACGCACACTTTTGTCGTAGAAATTGTCGAAAAAACAAGTTTTTTCCAAGCAGCAGAAGACGAGACGAAGTCGTAGGGAGACGAAAACGAGACGAGACGAAGAGAGACCGACCAAAATAAGAAACAAAAGATAATTACTATTAAGACTCTTTCCACTTATAATTTATATAAAATCTTATAACCACAGAGCGAGCAGAGCTATTAAATGTGAAATCACTGCTGTTAATACACCTGATTTTTGATGCACCTTCAAAAGTAAGGCACACACACAATTGATCGCGGCTACATTTTTTTTCATTCATTGCCTTCATCTATTTATTTTGCAGTGTGCTCATTAGGAGACACAATTACCAGCACAATTTTTGTATCGGCCAACAAATACCCTAGCTTTTAAGCTCAGCTCGATACGCTGATCAAGAATATATACGTATATTTAAATATTTTTAATGTTTTATTTAAATTGTAATTTTAAATTTTTGTTTGTTTTTTGTGTTTGACTTTAGTTGACATTAAATAAATAAAAATAAAATAAATATACTTCGTATGCAATCAGATTTACTTTCTTTTGTTCTCGCAATATTTTATTTTTATCTTATTTTTTAAAACATCCCAGTTGCAAAACACCTTACTAATTAGTAGTTGTGCATACATAAGTAATACGTATTACATTATTTTTGTGTATTTATTTAATATAATTATCATTTTATTAATATTCAAAATTATAATAATAATATAATCTAGTGACCTCGCTACGATATACCCTGAAACCAGCTGTTAAATATATTCTTCAATTATTTGCAAATTTCATGTCTGCAAGTGTGCTCTGCCGACAAACAAGTGATTATTCATACATAGCTAGTCGCAGTTAGCAGGGCTCTGCAGAATACACACAAAAACCTATTGACGCTCGCGTCGATTATCATGTCATCTCTTTCTCACACATGCGCTCGCATATTATGCAAACAGAAAATGCTGGCGGCTGCTGATAGAAATGAGATCAATATGAGAATATATTTTCGATTATAACTTGGGTGTTTCTTATCCGAACTTTATGAAATTTGGGTAGTTGAACCACAATACGCAAATGTATATTCTGTATAAATTATAAGATTTTGCCTTTACATAATAATAAAAATATATATGAGAATTTTAAAATAAACTAAAATAAAATAATAAAAATAGAATCATGCAATCTTTTTGTCGTTTTTATAATTATAAAAATATATATGATAATGAAAATAATAAAATATAATTTGTAATAAGTTTTGACAAGATTTTCTTTCCTTGTTAACCATTTCTCTAATATCAATCAATTCAAATTGGCGAGGAATTGTGTTGCCATAATAAAAATTTCAATATATCAGCAATTATAATATGAATCCACTATACAATATTTGTTAATAATTTGAGCAAGTTCTGTCATTTCGCATTTGTCATGCTGTTTTAAAATGCGACCCACTGCTGGCTGCTGGCCAATCGATAAAAACTAGAATTTATCGAATTGTGTGAATTTATTTTGCTGGTATTGAAATAAAATTAATTTATTTATTGTTTTTTGCATTTGCTTGCTAAATTTGAGCTCAAGATAGAATTTATTGAATTACATTTTTTATTTTTTGTATTCAATTAAATAATTAAATATGCTAAAACCGAGAAACTTTGTTATCAAATAATTCTTGTGTGTGTGTATATATGTATGTGTGCATATGTATTAGTTCAAGTCCTTTCACTACTGCTCACTTAGGCAAATTCTCCTCTGGCAATCATCAAATTCGTATTGCGTTGCGTTACGTTCCGTTGTTAGTTATGCTTCTGTTGATGCCCCTGCTGACGCTTCTGCTTACGTTTTGCTGTGTACGAGGCCAGTAGCTTCTATAAACAAATACACACACACACACACACACACACATACACTCGTACGTGATTCGTTGGCCCATTTGTGATGATTGGCGTTGTTTCGTCGTGCATTTGAAATAGTTTTTAACACCTTTCTTTTGCGACACGAAATTATGTCGCTTGCCAGTCTTTTTTTTGGGCATTGAACTCACCATTGAGTTCAGTCGTTCAGTTTAATGCCCAACATGATCATGCGCAAAATGCCACGCAGATTGAAACTGACACACATATATACAAGTATATAAATAAATATACATATACATATATAGATACATAGATATGTACTGTTGCGGTAAAAATAATAGTACCTGCTTCTCGCAATGCATATACTGAATATTTTCATAGCTCTTGGCACAAATCCCTTCGATTTCTTTTCTTTTTTTTATACTTTTATAACAAAGGTATCATTGGTTTTGTGCAATGCCCGTCATGCTGTCTGTCTGTCCGTCTGTATGAACGTACCTTTTTTCGACACCCTAGAGATAGATATTTGAAATTTTTAATTTTAAATGACTATATCTACCGCAGTTTTTGAGTTAGAGCCGTCAAACTTGGAATTTATAATACTGGAAGCCGCCTTTAAGAACCGATAATAAATTTGTATGGCCACGCCCACACCTGCGCACATAATAGCCAATGCCGATATTTCGGAAAGTGTAAATCGATAAACCAGCATATCTCCCACAATTTTAAAGATACAGTGACCAAACTTGGAAAGTAACTTGCTGGTAACCCCCTCCAAGGATCGGCATATATATTTTTACCATGCCCACACCCAGGAACTTCGGTCCTAGAAATCTGAAATGCGCATATCTTCCACAATTTCTAAGCTAGAGTCACTAAATTTTAAAAGTACGTTGCTGGTAACTCGCCTAAGAGATCGATAAAAAATTGGATGGTCACTATACCATATATCTCACACAATTTGAAAGCTAAAGTCACAAAATCTGAAAGATATATTGCTAGTAACACCCTTCAAAAATTCCGAAAAAAATGTTGGACCACGTATATATATACTTTATGGGGTTGGAGATGCTTCCTTCTGCCTGTTCATACATTTGCACAAAACCATTATTCCATTTTTACCCATTTTTAATGGCCTCAGAGTATAAAAATGTTTGGATTCTCATCTAAAATACTATTATTTATTATTTTTCAAATACTAAAAGTAGTAAAATATAACCACTCATCATATTTTTTTTAGAAATGTTATTTAGCTCCAGCTAAAGATATGAAAACCTCACTGTTATTTCAAAACTCTTATAATAATAAATTTCAATAATAATTTAATAAAAATAAATTTAAAGGTTTTATGCAGTATTTTGTATATTTGTATATTTGAGCGCAGCTGTACATATGTTGTTTTTACTTGGTTGCAAATTATTTCAGCCTACAAGTATGCATGTGTGTGTGTGTATGGATGTTTGTATAAATAGACACACTTACGTGAACGTAATATTTAATTGCCGCTCAATAAAAAAAACAAAAACAAAACAGAAAAAAATAAGCGGGGCTGAGATAAACGTTAAACGGCAATGAAAAGGAGCCAGCGAGGCAGCGACGCAAGGGGTCTCCACTCTACACTTGTCTACACACTCTACACTCCAATAGGCGAGGGAAAGAGCGAGCGAGAGAGAGAGAAAGAGTGACCAGATTAAAGCGCCCCAGCAGCGAAAAAACCCATTACGAGTTCGATTTGTAATCTATACTTTGTAATGTTGAAATGTTTAGTATACATATATCGAACATTTGTTGAATAATTTCAAGTTATATTTTTATTATACCCTGAATAAATTAAAAATGGGTAAAGAGGGTTTAATGGTTTTGTGCAAATTTATGTAACAGGCAGAAGGAAGCTTCTGCAACCACGTAAAGTATATATATTCTTGATCATGGTCAGCAGCCGAGTCGATATAGCCATGTCTGTCTGTCCGTCCGTCTGTATGAACACGCAGATCTCAGAGACTATAAGAGCTAGAGACTTCAAATTTTGAATATAGGTTCTCGTATACCAGGCGCATCTCAAATTTGCTTTATTTTTATCGATAACTGCCGTCGATTATCGATATATTTAATGATCCGATAGCAATAAATGCTACACTTTGAAAAGCAGAATCTTCTAATTAATACCTAATATGCATATGCATATATTATTGACCAACTGCCCAAATTTCATCAAGATCGGATAAGACACATTCAAGTTATAGTCGAAAATATATTCTCATATTGATCTCATTTCTATCAGCAGCCGCAAGCATTTTCTGTATGCATCAATATGCGAGCGCATCTGTAAGAAAGAGATGGCGTGATAATCTGCGCGAGTGTCAATATGTTTTTGTGTGTATGCTGCAAAGCCTCGTTACTCCGTTACTATTGCGTACGTATATATATATATGTATGTAAGAATATTCACGTGTTCGTCGGCAGAGTGCACTTGCAGACCTGCTCACATTTTGGTGCAAAACTTTCAAAGGGAAATTTTCCAATACAACTAGAATATATTTAACAACTGGGTTCAGGTTAGGCGAGCTCACTGGACTGCAGCACTCTTACTTTGTATATATTTCACTACACAAATTGCATAACCGTTAAAAGAAACACTTTATGACGGGTGTGTTAAAACTAGTATAAGCTATTAAATGAAATATAAGCAAATATAAAATTACAAGTACAAAGAAATAAAAAGCGAATGCTCATCGACACATTAAAAAAATAATATAATATTTACTTATTATAATAATAATAGCTACGTTACATAGATTAACGAAAAGTGATCTTTTGACTAAAGCCAGAAGGAATGTATGTAACGTAACATAGCTTAACTTAACATAACGTAACGGGACTCCCAAGTGGAAGAACGGAAAACTTTCACCTGCATTTTATTAGTTTATACAATATATAGAATATTAAATTTAAAAATTGCAGTAACTGCAATATATGATCATTATTATTTATATATTTTACTAGTCTGTTTGTCTCTCCTTTACATTTTGCCAATTTTTCGCTGCTTTACATAAACTCTGTTAATTTAGTGCTCATTTATGTAAATCATGTGTATATAGTTATGTTGATTAATCGAACCAGTTCGTGCTCAGCTATCAGCGCTGCTCTTTTTCTCAAAGAGCGAAATTTAAACTCGATCTGAAAAAAATAAAATTAAATATATGAATTTTATCCATTAGGCACATATTGTGTTTTTAAAATGTTACTAATTGATAGGCAAAGTCTATTGCCATATCCATTTTGACTGAGGTGGCTGAAAACGAACTCTTTCGATTATCGAACATATCGATAAGCATGCTTACATAAAAGAGCAAGAAATTAACAGATAAATTAGTAAAATGAAAGAGCGGGTTTCAACGGACACGACAAAAAAAAAAACTAAAATAGTCGCCTAAAAAAGAGAAGAGTTTCGAACCAGTGAAGAGTTGAAAAATAGCAAATTTTAACAGCCAGCTGGTTCTAATTTGACGGCAATTAGGCAGATAACGGGGTAGACAGCAAAATTTGAGTCAGAAACTCCAAACTCAGACATATGATTAAAGCTTCGTACGGCTTGGCTTGAATCACGGACTGACTCCGGACTCCAGTTTGGCGTGGAGCAAAGTTCGGCTTTCTTAGCTTTTTCGGCTTTTAGGTTCTTAGCCACAACACTGTTATAAACCTTTGCACAAATGTCCAAATTCCATATGGTCAACGTATAACCGCAAGCTAAGAAAGAACTTCGTTTCTAATTATGTGTTATTATATTCAATTATTTTCTGAGGCAACCAACACACAAGCAGCGCAAAGGGTTACAGAAAAAATTTAAAGAAAAAAAGAAAACAAAAATACTTCAGGGACCATGCTTATTTTTAATTAGATAAATGTATTCGGGCAGGGTTATCGATTGATCCTGCTGTGTATTGTGTATATAAGAACATTTAATGCTTTCTGCAGATCGGAAAAAATATGGAATATATTTCGTTTGTGGAAGCTGCAAACAAAAAGTCTGCCGAATGCCAAAAAATTAATTCATTAGTTTTATCGAACCTACTGCTTTTAAAAGTAAACTTTTTTCTTGGTGATTCAAATAATTTAAACTATTTTTCTTTAAAAATTTACTGTATGCATTTCGATTTGTCGATAACCGCTATTAAAATATATTTAATACACTATTTTGACATTGTTGAACAGTTTAGTTTTCACAAAATTCAGTTTAGAATCTAGTTTTGCCGTCTCAAAAAAAAGGTGAAATTTTGCACCTTCTTTTAATGCGGAACTTTTCATTATCGATAACTTTTTTCAATCTGAAAACACGACTTAAGTGCTGATACGATTGCTTATCGATATATTTTCTTTAGACTACTGTTTAATAACTTTAACACAAATTATATGTTTCCACTCAAAATAAATGCGATTAAATTTTTGCATTATCTATTATGTATTATACAGCATTATAATTAAACCTATCTACCACTTAAAAGATATTTTCATTTTTGTTAGGTAATATTATCAAAAAGTACTTAAAATTGGCCAATTTGGTTAGCATTTTTTTTTTTAAGATTTTTGCAGATTTTTAATCCCAGAAATTTGTTTTATTATTATTTATTTTATTTTTATTTGTTTATATTTTATATATATTTTATAATTAAATTTTTTTATTTTTCAATTTAAATTTAAAATGCATTTTCATTTATTTTATTTTTGTTGTATTTAGTTATTTAGACATTAAATAAATAAAGTTGCTTGAATCATAAGATGGTTTAAATCCAACAATCATGTAGTTTTTATACTTAGTATATTATAAAATTATATAATGAAAAATAAGACTAAACAGATATTTATAAACAATACAATACATACAATAATATTACACTAGGTGAGTTTGAGTAAACTAACAACTCAAAATCAGCACTCACTACTCGAAAAACCAACTACTCAAACTCATCTAGTCAAAATTTTAATGAGAATATTCTAAATTCATAAGAATATGTTTCAAATGCATATGATCAGATTTTATTTTTTTGCTTAAGCTAGGGAAAATTTTTTATTACCGTTAATCGGCATCTCTGCTTTGCCCACAATTCGCAATTCTCTGTTGGTTTCGCTGTGGCATGATTAAACTGCGCAATCGAATTGAGAAATTTTATTGTTTCTGCTTGGAAATACAGCTTTTCGAATATGGTGAATGTTTTGTAGCTGTGGATTAAGTTCCTTGCCTTCCGATATTTAAAATTAGGTTATAATAATTTATAAAAATTGTTGCAGTTTCCCCGCGTCAGGGAATGCTTGGATAAGAAAATAAAACGAAGTACCACCAGCGTCGTGTACTCAATCAAAGTTTATTCAAGACTGTCGCAATGCTGATAGTTAACAGTATTGGTATTCATTAATTAGCACGGTTGCATTGAATGTAAATTAACATAATTTTCAACAAAAATAAAATGCATATATTTTACATTATTCTAAAGGTTTCATTTCTCGATTTCTTTTTAGTGCACACAATGTTGTGATGGGGTGAATGCATCACCATTTTCAATTGGTAAGTTCAAATTCTATATATTTCCATAATAGCTATATATCTATACATTCTTTGATCAATTTACATACAGTACGTAAATACTGAATACTTGATTCTTGAAATCAGATCAGAATACTCGACATTGATAATTAAAAGAAGAAAGCATTTTGTATTTTGAGCACGTAATTATTTGAATTTATATGTGATCTGCATATTTTTACACTGAACCCATTAAAAATTGGTAATATAATTATGCAAAAATGTATAACAGGTTGAATAGGTATATATATTCATCCGAGTTGATCCGTCTGTATATTACGCCGATCTAAGGGACTTGAAGAGCTAGAGACTTAAAATTTTGAATATAAGTTCTCGTTTACGAGAACGTTCATACGCAAAGCAAAATAATATTATAACTTTAAAGCCATACTCATCCAATTGATACATATTTTCGAGTACTCTGTAAGTATTATAATCCACTTTTGTCATCTAATCGATCCAGATTCATTAATTTTTATCATTATCTCGTATTTTACTTTTTTGCACACATTTCTGGTTGTGGTCGATCTTAACTATGTTTTTTGGGTCTAATTGGGTTTTTTGTGGCCTAGAAATCTTTCAAAAAAATTTGTTTTTTAAATTTAAGTTTTATATTAGTCGCCATTAAATAAATAAAGAAGATAAATATATAAGTAATAAATATATAAATAAATAAAATAAAGATCTAAATGAGTTTAATAAATATCCTCAAAAATATATTAAATATTTATTTTGTTTTAAATCTAAATATTAAATTTTATATTAAATTAATTTAATTTATTTTGTACTTTCTGGATTATTCTATGTCGACTGATATTTTGTAAAAGAAAAAAAAAAACAAAATAAAGTAAAAATCCAAATTTCACTTTTATAAAAATTAAAAACTTTTTTAGTTTAGTTTTTAGTTCAGTTCAGATAAATTTCATTTTAATATAATATATAAAATGAAATAAAAAATAAATATAAATATGCTATATAAAAAATAATATATATTATGATGTAAAATCAAACAAATACATATATATTAAGTTGATACTAAAAAAATACGAAAACTAAAAATATATTAAATTAAATTATGAATATAATTTAATATTAAATTGAAATAAAAAAACAAGTATTATAAATATAATATATAAAATAAATAAAAATATATTCAACAGCTGCTTAACAGCAGGTTATCTCCACACAACGCTTTTACTAGTGTTGCCCAGAGTAGCGAAAAAAATATTGAAAACTCAGTGAGCAGCCGATTAATAAACTAAACCAAAATGCAGCTCTAAAATCTGCTTGTGGATTATGCACAAGATATATGTACACATATGCAAACACACATACACACATACACACACACACACACACACACACACACATATATATACACACACATACACACAAGCTTGCTTGTAGTGGTTCTGCTTATAACTGGAAACATGCTGCGCTGCGAACCGGAGCCTATTGTTGTCATTGTTGCCATCTTGTTGTAGTTGTAGTTGCCGGAATAAAAACGCATTACTCGCTTTGGTGCTCTGCCAGCAATCTGGCAGCTCTTGCAGTCTGTCTCTTTCCGTCTGTCATCTTGTTTCGGTTTCAGTTCCCCCTTAACAGTCGTCGCATTGTATTAACATTGTATGTATGTGTGTGTGTGTGTGTGTGTGTGTGTGTGTGTGTGTGTGTGTGTGTGTGTGTGTGTGTGTGTGTGTGTGTGTGTGTGTAGCACCCGTTTCTGAGAAAAGGAGGCAAACGAAAACAATTCCTTTCATATTATACACAATACGGCAAAGAAATGTATTTCCTTTCTTATTATAGTTTGTCTTTGTTTTTATCCTTTCTGCTGCATTGTGCTCACACACACACACACATACATACATATACATATATATTTACAGTGCATTCATTCGTTTTATTATTACTTTTCACTCTTACTCTTCCTAGTTGTCTTTTTTTCACTACTCCTTGTCTTCCTTCTGATTGTCTTCTTCTTGCTCGCTTATGAATTTATGGATTCAAATGTGAATCGCCCTTTGCTGTTTTTGTTTTTGTGTTTTTTCTGTTTTGTTTTGTTTTCTGTTGCAGCGTCTTAAATCCCAAACATAGGGACAGGGACGATGGATGTGCGTCTGTGTGTGTGTGTAATTTCAATCTCGCCATTCATTGCAAATAGAGGGCGATTGTGACTGCATGCATGTATGTGTGTGCTTGTATTGTTTGTGTGTATTGTGTGTAGGCTATGGCCTAAGCAGCTGGAGCAGCCTGTGTCTCATTTATTGTATTACAAAACACACACACATATGTACATACAGCATGCATAAATAAATTATGAATTACTTGTTGGTGTTGGTGTCACACACATACATCCAATTCTTGAAAATCTCGTCAAGTCGATTCGGTTTTTGCAGTCCAAAAATAAAATTAAAAGAAATTTAAATTAAATTTTAAACAGAAATAATTTATAAAAATATATAAAATGTTTAAATGTAATTTTGAAAAAACTAAAATAAGTTTTAGCGTAAATTAAAATATTTCACAATTCAAAAAATAAAGTTGCAACTCAGAAAATCAGTCCCAACTCATGCTTACTTCTCTCTATTAACATACTGCACATTATGAATTAACATTTTTTTAGCCAATTCACGGCCATTGTACCTATTGTTCTAAAAGTCTTGGCTTTTAATGAGATATGCGCTGTATCCGGTCATACAAATATTGCTTTTATATTTTTCGAATACTTTAATTGGTGTAATTGTATTTGGATTACCCTGGATGTGTTCAAATATTTAACGAGTAAAACGGCTACACAAACTGTAAATTTCTGTTCAATATTTGTTGTTTTCATATTTCTCATGTGGTTTTTAATATTTTTAAAGTTTGAAAGTATTTTGTTTCTTAATTGGTTTTACAGGTGAATATGAGAAGGCTATTTTAAAATTTTTGTATAAAATTAGTTTATGTAGCAGGTAGCTTCTTTAATCTGTTAGTTGATGTTAAGCTTTTGTTAATTATTTTGTAATCGATCTTTAATTGTAGCGAGCTCGATTACATTTGCACATGCATGTCTGATTATATATATATATTATTTTTGACTATGCTAATTGCACTTGCAAATTTTTTGCAACGCATAATTGGCCAAGCGGCACTTTAAAGTTCATTCTAAGGAAGTAGTTCAGCTGTGAACGAACGAATAACACATTTAGTTAATTCGTTCGATCGTTTAAGTCCGATTATTGTTCGATTAATCCAATTAACATTCGTTAAAGTCCACTGATCATTACCGTCAGGCGTCCGATGTCCCGTTTATGTTCGCTTAAATCCGATTACCGTTCGTCAAATTCACATTTCAGATACTAGTTTATGTATATATTTTAATTACGATGACATTTCTGGAGTGCTTGAATGCGATTATTTAATATGGCATATTATATTAATAACATAATTGTTTTTTAGAGGCTTGCAAGAAATGTATTTGTTCTTTTTATTGTCTTCTGGGAAGGATATCGATCAAACTAAGCGATTGGTTTAAATTAGTAGTTCAGTCGAACTAATTCAGAATTCAATGGCAGATAAAACGTTTTGTTTATTTAAATATATCAATATATATATATATATATATAAAATTACTATAATATATCAATATATATATATATATATATCAATATATATATGAATATCACGTAATTAAACCTAAGGTAATTATACACAAGATTCGATAGCATTTGTGATTCATAAATGTATTTGAAGAAATCGAAATTTGTATCAAGAAATTGATTTTATTTAAAAAAAAATTAAACGTAAAAACATTTGTCAGCTATTGGGTTTGGTTGAATATTTTCTAGAACTAAAATTCACAATAAGAAAACGACTTTATATATACAAATTTGTAAAATGCAACCATAAATAAATGACAATTGTGTAGAAAATGTGTAATTTACAAACGATTGAAATAAATATTTTCAAATAAAAATAAAATGACAATATGTAATAAAAAATTGCTATAGCAAACTTATATATTATATGCTCAATATATTTATACATATATATTGTTTTTCATTTGAAGGGAAGAGTGCCAAGAAGTAGCGAAAAAAGTGAAAAGTAGCACCACTTACGCAGTTTATAAAATTTCGAAATTTACTTTCTGAAATTATGTCTTGTCGGCAAAATTTAGCGCGATTTGG